>NDXB01013688.1:0-11284 GCA_002631895.1 Agapornis roseicollis
TGAGGTGGGCTGATGCCAACCTCATGAAGTTTGACCATGACAAGTGCAAGGTCCTACACCTGGATCAGAGCAATACCAGGCACAGGTACAGGTTGAGCAGAGAAGAGATTGAGAGCAGCCCTGTGGAGAAGGACTTGGGGGTGGTGGTCGATGAAAAACTGAACATGAGCCAGCTTCAGTGTACTCTCACAGCCCAGAAAGCCAATGGTATCCTGGGCTGCATCAAAAGGAGCATGACCAGCAGGTCGAAGGAGTTGATCCTGCCCTTCTACTCTGCTCTCGTGAGACCTCACTTGGAGTATTGTGTGCAGTTCTGGCGTCAAAAGAAAAAGAACATGGAGCTGTTGGAACAAGTCCAGAGGAGGGCCACGAAGTTGATCAGGGGACTGGAACATCTCCCTTATGAAGATAGGCTGAGAAAATTGGCGCTGTTCAGCCTGGAGAAGAGAAGGCTGCGTGGAGACCTCATAGCAGCCTTCCAGTACCTGAAGGGGGCCTAGAGGGATGCTGGGGAGGGACTCTTCATTAGGGACTGTAGTGTCAGGACAAGGGGTAACGGGTTCAAACTTAAAGAGGAGAGGTTTAGATTGGATCTAAGGAAGAAATTCTTTCCTATTAGGGTGGTGAGGCACTGGAATGGGTTGCTCAGGGAAGCTGCGAATGCTCCATCCCTGGCAGTGTTCAAGGCCAGGTTGGATGAAGCCTTGGGTGGCACGGTTTAGTGTGAGGTGTCCCTGCCCATGGCAGGGTGGCTGGAACTAGATGATCTTAAGGTCCTGTCAAATCCGAACTATTCTATGATTCTAAAAAGTAAAAGAAAAAGAAAAAAATATTAATAGTTGAAAGTTCATCACTGATCTTCACACCCAAGGACGTTCTTTTCACAGCTATAGAAATTCTTGAAATCATTGAGTGATAATGCATATAATACTATGATTTATGACATAGTTATTCACTGGCTTGATTTACTCAGGAATGTATTTTAAAGTCTCCCTGAGGAACATAATCCTTTACTTCTTTTGAGGCTTTTTAACACCTTTGCAATATAAATTGTCCTAAACAAACATTGATCGCCTATTTAAGAATTTTCCATGCAGATGTGGAAATCTCCAGATGCTATCAAATCTGCAGCTTTAGTACCAGCACTCTCCCTGTTCTCAATAGTATGCCAGCCTTGCTGAAATGGTCCATGGTTTGACAAGAGCCATGAACATTTCTGGTCAGTGGATGAATGTTTCTGCAAGATTTTTCCAGTAGCATGTTTTGTTAGAGATAATTATGATCTTCCATCCTTATGTTTATGAAGAAGACTATAAAAACAGCAATTAATTTTCACAGTTTTAATATGTTTACATGTTGTGAGAGCCCTAATTCTCCTGAAGTGAGTAATAGCACTCAGTGTTCACTGAGCATATGATGTGGTTTAACCCCATCTAGCAACTAAATCCCATGCAGCTGCTTGCTCTGCCTCCCACCCCATCCCCAGGGATGGCCAGAAGAATCAAATTAAAAGGAAAGACAACAAAAGAGAAAGAGGAAGGAAATCTAGGAAAGGCAAGTTATGCACAACATAACTTCTCACCACCTGCTGACTGACACCCAGTCCATCCCCAAGCAGCAATTGGTCTCTCCCTGCCAACCTCCCTCACTTTCTAAACTGAGCATGACTTTCTGTGGTATGGAATACCCCTTTGGCTAGTTTGGGTCAGGTGTCCTGGCTGTGCTGCCTCCCAGCTTCTTATGCCCCTCCTCAATGGCAGAGCATGAGACTGAAAAGTCCTCGATCAGGATAAGCAAGCACTACTTAGCAACAACTAAAACATTGGTGTGTTATCAGCATTGTTGTCAGACTAAACCCAAAATGCAGAACTGCATCAGCTACTAGGAAGAAAATTAACTCAATCCTAGCTGAAACCAGGACAGCATACTTTTTCATATTTGTAGTATTTTAGACCTTTGAAAAGTACCCCTGAAGTGCTACTTTTTACAGACAATTGAGTTATGAAGAAAGTAAAATGATAAGAAAAAAAAAAAAAAAGCAGCTCTTGTATTTATTTATAATATATTATCTCTGAGGTCCTTTCATAAGAAAAGCCATATTGAAATCTGATACTGTCATTTTAAAAAAATAAAACGGATAAACTTGATGCCCCTGATTGAATGTCCAAAATATTCTTGTTTCTTGCCTCTAAATATTCCTATAAGTAAGTCTCTAGTCATTCCCAGAAAGCATAAAACACATACAGCTTATCATTCATTCTTCTGCAGATTAACTTTCAAAAATTGGAAACTTGTTTTCCTCCTTCTTTGGCATAACTGTTATGTGCAATGGCCCCAGTGTTGCACAGTGATGTCCCCACCAAACAGATTCATGAGTCTCATCATCAGCCCATCCCTAGTACAGTGTGGTAACGGAAATAATATGACACCAAGGAATCACATCATGATTATTAGATGCTACCAGTAGCTCCATCTACTGCAATGCTAATTTGTGCACATAGAAATTCCTTCAGCTTTGAAGAAATTCCTTTTTTGCACTAAAGCTACCAAATCCTACCCATTCTGTTCCAAATCCATTAATGAACAGGTGCACTTTCAGAATCACAGGACTGTATTTTTTGTTGTTATTTTTAACGTATGTCTAGCCCTCTGCTTTCTGAAATATGGAAGGTTTCCAAGAATTGCAGCTAAGTTTTGGATCTCACTTTATTTGAAGTTGCTCATTTGTCACTCTGTAGTATTATATAAAACCAGAAATTACTAAACCAGACATGGTCTGCAATATGCTGATAGGGTACTGACATATTTGGTACTGTCCCACACAACATTCTTGTCTCTAACCTCACACCTTTACTGTGAGGGTTTTGAGATAGTGGCACAGGTTTCCCAGAGAAGATGCTCCATACCTACCCAGTAGTGTTCAAGGCCAAGTTGGACATGACTTTAAACAGCCTGGTCTGGTGGAAGATGTCTCAGCTTGTGTCAGGGAGATTGAAACTACATTATCCTTAAGGTCCCTTCCAAACCAAACCATTCTGTGACTCTATGATGATTATGTTCATATTAATTCCACCCTCCCCCGATTTTAAAATGCTTATTGGCTCACCACTGTATTTCCCAGACTGTAAACAGGGTCATGAAAAATAATTCTATACTTCTTTCACAATAAACAGGAAAAGGAAAATGCATCTTAACTTCTTTTCTGTATCTAAAATATAAGTTTTAAAAATAAGGAGAAATCCTTTTGAAATTTTCCATATGACTAGCATGATAATGGTACATTAGCATGTGGTTTACATATTAATTAAATACAGGATTTACACACAGATAAAGCTTACTGAACATTACAGAGGAAGATTTTCAGGGTCTTAATGTTCCACTCTTAACACTAGAAATGCAAATGTACAAAGTCAATATACATAAGTGAAGTGAACATGCCAATATTGTTAAACCTTCAGCTGCAAAACACCATTAAAATTACATGCCAACTTTCAAATGGTAAACAAGTATGCTTAAACATTCTTTGAATTACTATAATGTGTACTTTGACAAGCATTTGATAACAACTCAGAAAAGTTCTCATTTGCCCATGCAAAAGATAAACTATATTAAGCACCAGAAGGCCTGATTTTTATACCACTCATACTGCTGTAAATTTGTAATCCTAATAAATCAGAGAAATAATGCTGATGCAGACCCAATGTTGATAATATCCCTCAGGTGAACAATTTTAACAAGGCTTTCTAAACATAAAATTGTTCTTCATTATTTCAGTACAAGCAGAGGTCAGGAAAACCAAATGAAGAGGAGAAGTAGATTATCTGTTGTGTGAGGTGATGATTAATCATCTGTCTCTTGGCTGAAAGATCAGGGACCTCTGTTTTACCACTGAGGTTTATCTGAGATTTGGATGAGGAAAAATCCTCTATACTTACTGCATTTTAAATCTACTAACTAGGTGATAAAGAGTTTTATTCCATACATATATGCTTCAATTGAAATAACAGTAGTAAATAACAAGTTTTTAATTTTTTTTTTAATTTCATATTCATATAATCTATGCAGTTCCACAAAAATCCAGCCATAGAATAAAGGGACATTATCCAGGAAGCTAGAGACCAGGTCAGGAAAGATAAGGCCCACTTAGAACTGAGTCTTGCCAGAGATGTCAAAGATAACAGGAAGGGCTTCTATATGTATATTGCAAACAAAAGACAGACTAGGGATAATGTGAGCCATCTCCAGAAGGAAATGGGACAATTGGCTACCCCGGATTTGGAGAAGGCTAACCTTTTCAATGACTTCTTTGCCTCAGTGTTCACTGGCAAGTGGTCTAACCATGTCACTTAAGTCTTGGAAGCAAATACAGGACTGTAAGACTGAAGACCTTAGGCCCTCTGTAGGGGAGGATCTGGTTTGAGACCACCTTAAAAACCTGAACATGCACAAGTCCATGGGACCTGATGAAATCCATCCATGGGTCCTGAGGGAGCTGGCAAGTGAAGTTGCTAAGCCACCGGCCATTATACTTGAAAAATCATGGCAGTCAGGTGGAATTCCCAGTAACTGGAAAAAGGGAAATATAACCCCCATTTTCAAGAAGGGGAAAGTGGATGACCTGGGGAAGTACAGACCAGTCAGTCTCACCTCTGCACCTGGCAAAATCTTGGAGCAGATTTCTCCTGGAAAGCATGCTAAGGCACATGAAAAACAACAAGGTGCTTGGTGACAGCCAGCATGGCTTCGCTAGGGGGAAATCCTGCCTGACCAATTTGGTGGCCGTCTATAATGGGGCTACGGAACTGATGGACGGGGTAGAGTAGTTTGTCTCTAAATTGGAGAGACATCAATTTGATAGGTGGACTACTCAGTGGATAAAGAACTGGCTGGATGGCAACAAGCAAAGAGTTGTGATCAATGGCACAATGTCCAGCTGGAGACAAGTAACAAGCAGTTTCCCTCAGGGATCGGTGTTGGGATCGGTCTTGTTCAACATCTTTGTTGCTGACATGGACAGTGGGATTGAGTGCGTCCTCAGCAAGTTTGAGGATGACACCAAGCTGTGGGGTTCAGTGGATATGCTGGAGGGAAGGAATGTCATCCAGAGAGACCTTGACACTGTTGAAAGGTAGGCCAATGCCAACCTCATGAAGTTTAATAAAGCAAAGTGCAAGGTCCTGTGGCTGGGTTAGGGAAATACCAGGGGTGTTGGTTGACAAGAAACTGAACATGAGCCAGCAGTGTGCACTCACAGCCTAGAAAACCAGCTGTGTTCTGGGCTGCATCAAAAGGAGCATGACCAGCAGGTCAAGGGAGGTGATCCAGTTCATCTATTCTGCTCTCATGAGACCTCACTTGGAGTATTGTGTGTAGTTCTGGTGTCCTCAGTATAAGAAGGATATGGAGCTGTTGGAGGAAGTCCACAAGAGGACACCAATAATGATCAGGAGGCTGGAGCACTTCCCATACAAAGACAGGCTGAGAAAGTTGGGGCTGTTCAGCCTGAGAAGAGAAGGCAGCGTGGAGACCTCATAGCAGCCTTCCAGTATCTGAAGGAGGTCTACAGGCATGGTGGAGAGGGACTCCATCAGGGATCATAGAGATAGGACAAGGGGTAATGGGTTTAAACTTAAACAGGGGTAGTTCAGGTTAGATGTAAGGAAGTTCTTTACTGTGAGGGTAGTGAAGCACTGGAATGGGTTGCCCAAGTAAGCAGTAAATGCTCCCAGGCAGTGTCCAAGGCAGTGTTCAGTGTTCAAGGCCAGCTTGGACAGAGCCTTGAACAACACAGTCTAGGGTGAGGCATGGAGGGTTAGAACTGGATGATCTTAAGGTTCTTTCCAACCCTAATCATTCTATGATTCTGTGATTCTAGCTAATTCAACATTATCCAGCACTGAGGTATAGCTACAGATTGGATGAACTCTATTCTAGAATGGTCTATTGATAACTGCTTTCTAAAGTAGGCTTTCCCTATTAATTTGCCATGATAGTTTCATGTATTTCTATTCCTCACTTATGAATGTATAATTTCAAACAGTAAATAAATTGTAATAATTTTAAAAAATCCTTACTAAGGCAAAGATACATGACAGCTGCTTTTCTCTCCTAGACAGACTGGACCTTATTCTGTCAGAAAAGTAACTTGGATTTATCTAGAGTCTTCCATATGTTAAAAATCTCCCACTATCTTTAATTGTCTACAATTGTTCAGTTCCAAGAATTTTGAGCAGGGAATAGAGTCACAGAATTGAAATGCAAGGTGTCTAATTTACTCCTCATTGCCCAACCCATTTTTAAAGGAACACATTATATTCTTCTTTTTCTGCTTTTCTGCTCTTCCTCATTTCTCTACAGCAGCAAATTACCAGCAGTTCCAGATTTCTTCAGTCAGTTTTTAAGTATCTTTTGCAGACCAAGCCAATGTAAAATACCTAATTTCCTTAAACTTCTCACCTGATCTTCTCCTGTTTCATGGTGAGCATAACCCATTACTTCAAAAATGCAGATCTTTCTTTAAAAGGACTGATACCAAAGGTATTAGACATTTCAGGGTTGTCAACACCAGCTTTCTGTTATTGCTCAGCAGCAGACCAGCTCCTTAGTTCTCATCTTGGTAGTAACATAAATGTTTCTTGACGTGCTGATATGTTTTATTAGTTGAATCTCAGTTTGTGCTTTCGTATTTTGATTCCATCTTTTTTTTTTTTTTTTTTTTTTTTCTCCTTTTTATCTTTTTTTTTTTTTGTTTTTTTTGATTTTTTTTTTTTTACATTTTTTTTTTAATTTTTTTTAGGGTGTTCCAATGAATTCACTCAGGTTCCTTTTTGAGGGTCAGAGAATTACTNTCTCCTTTATTCTTTGTATGTGATTCTTGTGAATTCTGTTTGCTGACATTATCTTCTTAAATCTGAGCTTGATACAGAGCTCTTGGTTTCCTTAAATTGATTTCTTAATGCACTTTCTTCCCTTCCTCTGCTTTAAAATAATTTGTGATGATGCTCTCACTATCAATTCATTGAGGAACACTCAGATTTATATAATTATTCTTCTCTCTAGATAAACCTCTTTTCCTTCCTCCTTTGAGTTTACTAGGCTGATATAGCTCTTAATCCTTTTCACAGTTATAAACTAATGGAGAACAAATTTATTCCTACCACACCAGAAAAAAATAGCTTGATCATGATTAAACTCAGATTCAACTCACAGAGTCAGCATCTCCCACATTTCAGAAATAAGATCATTTTCCATTATCTCAGTGACTTTCACAGTCATACAATGAGCTCTCTAAATTCCACGGTATTTTGTCACAGGGTAGATGCTCTATTGTGAAGCACAGTTCCTATTTCCTTGCCTTCACAACACGGAATGTATTTTCTCAGATTCAGTTTAGAGTACTTCAAAATTTGATAAATATTCCTCATTCTGGAAGGCTTCATTCTTTTATTATCAGTAATTTTTGTGATTTAAAGGAAAACACTTCCCATTCAGATCTATTTTCTTTCTTTATGCCTAACCAGGAGAGAGAAAAAAACCTGTGATTGATAGCATTTTAAGCTAAATAAATTTCAACTGATTTGAAGGGAACCCCATTAGTTAAGTGTCACTGACAGCTGAACTTATTTCTATTCTCACAAGTTCAGACTATTTTTGCATCTTTAATTTAAAATGTGGTATAATTCCCTTAAATGCATTTTAGTAAAAATTTACTGGAAATATATTAATTAACTTTCCCTATCATTCAAGAATAATAGCAAGGAAATTAAAGTATTTTTATTGTTTATTTACATAAACAGCACAGAGAAATTGACATGGCTTGCAGGTTACTTTTGATATTCAAATATTATGTTCATCAGGAATAAATAATTAAAAAAAGAGAGATTTTATAGTTGCTGCAAACTTAAAATACTATCTTCAAATGCATTCATTCTATCTCTGTTTTTGAACCATTTCATATATTTCTTTGTTCTTATTTTAAATCCAGATGCTAAAGAGCACTTCAGTCATGTACAATGAACTTCAGCACTTACATGCTTTCTCTTAAATGGAAAAAATTTCCTGAAATGACATCTCAGTGAATTCTGAAAATAATGATATAATCCAGTTAAATTCTATATGAATATTTGATTATTTTTTTTTTCTCTCTGAGAAAATGATCCTTTAAAGCAAGTAATAAAATAGCAATGGGCAGAAAGTCTGAAGGCTACAAAAAATATTAAGTAAAGAGAACAGCTGATGAAGAAAATATTTCCCACAATATTAGTGTCCTTACTTAAAGGTCATCTATAACTCAAGAAAATAAATAGCATCTACTCACATCCAACCCACTTGCTACCCTTTGTATATTATGTGGCTTCAAATCTCTATGATGACATTTATCTTCACTCCTGAGGAAAGACAGAATAACTCATGAGTACTGTTGACACAAGAGAGTTATTTTCCTGTTCCTCTCCAGCATACGTAAATGTCATCAACAGAGATCAGCTATTCTTTATATTCACACAGCAGTGGAAACAGAATTCTGGCTATTTGTACCTTACATTTAGAAAGCTGCCACTTAAATAAAATCTTAATATTAATGTAGTTTATAATGTTCCATTTAGCTCTGAGTTGACAGGCCTTCAAAGGCACATACTAGTTGCACACTAAAACAAGAACAGTCACTTGCTATGTAAGGAGTTAGTCACACTAATTTTCTGATTCTTCATGCCATCTAGCAGCCTGTACTGGAACCTGATTCTACCAGTTTGAGAACTAGCAGGCCTGAACTATGCAGAGTTTGACAACAGTTTGTTTTGATGCACTGTCTTACCTAAACAGTAAGACAAGCACTTCAGTGCAACAGCAAATTTCTCTACTTGACCAAACATGCCGTCAATGTCATTTTGCCTACTTGACATGACAGACAGAAGTCCTGTTTCCAATGAATTTTTTGCAGAACAAAAGCAGAAAGAACTTCCTTGTTGTGATTTTAAACATCCAAATAATCCTCTAAGAGACGAAGGTGAACTGTAAAGCAGTCTGTTTCCTCAAGAACCTGCTGAAGAACCTAGACCAGCTCTCCAAGGCTGCAAGAGAGATTCCCAGGCACTACCACAGCCAGGACGTTGCTTTAAGCTGTGTTGGCCCATGAAGTCAGGTCAAGTTGAATGATTTTTCTTTTACTTTTCCCCATTATATGACAATTTCTGTTTATCTGATGTACACACACCCCATCTTATAAAATGAAAGAGTTTTCTGTTGTTTGGCTACAAAGAAGGCAGTTCTTACCACTCAGACTGCAGCCAGACATAGGAGTGTTCTCTAGTGAAGACTCAGTTTCAGCTGAGTTTCATGAATCACCTGAACATGTTTCTTTCATTATGGTTCTGAATTAACAATTGTTATTATATCCTTGTACTATAACACCATCCCACACAGCTCTAATATAATGCTGTCATTTGGTTCGGCAGTTTAAAGAGCACAGTGAGAGCTTATATCATCAGTCAATGTTTTTATAGGAAAGACTTTATTGACATATTGACAGACTGATCACACTGCTGTAAATAGCTCATCATCTTATCTGTGGGGAAATGTCTGAGCTACTTTTCTGCATACTCTGTCTTCTACTCTTATTTCTGACAGTTCAAAAAAATCCCACAAACCAAATCAAACTACATTCTTGACCTCACTTCAGCTGATTTGCACTGTTCTCAGGACAAATAAAGAACAAAATGCTGACAGTGGTGAGATACAATTTCACTAAGGAATAGAGAATGTCTGAAAGAGACCAAATCATAAACAAGCCTAAAGCAGGGAAGAACAGAGAGAGGATGCAATCCTGAGGACTGCTATAGAAAGACACGGGTTAAAGCAAGTGTTTAGATTGTGTAAGGGATAAGGCCACAAAAAGGAAAAAAAAAATAAAAGTGATCATTTAAAGATCTATTTGTTGCTTTTTAGCCCCACACCTCCAGAAAGCTTCAAGGTCATCCACCACCTTACCTGATGCTGAGGGTCAGTTACATGATTAACAATCATGAAGAAACAAAACAAAAAGCCATGTTTTGAAAGAACTATTGCAAAGAGGTTAAAGAGTGCTGTCTTTTGTGAACGCCGCAATTTCACTGACACCAATGAAGTTACATGAGGGATGAGTTATCGAGATAATTTGCAATTCAATGTACTATGTAATTCACAATTTTTGAGATGGATTTAGTGAGTTCATGTAATCCTGCTAAGGATTATGCAGTATCTGAAATGTCTCATTATTCTCTTGGATTCTAAAAATAAACCCAAACAGTGTACAGCTGTTTCCAATTAGGTGCTGGGCCATTCTTCTTCCATAAGTAGAGATCAATCCCCAATGCCAATTGTACAATGATTAGTGCAATTATTAAAAAGAATGAAGACCTGTTTATCTCCTGGGGGTTGGTTCTTTTTTAAAATTTACAGAACAATTCTGCTCCTAGCGAGTCTTTTAACTCTACTTTTTCCATGGAAAATGTTAGTTTTGGTTTATGACCAGATTTTTCTAGCACGGGTAAGCCAAAAGGTGCAGAAATGATATAATATCCTTAGACTTCACTTCTATTAAATCCCCTGACAGTCATGTACAACCTTTTCAAAATACTCAAATGGGAGTCAGGTCTTTATTCTTTGAATTCTACATATTCCAAACCATGCAATTTATCCTAACTGAAAGATAATCCAGAGAGGTGAAGAGAAATACAATAGGTATCTGCTATGGGAATTTCCTTTGCATTTTTCCAAAAAAACAAATCTTACTCCTCTTACAAATGAAGATTTCCATAGTACAACTAACTCATCTATAGCTTTCCAGAGATTTACCAATGTAAATGAGCAACAACTGTATGTACAGTTAATTAATGTCATCTGGCTGAACCTTGCATGCTTGTGAGGTGGGCTGATGCCAACCTCATGAAGTTTGACCATGACAAGTGCAAGGTCCTACACCTGGGTAGGAGCAATCCCAGGCATAGCTACAGGTTGGGCAAAGAGGAGATCAGAGCAGCCCTGCCGAGAAGGACTTGGGGGTGGTGGTCGATGAGAAAATGAACATGAGCCGACTGCATTGTGTTCTTGCAGCCCAGAAAGCCAACCGTATCCTGGGCTGCATCAAAAGGAAGCATGACCAGCAGGTCGAAGGAGGTGATCCTGCCCCTCTNTTGTGTTCTTGCAGCCCAGAAAGCCAACCGTATCCTGGGCTGCATCAAAAGGAAGCATGACCAGCAGGTCGAAGGAGGTGATCCTGCCCCTCTATTCTGCTCTTGTGAGACATTAC
>NDXB01013689.1:12618-103136 GCA_002631895.1 Agapornis roseicollis
GGGGGGGGGGGGTCCTGGTCCTAGTGGGGTGCAGCTGGGAACTGTTTTAGTGGGGACAGAACAGGGATAACCCCAGTGTCTTCCCCCTTCTCTGCACACCCCCAGCCTGGACCTCTCTGAGCTGGCCAAGGCAGC
The DNA here is from genome assembly GCA_002631895.1 of Agapornis roseicollis. Classification (NCBI taxonomy): domain Eukaryota; kingdom Metazoa; phylum Chordata; class Aves; order Psittaciformes; family Psittacidae; genus Agapornis; species Agapornis roseicollis. The sequence goes on from NDXB01013689.1 coordinate 12,754, forward strand.
CAAGAAGAAGCTGCAAGCAGTGAGTTGGAACCAGGGCAGGGCTCTGTGGGGGGGTCCCATCCGCTCCCCCTATCCTGCTTGACGCCATTCCCTGTTCCCGCTGCAGCTCAGCAACCGCCTGTTCGAGGAGCTGGCCATGGATGTGTATGATGAGGTGGACCGGAGGGAGAACGACGCGGGTGAGCCGGGGTGGGGGTGGGGGTGGGGTGGGGGCAAGACAGGGAGCACCCCCCCCAGGGCTGGGGCGGGCATCCCGGCACGGGGAGGAGCAGGCGGTGGGGCCAGGGCTGAGCCCAGCGCTCCCCCCACCCCGATCTGGATGCATCCGCAGGGACCGCAGGCCCCTCCTTCCTCATTCCTCCGCCGGGGAGGGTTTCTCGGTGCAAGGGGCCGCTGCTGGGTGCCGGGGCTTGGGGTGCTGCTGGAGGTGGGTGCCGGGACCCCCCCGGGGATGGGGGCACAGCCTGGAGGGTGCCCTTGAGCTGGGGGGGGTGGTGGGGTGGGGGTCACCCCATTTTCACAGTGGGTGGGCACTGATAAGGGTGCCAAACCCACTCCGTGATACATGGGGAGTGCAGAGCGGGTGCCCCAAAGGGTGAGGGGTGGAGGGGTTGTACTGGGGGGGGTCCCCAGCCCTGTGGGGAGGCTGGAGAAGGCGATTCCCGTCATCCCGGCCGGGCTCTGCTCCCAGCCCAAGCCTGGCCCTGTGCCTGCGCCTGCGTCCTGCCGGCCCCGCTGCTGGCCCCAGGCTGCAGCTTGCTCTGAGGGGGGGGGGTCCAGTTCTTGTATCCCCCCCTTGGGGGTCTGACCCCACTGCCTGCCCGCAGTGTGGCTGACGACCCAGAACCACAGCACGCTGGTGACGGAGCGCAGCGCCGTGCCCTTCCTGCCCGTCAACCCCGAGTACTCTGCCACACGCAACCAGGTGAGCCCCATCCAAAGCCCTGTCCCCCCCCCCTTGCCCCTTGCACCCAGAGCCCTGCTCACTCCCTTCTCCCTGCTGTCCCCTCCAGGGCCGTCAGAAGCTGGCCAGGTTCAACGCCAGGGAATTTGCCACTTTGCTCATTGACATCCTCGGGGAAGCCAAGCGCCGGCAGCAAGGGAAGAGTCTGCTGAGCCCCACAGGTGAGGGATGGGGGGCAGCAATGGGGGCAGCTGAGCATCTCCCCTCTGTCCTGTGCTCAGCACCCCCTTTGCCCTCCTCCAGACGCCCTCGACTACTCGCTGCGCAGCCAGAGTGACCAGGACGACCAGCACGACTACGACAGCGTCGCCTCCGACGAGGATACGGACCAGGAGCTGCTGCGCAACGCATCCCGCAACAACCGTGCCCGGGTGAGCCTGGATCCCCATCCCAGACTGCAACCCTGGCGCTGGAATTCTGTTACTGAGCCTGTGTCCCCATAGAGCATGGATTCCTCCGACCTCTCGGACGGCCCCATCACACTGCAGGAGTACCTGGAGGTGAAGAAGGCTCTGGCTGCCTCTGAGGCCAAGGTGCAGCAGCTGATGAAGGTGAACAACAGCCTGAGCGATGAGCTGCGGCGGCTGCAGCGCGAGGTGGGCGCAGGACCAGCAGGACCCTTCCTTTGTTATATCCCATCCTTGCCATGCCCCTCTCCTCGCTGACGCCTCCCGTCCTTGGCTGCAGATCCACAAGCTGCAGGCAGAGAACACGCAGATCCGGCAGCAGACTGGTCCCACGCACCCAGCCCCGGCCCCCAGCGAGCGGCCGGAGCACGGTCACCCCCCGGGCACGGCCCCCCCGCTCCGCCGGGACCGCCAGGCCTTCTCCATGTACGAGCCAGGCTCGGCACTGAAGCCTTTTGGGCAGCCGGTGGAGGAGCTGGTGACCCGGCTGCAGCCCTTTGGCGCTGGGGTGAGTGTGCTGCCATGGGAGTGGGGTTTGGGGCACTGGGTCCTATCCCCACGGGGCCGTAACGTTTCGTGTGTCAGCAGGAGGTGGAGGACGAGGCTCTGTACTCCATGCACATCCCAGCCAGCGTGTACCGGGTAAGGGGGCCGTGGTGGGGACGGCTCCTGCATGGGATGTGGTGGCTGTGTCTACCCTGGGATGTGGCCTCTTGGATGTTTGGTTCCCCTAGGTCAGGCTGGGGACATCCCCAAGGAACAGCAGCCATGGGATGTTCCTGCATGCAGGGAGCGGTGTCCCCTGTGCTCATCCTCCCCTGCATGTCACCGAGGTTGGCTCCAGACCCCTCTGCACCTGGTTTAGTGCTGGTTTATCCTTCTTATCCCCCTCCAGATCCGGAAAGGTCCGTCTGCCTCCTCGGTGCCCTTTCCCCCATCCTCCCCGCTGCTGTCCTGCCCACCTGATGGTGTCCGGCACATGGTGATGTACTGGGAGAGGGGAAGCTCTTGGGGTGGGGAGACCCCAATCCCTGTGCTGGAATGGGGCTGGGCAGGGCTTGACCGTGCTCCTCTGCCCTGCAGAGCAAGCTGGACCGGCATGGCAGCGGCACCGACAGCGACTATGACAACACGCAGGCGGGTGAGGTCCTGATCAGGTGCGTTCCGGGGCTGGGGCACACATGGACACAGGGACACGGGGCTGGCTCTGACCCGGCTGTGTTGGTCAATCCCTGCAGCATGGAGGGGAAGCGGTTTGTGGAGCTGAGCAAGGACGAGGACTTCCCGCACGAGCTGGACCCGCTGGACGGGGAGCTGGACCCGGGGCTTCCCAGCACAGAGGACGTGATCCTCAAAACCGAGCAGGTCACCAAGAACATCCAGGAGCTGCTGCGGGCGGCGCAGGAGTCCAAGCACGACAGGTAGGGCTGGGGCACGGCCTCGGGGCTGCATGCACATGGGTGGGAGTTACTGTATCCCCCCCGTGCTCACCCCTTCTCCTTGCTCCCAGCTTCATGCCCTGCTCGGAGAAGATCCACTTGGCTGTGACGGAGATGGCATCGCTGTTCCCCAAGGTGGGAAGGGGTTTGGCTGTGGGGGGGGGTGTCCCCACAAGGCACCGATTCCCCCTGGTGCGGATCCTGATGCTTCCTCTGCCCCTTTACAGAAGCCAGCACTGGAGACGGTGCGGAGCTCGCTGCGGCTGCTCAATGCCAGCGCCTACCGCCTGCAGAGCGAGTGCCGCAAGACCGTGCCCCCCGAGCCGGGCGCCGCCGTGGACTACCAGCTCCTGACGCAGCAGGTCATCCAGTGTGCCTACGACATCGCCAAGGCCGCCAAGCAGCTGGTCACCATCACCACCCGCGAGAAGAAGCAGTGAGCACCGGCCCGCGCCCCCCCTCCACTCTCTTCTTGTCTCTCCCTCTGGCACCTGGGGTGTGCGCGGCTGCACGTGGTGGCCTTTAAGCCCATGGGGAGCCAGGGTGTGGGGTGAGCTCCCCCCTGCTGTCCCCCCACACCACTGAGGTGCTAGGGGTGGGTGCCCACGTCCCCCTGTACAGCCCCTGGCCACACCTAACTTATCCTGTACATAGCCTGTGTCCGTGGCAGCGGTGGCCATGTACCCCCCAAACCCTCCCCAGAGAGCCCCTCGCTGGGTGGCCGGTACCCCCGGGGCCACCCGCAGCGTTAACACTGGACCGGGGCACCCATGGGGACCCCATCCCTGGGTGTCCTGCCCCCCTTTTCCCCCTCTGGGGCCGCGCTCCCTACTGTAAGATGTGTCCTTGTACATTTGTATCAATAAAGGTGTGAGCATCGCACGGGCACCCGGCTCCTGCGCCGATGGGGGGGGTTATGGTTGCAATGGGATTCACCACCCCCCCCCGGCACCAGGCAGCGCTCAGCCGCGTTTCCCTCCCGTTTCACCCAGTCCCCTTGGCCCCGGCTGGCCGCGGTCACACCAGCCCCGGCACAGCCCCGCTGGCCCCGGCACGGCCCCATCGCTTGCCCAGCCCCGGGGCTGGGCTTCTCCCAGCACGGCCCCGCCACCGCTCCCGCACCCGCTGAGCACCGGGGCTGCCGCCCGCCCGCCACCTCCATGGTGTCCCCAGAGGGGTTGGTGGCCGCAGCCGCCGTGCTCATGGGTCTGGGCCTCCTGGCCCTGTGCCTTTGGGCAGGGAGGGTGGAGCTGGCTGGAGCCTGGGGAGAAGAGGAGGAGGAGGAAGAGGAGGGGATCCTCTTCACCACAGGGGATGGCTGCGGGCGCTGCCGCCTGCTCTGCAAGCCCTCGGCGCTGGCCCAGCACTTGGTGCGGAGCTTGGGGCGGTCGGTGGCGCTGCGGGGTGGCCACTGGCCATGGCCACGCTGGCCCCGGCTCCAGATGCTGCAGCAGCTCCTGCAGCCGCCCGAGCCGGAGCCGGTGGTGGCCAGAGAGCTCCTGCAGATGCCGGACACTGGACTGGTGGCTCTGGACTGGTTGGTGGGGCCGTGGGGGGCTGCGGGGGGTGGCGGCTCCAGCCCGGTGCTGCTGCTCATCCCCAACGCCGCCGGGAAGGTGACGGGGGGGCTGCTGCAGCTGGGGCTGCGGGCGCTGGAGAGGGGCTTCATCCCCGTCATCTTCAACCGCCGGGGCCACAACGGCTGCCCCCTGACCACCCCCCGGCTCCAGCCCTTCGGGGACCCCCGGGACCTGCGGGAAGCCATCACCTACCTGCGGTGCCGGCACCCCAGTACCCCGCTGCTGGCCGTCAGCGAGGGCTCGGGCTCGGGGCTGCTGCTCGCCTACCTGGGGGAGAGCGGCTCCTCCAGCCGCCTGGCTGCCGCCGCCTGCATCTCCCCCATTTTCCGTGGCCGGGACTGGTTTGAGGCCGGGCTGCCCTGGCTCTACGAGTGGCCGCTGCTCCTGCACCTCAAGCAGGGACTCAGCAGGTCAGTGGGGTCCTTTGGTCCTGGGGAGGGGGTACCGGGGAGCCCTTGGGGGGGGTGCATGCAATGGGTGCTGCTGGCAGTACATGGAGCCCCAGTGTGGGGACAGAGGTGCTGAGAGCAGCAAAATGTGCTGGTTAATGAACACCAGCCTGCAGTCGGCTGCCATGGGGCCACCACGAGCTGCTCAATCCAACTGGGGCTGAGTGCAGGGGTTCTGGGGTGGGAGATGTCACCAGGAGGGTGGGTTGGCAAAGCCCTTGGGCTGAGTAGGGCTGGACACCCTGTCCTCTGCATCCAACCCGACCCCTGTGGGACTTTGGGGGGGGTGGTCTATGACCATAAACCCCAAGGGTCTTTGGGTTCCTCTTGCCTAAGACCACCACAGGGGCAGGGATAGGAGATAAACTGTCCCATGCCAAGGCCTTCAGCAAGTGTCAGCTCCCTGGGTGCTGCTGAGGCCCTCGAGGGGGGCTAAAGGGTCCAGATGGTAGTCAAAAGAGGGTTTCCCCCCCACCCGAAAATGCAGGTAACCCTTAAAACGTTGGGGGGGAGGGGAACAATCCTCAGCAAAGCCCAGGTGGTACAACAGGCCTCTGACTGACTACGGGGGGGAGGGGGGGTTTGGGGAGGGGTGGAAGGCTGTTGGCCTCGTTGGGGGGGTTGGCAGCACAGTGTTCCCCCCCTACCTTCCCCCTATTTCCCAATACTCACTGCAACCACTGCTGTCATGGCAACAGAGCGCTGGCTGCCTCCCGTTGCCATGGTACCGGTGCTGGCACAGGATGCACTGCGGGGACCCCGCCCCAGCATTAGGCTGGGGACCCCGAAACCAGCTCCAGCAGGAAGGGGCTGCAGGTTCCCCCCCCTGCTCTCTGCGAGCCATGGCCACAACCCACTTACGGTGGCTGCATCCACCCCATCCATCCCTGCAGGTACGCAAGGTCCCTGGCCGAGGTGGTGGACATGGAGAAGCTGCTGCGCAGCCGCTCGCTGCGGGACCTGGAGGAGACCCTCTTCTGCGGCACCAAGCCCCGTCCCACGAGCTGGGAGACCTATTGGGACCGCAACGAGCCCCTGCGCGACGCGGACGAGGCGGCCGTGCCCGTGCTGTGCCTCTGCAGCGCCGACGACCCCGTGCGCGGCACCGCCGCTCGCTGCCTGCCCCTGGAGCTCTTCCGCACCAGCCCCTACTTCTTCCTCCTGCTGACCCCCCATGGGGGACACTGCGGCTTCCCCCAGTGGGGCCCGGGGCGCTGCTGGGGCCACGAGGCCGTGCTCGAGTACTTCAGGGCCATGGCAGAGTTCCTGCGGGCAGAGGAGCGCAGGAAGGGGCTGCCGCGGCCACGCAGGTTGGGGGGTCCCATTGTGGAGCCCCCCATCTTTACATGGCAAAGGTCCTACACGCGGTAACCTGCTGTGGGCAAGGGGAGGCTGAGGAAGGCAGGCAGACACTCCGTGTACTAAAATTACTTTATTACAGTTGATTTGTTTTGTTGTTGTTTTTAACATTTCCTTTGCTATGATACAAAGGATACTTACAAACAAAATATTACATATGACCTTATTGGGGTTTTCCTTTCTTTTTTTTTTTCCTTTTTTTTTTTCTGACCACTCAGTTCCATCTTTTTTTTTCTTTTTTTTTTTTTTTCCTTTTTTTTTTTCTGACCACTCAGTTCCATCTTTTTTTTTCTTTTTTTTTTTTTTTCCTTTTTTTTTTTCTGACCACTCAGTTCCATCTTTTTTTTTCTTTTTTTTTTTTTTTTCCTCTTTTTTTTTCTGACAACTCAGTAACAGCTTTTTTTGTCTTTTTTTTTTTTTAAATGCACAATCTATACAATTAATACAGGTTATATAGGAGCTATAATGTATGTTGAACCAGAAGAATACCAGAATACTGACAATATACTGTACATTAAGCCTTACCAGTTAGTGCTCGTGGCATTTTCTACCAGAAGGAAAACGCACACCTGTAGGTTCACTCATACCAGCTGGTGCTACCAGACACGGAAGCAGGAAAGGAGTTTTTAATTCCCCATGTTCAATCCTTCGTGGGCCCATCACCGCGGCGCTGGGCCTGGAAACCTCAGACCAGTGTTCATAGTAAAACAGCAGATATGTGTGTGTGGTTGGTTAATCTCTAATGCTCTCTGGCACCGATAAAACCCACGTGGCACCCAGGGTTTGCTAGAGCTGGGTGATGCCACGGCGCTGGGCGAGCTCTTGGTGGTGAGCTGGGACCTCGGGATGGAGGGGGAGAGGAAGAGGAGGAAGAGGAGGAGAGGAAAAGCAGCAAGAGCCTTTGCTGTCAGAGGCAGCTCTCGGGGTTGTGCACATGGACAGGGTCGGAGCTGCCTCGTGGTTTACCTGCTCGCCAGGCGCTTGTTTCGCAGCCAAAGCAGCTGTGTGGCTACAGGTGTGCCCTTCCCCTCCTCCCGCACTGATAAGGTTCTAGTTTTGCTTTATTTTACTTAGTTTTCTTCTTTGCTTTTTAAAGCAATCAGCAAGTGAAGCGCTTTTGAGCTGACTGGCAAAAAGACCTGGCATTTGTGAATGGAAAAAGAGCCATCCCCTTCCTCCCACCCGCTGCATCCCAGCCCAGAGAAACCCCAACCTGGTGGTGGAAGAAGGGAAAAGGGAACACACCAGGGATGGAGGAGAGGAAGGGGAAGGGGGGAACAGGTTGGAAAATACCAGGTTTGAGTTAATATTTCCTTGACTTCACACAATGCTTGTGCAAAAAAAAAGAGAAGCACCTTCCCCCCCCCCCCCCCTGTCCCAACCAAAAAAAACCCACCCCCAGCAACATGCTGGAAACAATGAGAACAAATGGAAAAGTAACATATAAAATTAAAAATATAAATAGGATGTCTGGCTGACTGGTAGAAGAATAGGTCATTTAGGTTACAAAAAGGAATATACATTCAAGAGGCTCTGAACCCAGTGGGGTAACTGATGTTAAACTTGTGTTAATAATAGTTAGGCTAGAATTCTCAAGTTTGTCTTTAAAATTCTTCACAATACAAGCAAGCTATTTGTAAAAAATATACACTATACACACCTCACACAGCTTCTCCTATCCGTATCACACACATCCCATCCTCTAACCCACGGGGGATCCCACACGGAGGGACACGAGGTCCCCCCTTCCCGACCCATCGGTGTCGGTGCTGGTGGGGCAGCGATGGCTGCGTTGCCCCGGGCAGGTCTCTCTGTTCCTCCATCTCCTCCCCACAACCTTCTCAAGCATTTATACAAGTCACCAAAGGGCTGTAGCCTTTTTATGTTATACACACTTCACTTTGCAACGTTAATTATTTACATCAGGGCTGACCCTCCCTCCCCACCCCTCCCCAAATATCTTTTAGCTGTTTCTAGGCAGGTAGGAAATGTTCCTGTTCCAAGCAAGCAAGGAGGGGGGGGAAAGCTGCAGGGGGGTCAGGAGGGAAGAAAAGCTGAAGAAAGGAAGCGGGTGGTTTGCTTGCCAGAAGCCAAACCCGTGCGTGATCCATGAATCCTTACAAGCTCCCATCTCCCCTACGACCTCCAGGATGACAGGACCTCAAACTCCTCTGCCCGCAGCTTCCCGGGCTGCTCAGCAAAGCTCATCTCGACTTGCAGACGTGCCTCTGCCACACGACAAGGAGCACAGGTCCTTACTCCATTCCTAGGAAGCACGAGGAGCCCACCCCTGGTTTAGCAGCAGGGCTTACAGAGCACCGAGACCCTCCGCATGGCACCCCCACGCTCACCCTGCTGCAGAAGCAGCAGCACTTCAGCTCCTTCACAACCCTGCGCTGATTCTTAAACTGCTGAGCTCAGAGTTGCCATAGAAATGCGTGATCCTGGCACTGAAAGCAGGCAACGACCTGAAATGAAAGTCTTTTTCTTTCCTTTTTTTGTTCCTTTTCTCTCTTTCCCCTCCAGTAGGTTTCGATGATCTCGGGTTTAAAGACAAAAGCAGTCAGAAAGGGACAACAGATTGTTTCTAGAGAGGGTTGAAAAATAAAAGAGTCCTAAGCCGGTATTAAACTGCAGCAAAGAACCTGAACTCGGTTGAGTTCAGCTCCAGAGAAAGCTCGAAGCCACCGCTCCATCCCTCACGCTGCCCCATACACAGCACACGGCGCAATGGGGGGAACGTTCCACATGGAAAACCCAGCTGAAGGCTGGAAGCTGGAAGCCCAGGCGAGTGGCCATTGGCCTCCCTGTCCCCCCCGACTGCCCCAGCTCGCAATATTTAAGCACAATTCCTTATGGCATCACTTGGACAAGTCTCAGGATTAGATGCATGCTGAACTACGACTGGCAATTACAGTAGCTTTTTGCTAGCTGGCACATAACTGTATCTATAAATTTTAGTACAAAAACTTAAAAAATACAGAAACTAGGTCAATTTGTTAACTACATATTTACAGGTAATTACAACTCCTTTCACTCACAATAACTTGAGCTCATTGTCAGTGAAAAGTCAATCTGTGCATGTTCTGAGGTACCCGTACTCAAGGGTGGGGAGCGGGGCAGGGGACCGGAGGGGCGAAGGTCGCCCCCTGGGTTTGTTCACATCCATGGGGACAACGCTCGGCCCTCCTGGTTCCTGGACTCAGTGTGTGCACTCAGAGAAAGCAAAGGAGAGAGGGAGCTGATGGTGGGGTTTGGTTTTCCCTTAGGACATGGCTTTAGGATGTTCGAATGGGTGCAAAGCCAACCATCACGTACCAAACTGCTTTCCTCCCTCTCCAAAAGGAGCCTTCAGGTGAAGTGCAAGTATCAAGACCCACAGCTCAGTGGTTAAGGTGCTTGTTTGCCAGCAAATCTGATTTACCAAGTCCCTCTCTAGCAGACAAAGGCCTCTCCTTCCCCAGGAGAAGGGGCAGGGATGCAGCCAGAAGCATCACAGCCCCAGTTGGCTGAACCTCATTGTACAACAGGAACCAAGGTTATCTCCTGCCATCATTCCCTGGTGGGGTGATGTTCACTACAACCACGAGATTGATCAGCTTGGGTTTTGGTGGGGGCTTTTTTGGCTATAAACAGCTACCTACAACCTTCCGAAGTGCCTCACACGTATTTCTCAACAGACTCTGACTCGAATCTACTCAAAGAAGTGCAAACTGAAACCAACACAGCAGAGGGGCACCAAGCAGCAGCCCTGTCTGGGCAGGCCCCACTCCTCCAGCCTTGGCACGTGGCTCTGGGCTCGCTGCCCACACCTAGAGATGGCAGAACTCCTTGTGGAAGGGTAAGGATGTCCCAACCAAACCCGAGCCTTGCCTAAGGAACTCACACGAGACCTTCTGAAAGGGATGTGGGGGCAAACTGCCTCCAAAGTCTCTGGTATCACAAAGAGAGCCCGTGTTGGCACGCTGCTGAGCTGGCTGGGCTTCCCCTGTGGGTAAATACTGCAGTTGGATGAAGAGTTGTGACTTGACACACGCAAGAACCATCTATCCCCAAAATACCAGACATCTCACTAAGATGGGTCCATAGAGGACAAAGGAGAAGGTGAAAAGGATCTTCACAGCTTGAGGAGCTCGTGGTGTCCAGCATGGCACTCACTCCCCTACTATGAGAGAGAGCAAAGCAAGATCTACTAGAAATGCAGAGCAAGCACCCAGGAGGAGAAGAAGACTGTCCTCTGCCACCAAGTAACCAAGGACATGTGCCTAAGCTGAATGAGGAATGGACCTAAAGTGCCTGCGTGTGCACACACAAGTCTATGTTGTACACACACACAGTTTAAGTCTTCCAATTTAGCTTCTCTTCTGAACCTCCACAGAACCTGCTCCAGCTATTACACACAGAGAAGGAGACAGTGTTTGGAGTTAGCTGTGGCTTCAACTCAGGCCAAAAGAAAGTGCCAAGACTTCTGATCCTTCATAGCAAGATTCAGAGGGGTACTGGGAGCCCAGCACTGCCCCAGCCCCCTCCCCAGCAGATCCTTACATCACCTCCACTGCTTTCCTACTGCTAAACCATTGTGTTTTCCTCTCTGCTGTCTTCTGACTTTCTGGTACCCTCTAGGAGCTCCCTTCTGTCCTTCACAGCAGCTATCCCACGCTCCCATGCTCCAGAAACAGCAAGCTACAATGAGCAGGGCAGTATTGAAGCAGATGCTCATGCCCTCACCCTCGAGAGCCCTGCTGCAGGGTTGCCTTTGCTCATCAACAGGAGTGTATAGAACAGCAGAACTGAAGTGCCCTGCCAGAAATGCACAGTGTGAGGTGTGTGTGCATGTGCACCCACACACACATACGTACAGAGTAAATATATACACATGAGATACCATATATATATATCCAGAGAGATGTGCGTATTCAACGGAGGAATGGGAGACAGTGGTACAATACAATTTATTGCCTCTCAAAAAATGGCACGTTAAGCTGGGGGTGTTACTGAACAGCATCATCCCAGGATGGAGCAGGATGCACCCTGTGCAGGTTACAGCTAGTGTGCAATGCATGTTCTGGAGTGGGAGGGATGGCTGGGATATAGAGCGATGCCAGCCTGGACATAAGCCAGGCAAGGAATGGCTGCAGGGAATAATTTTCTGTGGAAAGCTTGGTATCATACCACATTTAGTTCTTCAACCCCTTTGAAGCTCTCGGGCTTGGAGTGAATGCAGGTGAAACAGAGCTGTGGTCTCCATTTCAGCGCTGCATCTGAGGAAGAAAGCACATAACATGGAAGGGAGAGGTGGCTGCTGAATCCCTGCGACCATGGAGAGCAAGAAAAACGTGATCCCTTCCACTGATTTTAATTAAAATCAAAAGGAATTTGAGTCAGAAAAGACGTTTAAATGCTGGCTCCTCTGCTGTTTTCACCTCTGGGCTAAACTACATCAGAACTTCAGGTCTTTGCAAAGGGGCAAGAAACACTACCACAGAATAAGAGACTCAGGAGTCAAGCTGGTCAAGGGGTCAAGTGAAACCACTGTGATGAGGTTTGCAAAGTAGTCCACACAGAAGAGTTTCCCCAGTGTTAAAAAATACAAACATAAAAGATGTCAGAGAACATCTCTGCTGAGGTACTGGAGTAGTCCCCACAAATTACAGTATTTTTAAAACCAAAGTTAGGGCATGACTGCAACGAGCACTTGGGCTTACTTTTAAAAAACAAGAGTTTGCAAACTGATTCAGAGAGAGTGTTTGCATCTCTCCGCTGTGGTGGTGTTCATGTATCTGAGACATACCCAAGATACATTTCAATTCTCAACACCAAGGGCCTCCTCACACACCTCCAAGGCACAGCCTGACCCTGACCCGTCTGGCTACAGCTGCATAATGGGGTGCTCCCCCTTGAGATCAGGCTGCTTTGGGACAGCTTTCCTTCCGCCACGTACACACAGGGACACACACATTTAGACCAGTTGATCTGAATCAGTTTTTGCAAACTATTTTAATTAAAATATTAACTTGTTGGAATAGTCCAGGTCTGCACATGATATACATGTAAAAATGGTTACTACACAATTCTTTTTGAATACAAAAAAAGCCAATATGGGATAGCCATCATTTGGATTCAGCATTCAGTCATGCTCAACATTACACAAAGAGATGGGTTGAGAGAATTCTGTTGAAGTAGCTCAATTTAAGCCAGAGACTTTGACCAAATTCAAACCGTAACAGAAGCAAAAGAATGAACCCACTGACCTTGCAGGTATAGCCTGTCCCACTGCCGCTGCTGCTGTTTGTGACAGAGGAGCTGAGCTTCCAAACACTGCGTTAGCACCATGCTCTGGGCACACCCTCTACCCTCCCACGGTAAGCCCCAATGCAATTTTGGCCTTCCATTCACGTTTGCCTGCCTTTCTAACCCCAGGAAAACACAGATACCTTTCCTAAATCAGTTTCGCTGCATTTCAACAACACTGCAATGCAAGAGAATGACCCCAAAACATCCAATTCCACATAAAAACATAGCAGAGGGACAGGACAATTCACAGTCACCACTTGCCCCAGGAGAGCAACCACAGTCACCTCCATGGGACTACCGCCTCATCCCAGGCTTCCAACAACTGTTAGTACTACAAAGCTCCTTACTAAGGGGCTGCTCAAACACGTTTTGGTGGAGTTCCCATCTTTGATTCGAGTGATATGCTACGTCACGATGTGAGAAATCCCAGTTGGATTCACCGGACACTGGCAGAGAGTTAAGGATTGGGAGTGGATGTTAATTTAGCTAACGAAAGAATGTCGCCCTGTCGAGTACTGAACAGCAGCGAGACACTAGAGTAGTTACTATATAAATATGCCACATGGACAAACACATTCGGAAAACCTCGCTTTTGAGCCCTATAAACATATTAAAGGCAAATCCTAGAGTTAGCAGCTAGTGTTTTGTTCAAGATGATTAGTGTGCAAGGAAAAACATTTACAAAGAACCCTGGCTGGTCAGCCCCCAAGACGGAAACCTTTGCTTCATGTCAAACTTCATCTACCTGCTCTTTCCCCTCACCCCACAGTGCTGGCTGACCAGAGCTTGCACTGGCACAAGAGCACAGGGGCATCTCCAGTTCCCAGCACTAAGGGATGACACGATGCCACCAAGCCACTCGGTTAACGAGACTCCCTGACCCCTTTATATGGATTTCACAACCTCCTTTGCTTCCTTTCAGTAGTACAGCAGCTCCAACGAGCCTCTGGAAGTAGTGCCTTCTCGCATGGTATGCTGCCAAAGTATCACAGCATCTCAAGGGACTGTAAGAGTTGTGAAGTATTGCAGCAATGGAAATAATAAAAAGGAGCCTCACATGCAGCAAGATCTACAGTGGTGATGTGGGTTAGTCATCAGCTGGGAAAGAGTCATTGGCTCAGCTCCTCCTGGTACACCGTGGCAACTAAACATTTAAACAGTTGGCTACACTCTACATGTAAACAGGAAATTGCAACAAGCCAAAAGGGTAATAAATTGGTGGATGTAGTGTAATAATGAAAAACCCAATCGATGGCATTTTGTGACTATGGCATCCTTCAAAATACCTCTGGCATTTGAGATTGATTGGCTGAAAGTCTAAACGTATCTGAATGGAGCAAAAAGGACTACGCTGGGCTCCAAGAATTATTCTGATGCTTAGCTAAAATGAGATGTCACAGTATTAGCTGTACAAGTGCATTACTTATGCTCCTCTGCCCAACCTCATCTGAGCTACCAGCAGCACAGTCAGGGAGTGCCAAAGCAGGGATTCCATTTCAAACACTTCTAAGCCTGTTCCCTCCAGGCAGATTTACCTGCGCAGCTCTGGGGAAGCTGACCAGGGCCTTCTGAGAGAACAACACATCTTACACAACACGGAGTGGGCACTTGGGTAGAAGGGCCCTGCTGAGCCCTGGTGTCTCTTGGCCTCTCTTCTCACCCTTCTTCCTCACCTACCAATTTGGAAATGCCTCTTGGCAGAGGCAATACCCTAGCAATTTACCCAATTTAGTGACATAGGGAACAGAAGATCCAGCTGTTCCTCCCCTGGATGTTGGTTTAAAGGCAGCTCGCCTTGGTTTTGCAGGGTGGCAGTTCGAAATTTAGGGACATGGGAGGAGGTGTCCATTCTCCCTCAGACTTCCCATGGATGGCATGACAAGGGCAGTCTGAGGCCCTTCTGTCCTGTCAGTGTGACGACCACCAGCCAACTCTTCCGACTAATTGCATATATTTCTCAGATGCCCTCCCAAGACCCCTCCAAAAAGTAACAGAACAACAACAAAAACCAAAAATCCACCCCCCCCCAAAACCCTGCAGCCAAATACTATGACATCCCAGTTAGTAAACACAAAACGTAATGCTTTACAAAATGAATACAATATTCCATGTGCACCCAGCTTCCACACGTCAGCACCGCACTGAGGAGGCTGCTGGGCTGGTGTCTGTAGGCAGTTTCTGTTGGCAGACAGCTCCAGTGGAATTGCCACCCTCAGTTATTGTTTAAGTTATGTATAAGACATGTGTGAACCATTGGATATTTGTGAAGTAACACTTGTGCTCCTGCTCATGCCCTGTTCCGTCCGTCCCCCAGAAGCTGTCCGCCTCAGAGCCTGGGGGCTGTTGCGGACCCCTATAGCACTACTTCGAGGTACCCCCTGCATGGGCCCCGAGGGGTGACCCCATGGCTGGGGTCCACCTTGCATTGGATGGCCCCAAGCTTGTGGTGGGCCACCCATGGGATGACCCCAGTGAGGTCCTGCACCCCCAGTAGGATTGTGGGACCAGCCAGAAGCTCCCGGGTAGCTGTGGCTGAACGCCTCGGGGGAGAGATTAGAAAGAACCATGTTACTAAAACCTAGCCTCATGCTCTCTGAGTCAAAGGCTTCGATCTCGCGAGCTTGACGCTCCAGCAGGCTTCGTATCCGCTCGGTACGCTCGTTCTGCAAGGCCAGCATCTCCTCCTCAATCTAGGAAGGAAAAAAGAAGAGAGAGTCTGTAGCAGCAGGACCCCTTTACAGGCATGGCCTCGAGTCCCTGAAGGGCTAGTGAGGACCCTTCTCTCCCCATGTTTATACATGAGACTGGATCTAGATCAGATATCCACTGACACGCAATCTGTTCTGAAGGCAAAAGAGTAAGTCTCATAGATCTGCACAAGTCAAAGCATAGGGAATACCAGTGAGAGGGTCTTGGCCCCTGTTCCCTGGTGAATACATAAGCTTCAAGGGTGCAAACCCAATGTTTGCACTGATAATAACAGCCTGTCATCTTTAAAGATGCAGCAATCTAGAGCTTCCATAAAAGCCTACTGGGAAAGCACCTTCAGACACAGCCAAGCACAGTGCCTATGCAGTCAAATACCTGCCAACACAGCTTAATGTGACCTTCACTGTTTGTAGCTGAATCTGATGATGGTGACTGCTATTTTCTCCAGGATTCAATGTACGAACCCACATTCAGTTTCCTCTCCAGTGTTCACTGGCCAGATTTCCTTAGCTCATATTTATCACTCCCTATATAACCCTTTCCTAAATTGGTTTCTCATATTTCATTACCCTGATACTTTCTCCAGGGTGTGTGTCTGAAGAAAGCAAGCAGAGATGTTTGAATTGTGTGGCAGATTATTAGCTAGGTGATATGCAAGCTGGCAACTCCTATTTCTTCTCCATAGCACTGTTACAAATCATTTTCCAACAGTACTTTGGTAGGGGCACTGGGATCAGCTCTCTAAGTAAAGAAATCATGGAGCTACAGCCTCCTGACATCCATCAGGCAGGGATGAAAGCCTTTCTTATTGAAAGCTTTGCAGTCAGGTAGAGAACCAAAGAATCACTCCATTATCTTCTTGCCAGCACAAAAAGCTGCTTTTGGCCTTGGTGAAAAAGACCAAATGGGTACAAAGCAGTGGCCAAGAGTTTGAGCATAGCTCACTGGCATCTCCCCTGCTGTCAGCAGCAATGCGGCCAAGAGGTGTTATCTTGTGCTGAAGGTACCGGGCAGAGCGTTGCACTCTCTTGCCTTAGTCAGGGAATATGCAAAGTGATTTCATCTGGAAATTCGGAAACAATCTGCTCCAGCGTGAGTCATCTCCTGAACCATTTGGGGCTTTCAGAAACTGTCTTATCCACTTGCCTGGGTTTAGTGCTGGCTGAGTGACACTGACTCCACAGAGCAGCCCTGCTCACTCCTGCTGAAAGCCACACTGTGGCTAGCTAGCTTGGAACAGGCAGAAGAGGAAGAAGGTGCCTTCTCTAATGCTGGCTCCTTAAAATGCTCCACTTGGTTTTTTCCAGTCCTGCTGCCTCAGCAGAATCCTCCTTTTTCAGGGTCTTCAAGCACAGCTTCACAGTTTCCAGTCCTTATGACAGCATAACATGCAGGACTTCATGCAACTGAACTCCACAGAAAGGCATGCCTAGGACACTGCATTAAAATGATATCCCTCAGAAACGACCTCAGGATGCAGGACTCTGAAAATGAGGTGTCTGAGGCACGTGGGAAGGAAATGAGTACATCTGAGGTCTTTTAAAGATGCTCTTGGGACATGCTCATTACTGGTGCAACACAAACAACATAGCATTGGAGTATAGCTTGTACAGTGCCTCAGTCACTGTAGGCTGTGCACTGATAAGGCTGGCTGCTCCCTCCGTAGCCTCAGTCAGACTTGTATGCTCTGGTGAGTTACTGTGGTGATGGGCACCATCAAAAATGTGCTAAGAAGGAAGCAGAGTCCTAGTCACACACTAATGTCTGGAATCAGGTTTATTATTGAACAGCAGGGACTGACTTTGCCACAGGCTATGTATATGTTTGTGCATATAAACTCAGACATTCATCTTGTGCACATACCTGCCCTTTCTCTGGCTGCCAGTTTCAGTTAGCACATGCAAGCAAATACCAGGTGACAGCATGGAGCGATCCACACCAAAACACTCACAACGCTCAATTCTTACAAACACAGAACAACACCTCTCCTTCTGAAAAATACCCTTACAAAAGAATGATGCATCCACATTTGCACCCACATTTTCCCTTGGGCTGCTGCTGAGCAACTGTAACCCCACCAGGAAACAGTCTCATTGCTGGGCCATGACTTTGTGACTTGCAATGTGCCAGGACTGCACGTATTGCTAAATAAACTGATGGGAGCTGAATCACCATCCAGTATTTTGCTATCCCAGAGCAACACAGGGACACAAACACAAAATATGCTACCTAATTTTTATCTATGAAGTTGCACTGCTAAGCTTCCTATCACCACTGCTGATACCAAATGCTTCACAGGGGCTTTTTATGTGCCAAGACTTCAATCCTGGTCCAGTAAAAGACTTACACAACGGTCCTTCCCAACCCTAACTATTCTATGATTCTATGATTATTACTGGTTTATGTGTATTTCCTTAACTCACTGGCCTCACTTCAACTTCTAACATAACAGTAGGTGCAGTACAAGATATGCTGCTTCCATAGACAAGGAGCACCAGCAGGCTCTCCGTGGGACCCTTCATCCCAGAGCTCTGGGCAGATCATGCCACCAGAGGGCAATGCACACCCAGTGGAAATACACCCTCAAATGCAGGGCTGTGATGGAGCTGTCCTCTTCCGGATGGAGCAAAATAACCAGTGATGGGGTCTAAAGAGCTGTCACACATGTGGGCACCACACAGGAACTCTGTTTTCACAAACCCAATTACTTCCAGAGATCCACTCTCCTTGCAGGAGACCAAAGGACAATAGGACTGAACTGTCTTCTCAGAGATGCTTCCTCAGCTGACCGTGAGGTGGAGCAGTTTTACACAGACGACGGCCCTCTATCAACCAGCATCCATCTGTCAGCCTCTGGGAGAAGTGTAAAGCACCTCGAGGCCACAGAGTAATTGCCCTAATTTAATAATCACCCATCAGCAAAGTTGGGAACTGCTGTGTGAATGGCGATGGCTGGCACCACAGGGCAAATCAAAGGGGGGAAAATTTGCAGAAGGAAAGCTGATTGTGTTTCCTTTCCCTGACTGATGAATTACCCTTTCCCTGGTCTGTGTAGGCCACTCAACATTTCTATACACACCATATGTCTGGCACAGCACATTAAAACATACTTCAACAAGGAGCACCTTAATACACAGAGCCAATTACAAGCTGAAATCTAGGGAGCAGGAGGTCACCCATGCCTGTGGGTCTGGGTACTTCAGTTTGACGAGTAACAAACATAACAAGTACAGTTTCATAGGGAAACTGCAGCCTGGTCTCCACAGACTGCCAAATGGAGCAGCTCTGCCATAAGATAATGTTACCACAAAACACAGGGTCTCAAACACATTTTATCTTCCTCTTCCCCTCCCCAAAGATACCTAACTACTGATACTATGCAAACTCCAAAAGCCTGCTGCTAGCTTTGGGTTGTCACTGGCTGTCCTCTAATGAGCTGGGGAAGGTAATCTGCAGCTCAGAGACAGAAAGAACAGCTCTCTTTCCCTCCTGCCCGGAGAGGCACGACTCCCTCTGGCATGCTCCAAGCAGCTCTATCCCAGCCAGAAGCTGTTCACACAGGGCGGCTGAGCTGGCAGAAAGTTTAGCCTATGTGTCACTGAGCTATCATCCCAGAGAGGCAAATACCCAAATGATCTGTGTTACTATATACAGCAAGGTAAAAGCATTTTCTCTCTGTATTAAGTACAATTTAAGATCTGAAGCATGGAGCGTGCTAATGATGCTCACATGCCCATTTTACCTTCTGCTCAAGGAGGGCCCGGCGGAGGGATACCCTCTGCTCAAGATCACGCAGCTCCCGATCATGCTGGGCCTCTGCCTGCATCTTGATTTTACTCTGATACGCATTCAGCAGCTCCAATTCTTGCTGCAGCTGCATCTTCAAAACCTGGCACTCTGCTTCCTGCGCTTCATCCAAACGCAGCTGGGAAAGACAGACAATAGAGACGTTTCACTATGGGGTAACCACTCCGGGGTAGGACTGTGGGGAGGGGGAGAGAATGGGATGGGACTTTGTTTTCTTAGCAATACAATTGGTCTCTATTGTACTTCGTTTCACTGAACAGAGGACCTACAGTGACAAAGACTGGTGACAGGGAGCCCACAGTGCTGAGGCAAGTGATGCTGATGAGCAGCAGCACCTCAGGAACCATGATCCATACTGCAGAGACCAGACTGCTGGAGGTGCCAATATCTACAGTTCTCCTTTTGCTAGGGGCAAAGAAAAGATCTCTTGCTCTGTTCAACTGGATTAACCAATTACCTGTACACAGGAGACTTAAGTCCATATCCCTGCCAATACAGGACTTTGGGCAAAAGAGTGTGATGACATAAACCTAAAAGCAGTATGATACTGGACTTTCAACCTTCCCA
The DNA here is from genome assembly GCA_002631895.1 of Agapornis roseicollis. Classification (NCBI taxonomy): domain Eukaryota; kingdom Metazoa; phylum Chordata; class Aves; order Psittaciformes; family Psittacidae; genus Agapornis; species Agapornis roseicollis. The sequence goes on from NDXB01013689.1 coordinate 32,329, forward strand.
TACTTAAATTAAGCCAGCTACCCTGCCTCACGGAGTCAAAGTTGTACAGTGCGAGGTGAGCAGGACGCAATATGCAAGAAGTGCAAAGAAAACTGCACATTCAGTTGTAGCAAGGACACAAAGCATTGCTCATGGGGTCATTTCTTAAAGAAGGCATCTCTTAAAGAAGGAATCACAGAACTTTTCCAACACCGTTAGCACTGTTTCAAAACTCTGGACTCCCCCATGACCCAATGAGCATCTTCCACCAGTGGCACATGCTTTGGTTGGTATCACTGACAAATCAAAACCTAAATGACTTGAGACAGCAAGCTGCATGTTATTTAAACGATGGTCTAGCAGGGATGTTTATGCTGTCAAACATCATGCAAAAGCAGTCCTCTGGCAACAGAGATGCATCACTTTGCATCTCTGCAACAGCCGCTTCAACTCCAACCTGCCTGAAGGGGGTAATACCTCTTTTCTCTACGTTTGAATGCTGCTTTTTTAAACACAGAGGAATGACTGTGCAGGGTATGGCACGTGTAGCAAGGAAGCAGACAGCCTGCTGTCAGGATACAGATCGGTTCAAATGCAAACATCCCTATTTGGCTGAGGAACCCTGGGTCCCTCAGAGGCGACTCACAGCTTGTGTAGAGAGCATTTCATTAATGCTGTGATCATACTGCTCAGCCAGGATAGCCAGCTTCCGGGTCTGCTCCTCCTTGAGCCGTTTGAGGACAGCTTTATGTTCACTCTTTGGCGTGGTCTCCAGCAGATGGTTTCTCAGTGCTTTGTACTGCCTGGTTTGGATCTTGCATGTATCCTGAAACTGCTTCTTTATCTGTAGTTCTTTTGACTGGAAAGATGGAGGGGACACAAACAAAGAAAAAAAAAAACCAGCGTGTTTCAAATGAGAGAAATATCCATTCAGATGGATATTTACGATTACATTAAGGATATGAGTTCAAGAATCCACAAATGTATATTAACATCTACAGTGCAAGGAGGGAAGCAAAATACACAAGAGGCAACGACTATTGCTGCAGCTGCTTTGACACTGCTACTGTGCGGAACAATTACAATACAGACACTTTTATAACAAAGCTCCAGCCTAAATACAGCTGTCTGTGCACAAAGAGCCTCACATTTGCCACTGGACTGGATCCAGTCCTGGGTGGTGCTTTTCAAGAAAAAGTTCTTGAGGGACAGGACCAATTTATTAGCACCAAAAGCCATACTTACACATGACTGTGCTTGTATGACACATACATATGGACAGCACTTAACGTTATGAAAAGAAGTAGATCTGGTGCATGGGAAGGGACAGGGAAAAAGAGCAACACTTTTTCCATTGAGGGTTTGATGAAAGAGCAGATGCATTCGAAGCCTTAATATTAAGAGCTTGATTTTTTATAAACACACTAAAAAATGACTGGGAAACATTAGATGCTTAAAAACACACACCAGAAAAACATTAGCATTGTGCTGGTCTTACTATGGTAAGAAGAAACAAGTAAAACCCAACATCAACGACAAAACCACTCTGGGCCATCCTCACTGGCAGCCACCATGGTCAAATCCAAAGCACTAACAGAACACAGGGCCATTTTCCTGTCCCTTAAGTAAGTTGGAATTGCTCTGGGCTCTGGATCAGCAAGGCAGATACATGTGCATGTCCTCCTGTCAGCTCCTCCACTGCCTGCCCCTGGCACTAATTCAAGGCTCAGCAGGGTAGGTGATAAGCACAGCACTTGTAGCCACCTAGAAAGATGTGGTGGGATCAGACAATATATCCAGCCCAATTTAGACATCAGCATGCTTTGCTGCATAACCCAACAATTCCACTTTGCTAACCTGAGGCAGAAAACAGGACAAAGATGGGTTTCATTCAAACCAAAACATGTATCACGGAGAGGAATACATCACTTTCACCCTTTCTAAATTCACGGAAAGTTATTTCCCTCCAGGAAACCTTTAAGGTTGTTTCCTCCCTGCCCTTAAGGGAAGCATCAGGAGGTTACACACTCCTGTCAGGGACCTGGTCACAGCAAAACACTTGCAATCTATTTTGTCCTCACTTTCTGTGGAGTCTTGCTTGGACACCAGACTCTATTTACAGGCCTTCAACCCAAAGGCTTTAACGACAGGAAACAGAAGGGAGGGGTAAGACTTCCAGTCAGACTTCTGACAAGATCATTTTGACCTAGAATTGTGAAACACCAGCAAGAGGGTATTTGCATCACAATTAACACACTCCAAATAATAACAGAGCAGTCTGCACTGAAGGGTGAATTCCAGTTATCGGTCCTTCTGGTGCTGTGAGAGTGGCAACAGACACTGACCGTTAAAACCCAGCTTTCAGGACAAAGGACCTCACTAAATAACAAAGGGAGAGCCTGAAACATGTGCCCTTGAGGGAAAACGTTGCTGGAGAGAGAAACCGAACAAACAGTCAAATTATCTATTCAATGAAGAATACTTGCCTGCATTAGTCAGAAGCAAGAGAAGGAGTTAATAATACCAGGGAACAGCCTCAATAAAGAGGGGATTGTGCTCCAAACTGAACGCTTGTCCAGCAGGCTGCATTATTAGCACTGTGTGCATGCAAAGGTGCTGGATTGACAGCTCAAGCCTGAAATCCTTTGCTAATCGCAGAACGGCCATGCAAAGCGAAGCGCAAGCTTTCCATGCTTCCTAGAAACACTCAGCCCTGTCCTCACTGGAAAAGGGAAGGGGATGAAGAGTGTGTAGAGGTGAGAGCCAAGCCTCTGCAGCCCACAGGGACTGCAGATCCTGCTGTCCCAACTGCCAGCCAGGGAGTGAGAACGGACACGCTGCCCACTCGTGTCTGCACCGCATCACCTTGGGGAGGCAGAACTCATTCATGCTAATCTCAGAAGGATCAGCCTAATACAGCTGCTTCAGTTTTATTCAGCTCAGAGTGCAGCACAGCTTCCCTGTGAAGTCATCAGCTATTTATACACTATATCCTTGGAGATTCTCAACAGCCATCAGATGGTCCCTTGTTCTCACAAGCCAGGTTTTGACTACTTAATATTATTCTAATATTGACAAATCAGGTGGTGAGGTTTTTTTTTTCCCTTCTGAAGTTCTATTTTCAAATTGGTTATTTTCTCTGTGAGAAGATAACTTGCAGATGGTGAAAACTAAGTCAGATGGGAAATATCACGAAGAGGAAAGACCTAGAACAACAAAGAAACCCCATGCTCAGTATGCCATACACTCATTTTGTTACTGGCACAGCTGAACACTGGGTGGAGAGAAGAAGTCTGCCTCCTCAAAGGAAATGTACCAGGCAGCTTTGTGAAAGGCCTTATACTCCCTTCTCAGACACTTCAGAATAAACCACTGGACTCCTTTGGATGAAGTGAAGGCTTACAATGAAAACACTAAAAGCCTCAATTACAGAGGCCCTATAGTTCTTGTCTGCCACCGCAGCTACAAGGGCAGCATGAGAAACCCATGAGAGCACAGCAAAGGTCAGTGCTAGGACCTTCCTGAGGACACTGCAGTTGGTGTCTCTTTTCCCCCCAACACTTGCTAACATACCAGCCTTAGTCTAAAAACAATACAAGGTGAGTTAGCCAGGACTGACAGTGCAGTGCATTTTGGTGCACACAGCAACACAAAGCTTTTCTGCTTGTTTGGTTTTTAAATAGATTTTATTCTTGTAGACGGGGGGAGAAGAGGATCAGAAAATGGTGTCAGAGGAATAAAGGGGGAAACAAGGGCACTGCAAACATTAAATGCATTTTAAACTACCTCAAAAAGGAAGGCACACTGTGGAGAACCATAGCTTTTCGAATCAGATGAAGGAGTAGTGCTGCTATGGCTTGCCTACAATACACTTCAACCCTGGCCACCTTTGCTATGGTTCATACATGTGGTAGTTGGAGGGCTGCAGTTGGATCCTGGCAGTTACACAACTTGACAGGTATGCTCCTTTTTACAGAAGGTATTCGTTACAGAATGAGCTTCAAAGTACCTTGGACCTGCACACACTGCAAATGAGACCTGAGCCGCAATGTACCACCACCACCAGCAGCTCAGGCCCAGAGCTCCCTACATCACATAGTACCTTGAGGCTCTTGGGCTGCTGCCGGACCTCCATGACGTGCTTACGCCTCAGCTCCCGCTCCCGGCGCTTGTTGTATTCCAGCTGGTTGGTGAGCTCGGTCTGGTGCTGGAGCCGGATCAGCTCACAGCGCATCTTCTGGATGGTACTGAGATGGCGGAACTCCAGCTCCTGCATGGACTCGTGCTGACGCAGCAGCATGGCATGCTCCAGGTCCTTCTGTGTCTGCCTTTTGTTTAACTCCTACCAGGAGGACAGAGGGAATTATTAGATTCTTCATACTTACTCGGATTTCTGCTCACAATGTGACATTTCACTTTGTTCACAAGGACATTTCTCTCTTGCCAAGGCATTTGAGGACAGAGCACGGAGTTTTCATGTCTTATCAGAAGCAGACAGCACTGTCCATGGTCATTTTTCCTTCCTCATTTCACTTTTCTTCTTCCTGTTGTAGATGCTCAACAGCATTCACAGTAAGCACAGGAAGGACCATAACTGCTGACTTTTTGGATCCAACAATTCTCCCACAGTAGGACACTATTCTGAACCATCTGATCCCACATGCTTCCCTAACCACCACAAGCGGGCTTTGAGCAACCTGCTCTAGTGGAAGGTGTCCTTGCCCATGGCAGGGGGTTGGAACTGGATGAGCTTTAAGGTCCCTTCCAACCCAAACCATTCTATGATTATTAGGCAATGCTGCAGAACACACAGAACCATTATTTTACCAGAAACACTTTAGTTGTGGTAATTAAGACTCCACAGAGACTCAAGTTGGACTGCAGGTGTTTCTGTGAGACACATTTCACACGGGTGGTCCCAGGTCTCATCTCTGCCTATTCTCTTACCTCCCGAACCAGGTCCTGCTCCAGATTATGGCGGCCAAGAAGCATCCGTCTCTTAAAGCGGCGACACTCCAGCTCCAAGTACTGCCTTTGGCGCCTCAGTAAGTTGGCTTCTTCCTCTGCCTGGAAATGCTGGATGTTCTCCTTCTGCTTGGAGAGCCACTCCTGCTTCTCCTTCTTTGGAGTGCTCTGGTTTTCATTCAGCTCCTGATAACAGCAAGGTAATTAATTGTGGAATAGTCACCTTAAGCGCCTTGGTCCTGAGCAACTGGACAGACCTGCCTAATGAAATACATTTCAAAGCCATTCCACCCGGTACCATCCCAGCCTTGCAAAATGCATCCTATCACAGATCTAAGGGAACACCAGGAGACAACTCACAGGGAAGCAAATTTAACTACAACTTGTTTTTTGAGTTGCCCATTTTAGCTGGCCAATATGCTGGTTCAGGTCCACGCTTTCCAGACATATACATTAGCTCAAAACGTAAAAGTGATGGTTTGCCACTGAAAACAAAGACTTCTGGAGCCTGACATATGTTTTTACAGGCTCCCAAAGGACTGAGAGGAGAAGCAACATGTTGTCATCCTGTTGGTCAAACAAAACCCCAGCCATGAAGCAGAGTAGAAAACATTCATGTCTTGCCTGATCAGAACTCACACGCATTTTACAAGTAACTCATCAAGGCAGAGCCACCACAGCTTACATAAACAACACAAAGAAGTTCACAGGTCAAACTTAAGGCCACAGTTGGCATATCTGTACTAAACACAACACACAGCTTGAAGCATCTTTGGCAGAAGATTCTGCTTGCTTGACCTGCATACTAGAGGTGGCCCTATAGTAACTAGGCTTGTCGCGATACATCTCAACTCCAGCATGAGACAGAACTCTGTATGTCACCAGTGCTTCTTGGTGCTCTGTGACTGCCTGCCCACTCAGAAAAAGGCTCAATGTTATTATAAAAAGCTCACACTACTATAGGTTTTGTTAGATCTTTCTTGGCTTTGCCGCTCTTTAGCCTTTTTAACTCCTGGGAAATGTCTATGTTTGGGAATATTCCCCTTTGGAGCAAGTTCCTAAATTGCGTCACTCAAGTTGATGGTTGAGCATTAAATGGTTCTTTCAAAAGAATTATTTATAGTGCTTATGGTTTCAAGCACTCCACAGAAAGAATCAGGAAGTTTGATTCTACAGTTTCTCTGCCTCTCACAAAGGTCATGGTTTTTCACCACAATACAGAGATTTTAAGCTATTACACAGCTTTCTCCATTAAAATTAAATAGTGTTTTATAGATATTTTCCTAAAAAAACCACCCCAAACCAAAATATCTGCAGGTTTTCTTTACTGTTTTGTTTTCTTGTTGCTGCTACAGAAACATCATTAAGTGATAAGAAGCTTCATTAACTGGTGGAGTGCATGGTCAATATCTGCAGCGAAAAGGCATGAGAAAAATGCTCATGACCTTTCTACCTTTTTCATTCCATAGGACTGCCATGTTTCTGGCTAAAAAAGGAATATTAAACAGTGGAGAAGGTTGTACTTTCAGAAGATGAATGTAAAGGTGCCAACAGACGAATAAACCCTCTAAGTCTAAGGTCAAAGAGTTGAACAAACACATGTACAGGACTCTGCCCATGAAATGCAGAACTTGCAGCAATCCAGGGAAACAGCTCTTGTGCACAGGGTCACTTTTCTCCCTGACTGGCTCTCACACCACATCATGCACTGCACTGTATTCACATTTCTCATTACAGATGCGTTACCTCTTTCAGCTGCTCTTTACGGAGTTTATATTCTCTCTTCTGGGACTCCAGGAAACTGTTCAATTCTTTTTTCTGTTGGGCCTGAATGTGCTGTTGAAACTTCTTTTCTTCATTGGCCATCACTTTAGCCTACAGCAAATCCGGCAGCAAATCAGTCTGCATCCTGATGGATTACAGCTCATGTTCCATTTCAGCCCAAGACCCAGAACTCTTGGTACAGTCACCACGATACTCACCATGACTCTGAATAAGTATGAGCCTCAAGAGCTTGCCCTCACTCTCTTCTCATTCCAACCCCCCATCAACACACCCAGCAGGAGTCCTCTTTTCAGCGCTTCATTGCCTCAGCCCTACTGTTCAGCTAGTGCTGCCTAACACAGTCAACACCTTATGATAAAGTATATCCTTAGCCCTCCACTGAGAGATCCAAGATGAACAAAGAATCAATAATAACTGCTGTAGGCAGCGCCACTTCATTATCAATTATTTAAAAACATAAAAAGTCCCATATCCATAAGCAATTCAACAGTGAACATTTAAGTGTAGCTGGCACATTTCTCTGCAGGCTGATCTGCCTCCAGAACACTCGATGGCAGTCAGTTATTGGCAGCATATGCATGGCAAAAGAAAGGAAAACCCTCACAGTATTTTTTCTGGGGTCAATACACTAACATTTAGTATAACGCACTGTGATGAAGGACATACCTTTCCTCTAGTTACATAAGCCCCTTAATGTAAGGAGGTGATGTATTACCCTTTCAATAATTAGCAATTTGCTTGGCTCCTGAAAACAGACATGTAAGAGTCTACAATAGCATCTCTCATCAAGGAGGAGCAGTGGACAATTCAATGCCATTAACAATATGGACTGGTCTGCTAAACCATGATTTCCTACCTCTTTCTCCATGGCTGCTTGGTGCTTTTTAATGAGCTTTTCCATTTCTGCAGCAAAATTGTTGCGCTGTGTTTCAAGATCTTTGTCCAACCTGAGGCGATGTTCATCCATCTCTGCCTTCAGTTTATTCTCTAATGCCATCAGTTGCTTCTGGTGTTGCCGTCTCATACGTTTGTAGCCAGACATCTGCTCTCGGAGTTCTGAGTCTTGTTCATGTTCCTGCATTTGCCTTGTCACCTAGGACGATAACCACATCAGGCCAAAGTAAGTTAATGCTACTTAATCTGCTTTTCAGCAGTCTTCAAACCACAAAAGAAAACTATACAGGATAGAAATATGATTTTGTTGCAAAGAAAAGCATACATCCTAATGGCAGCAGAGCAGATTCAGAACTGAATTCTGCTGTGGAAGATAAGCTCTGCTGGGCACCAGCAGTAAAACTGCAATTGTTATAAAGCTGATACTAAATAATGTCTTTTAGCACACTGCAATGAGGGTGCATATATATACATACAAATACACATAATATGCATATGAAAAGAATAGCCAGCTTATTATTACAAACTGTTTCCTTGGTTTGAAAATCTCTCATATGCACAAATTACATTTGCCCAGGTGTCGCATTTAAGCTTTTATCAACTTACATTCACCTATTTCAGTGATAATGTCTCTGTCAGCGTGGAAAGCTCATATTCTGATGAAATCCTAACAGCTCTGCTAGTGACACTGAGCTACATTCAAATGTGTGCCTTCCCCTACAACTCCATCCAAACCACCACCTTCACGTACCAGCGATGCTGTGCGTATAGTAGCAAAGTGCTCTCGGTTGCGATAATGAGACTTGTGGCGAGATACTTGGGGAGGAGACTGGGGTTCTGATGCCCTTGTTCGAGGATCTGATTCCTCTCTGTAGTTTTCCTCCTCCTTATCAGCAAATAGTAATGTGAGAGAATAAAGAGAAGTTGTGTTAAGATTTTTACTTGCGTTTGGTTCACAAAACATCTAAAAGGAAGAAAAAACATTTTACATTCATCAGCCCTGAAAGATTCTCCCGCCAATAAGCTGGATGAAGGAAGAGTCTGCATCAAGAGCTCTGATCTAGGATCTTTGCTTTTGGGAGTTTCATTGTGCAATTTTCTTACCAAGAGGGGAGAATGATTAGTTAAAGCTGAAAAAAACGAATGTAAAACTGAGAAGTGAGTTAGCTGGCTTCAACAAAACGTTAAGGCTACAAAGTAGATGATATCCAGCCTGAAAGACAAAACCAACATGTTTGTAACCCTGAAAGACAGAGGAAGATTTTCACTACACCCACTACAGAAATACCTCAAAGGAAGTTTTAGGATTTGTCACGGTGTATTCCACACTCTTATTTTGGGTTTGTCATTCATCACAGAGCGATCAGTAGTTAGATATGATACAGTAATTAACTCCCCAAGGAAATGCCTGTGTCTTTGGTGCGTATCTGGGCAAAGAAGAAAACATTCTAACCACACCTATCATTAGCTGAGGGAACGTTACTGCTTTGAGAACACGTGTGATGACCCCTCCGTAGAAGGAGCAGTATGGATCAGAAGTTTATCCTTCACTGTACAGAGCTGAAGCAGGGGAAGTGGTTTCACACCTTGCCATGGCCAGAATGCTGTGTTTCTTTTTCCATGCATCCACATATTTGAACCAAGTGCTGCAAAACTGGGTGCTCCAGGAACAGATTTCAGCCACTGCTCTGGGTTCTGTACTTAAGAACTCCCTAGCTGGGACGTAAAAAGGGGAACTCACATCCTTTTGGCCCATGAAGCAGTACTCTGGAAGCATCCTTACTAAATAAACCTATTCACAACCTGACATTGCAGCTCCTCACAGTAAAGCAAACTGCTTTGGAAACAATTCAGTTAGTAGAATAATTGTTAGTGAATCAACAGAAAGAAATGATTTTTACAGCAACCTTCCAAAGTTTCCAGCCCACATTAACGTATTTGGGGCACAACATTATAACCTGCAGATAATGACCTGGACAGGAAACACAACTTTTGTTCATCGTTCCAACCAAATCCTCTGTTTTACACCTTCAAAGTTATCCAGTATAAATCCAGTGCTTACCGGCTTTAAATGAATGACAGAGCTATTTGACATCACGGTGTGGTCCCCCTCCATCATATCCAGCTCGCTCTTATCATCCGAGGCATCTGGAAGACTGTTAACACTACTGCTTTGGCTACTGGCACTGATAGACATGCTAGGAATGGACTGATTACTCCCGACACTATTCACTGTTCCTGTCCTGCCGACACCGTGATCTTGTTCCTAGGAGATAGGAATTATTAAGAGAAGTCAAAATCCATCACAGCTGTATCTATGGACATGACCAAATGAAACGTTCAATCCATTTCTTTCTAAAGGCATCTACCTGCCACATCATGGCAGTTCCCACCCTCTGGGCACTGCCATGAAACATTTCTCTTGTGGGATGCAGGGGAGAGAAGGAATCAGCCTTGTCAAGATTAACTGGCTGATGTCAGATTCTTTTCAACACAGAGCCTGTTAACAAGCTGAACTCGATCACATATCGGCAACAGCATGTCACCAGGAACTGTTCTGACACCAGCATCACCTAAGTGCTCAGCTGGGACCCTGCATCTCACATAGTTTCTCTTTGTACATGAGAACTACAGTTTGCAACCCAAAACCAGACTGATTTCCTTGACTGCTTTTTTTTTTTGTCCCTTTTTCTTTTAAATCAAGTACAAATTTCTATGTCTTAGAACAACATTCTCCAGTCAAAACCAGAGGACTGTTAAGGGACATGAACAAATGCTCAAAATAGAGGTTAACTAGCTGCTAAAAGAGTCCTCCTGAAGCTTTATAAACAGGCAAAAAAAGCTGGGATTTATGGAACTGGAAGCCAACTGCTCAAGCATGAATACATGGCACAGCTTCTTGCCAGCATGAGGCATCTACCATGTTTGTCCTTGTTTGTGCCTTGAAGTAGCTTTATTCCAAGCACAGAGAGGAAGACACAGTTTACTGCCAGGTGTGTAAACAGCCTCCACTGGTTTTAGCAGTATCTGAGTTGCAGTTATTTGAACGACAGCATCATTCCCTGGTTCAGTGATGAAACCCAAAGCTTCTCTCACCTCCTCCTCCTCCTGTGTTTCAACGGCAGGGCCATTGTGTGCCTCCTGGAAAAGGAGCTTCTTCATTTTACGATACTGCAGGTTGTCCAGTTCTCTCACCGCATCCTTTGTTCTCTGAATCAAGTCTATTAACACTGTTTCAGGCCGCTCCCGAAGAACAAACATATGCTGTAGGACACACAGATAGGTGAGTGACCTCTTACGCCTCCAATACACATACTTTGAGGATACAATTATGAATTCTATCTGGGTTTGTTAGCCCTCTTCCCTGCACAGGAGACGACCTCTGCAGCTTATGCTGGCACCATTTGCAGACTTTACAATCCAGACAGATTTCAGGGTGATTGCTTTCTGATGGGAGACATCCACCAAAAAATAAAGATGTGGGAAAACCCCCAGAAATGGTATTTCACATATCAGGAGAACAGGTTCAGTTTAAACCTGGACTCCTTTGGGTACTGGGGTATTTAGAAATGTTCTTGACTTGTGGCTTAAAGAGGGAAGAGCAACAAATAACATATCAATGCTGAAGTTGTCAAGCTGGCTAGTATCTCTAACCAAATATTAATCAACTCATCACCAAACTCTCACTATAAACCCCTTTTCCATGTTTAGAAAAGCTTGAGAATCAAACACTCAGCACACAGCTCTGAGTCATAAAATAGGCTGTGAACCTTCAAGCTCGGTCTTAGAAGAACAGTTAGCCCTATTATGTTCTTTTTTGGGAGATATTCACTGCATTGCACTGCAAAGGTGGCTGCACTCTGCCAATAGGTAAAACAATTCCTGTCTCTGTATGTCAGAAGCAGCTTTTGCAGGCTCCAGCTGAAATGTGCTGTGCAAGCATGAGTCATTATTAACACCACCACTAGTTTCATTTTGTTCCTCTGGAGAACTGCATTGCCATTTCCATCATGTCACATTCCCTACCTGTCCCTGTGAAGTGGCATGCAGCTGTTTCAGACTATAGATATGGAAGGAATACATTCACAAACGTTTAATTTCCATCAATGTTCTCTTTAATTGCAGTGCACTGCTCAAAATAAAACCAATCTGCAGGGTTCTGAAATGGCAGGACTGCACTCCCACACTGAACCCGTTCCTGGATAATTGCTGATACTTTCTGAATACAGGTTTTGTTTTTTAAAGAGGCAAAAGTCCTCAGAACCATTTCAGTAAAAACATGTAAAAAAGGGGATGATAAAACCTTCATAAATAGCATCCATCTTACTTCAGAGCAACTGAGCAGAAACATGGCCAGGATTAAAATAAAGAAACCCCAAAATTATGTCACGAGCGCTGTAAAAAGAGTGACAAGTTAGCAGAATCCTGAATGCCACCTGATGCCATAAAGGAAATCCATCAAATCCCACCTACAATAAAGCAGCTCTAACACCCAACTTCTATGTGAGTTGCGTTCACTTAGGAACACGTCAGCTTTTAAGCAAGGTTGGCTTTGTTTCCAGACTAAGGCAAAGAAAACCAAGTGTCTGCAGCATACAGGAGCACAAATGGAAGCCAAAGTAAGAAATAAAGCAAGAAACCTGCAGAAGGCTGAGGCTTAATATCAAGAAAAGATATGGGGAAAAAACCCTGCTTTTCCCCTGCTCCCTTTCCCTCAGGGATACCATTAGAACAGCGGATATCAGTCCTACTTGTAAAGCACATAAGTGATGGGAGAGGATAAAAAGCCTTTAAAGGGGTGTATATATATACACAGAATAAAGAGGGAAACAACGAAAGGTGTTTGTTAACTAATGCAAGACAGCTCTGTCAGGATTATAGTCACTGTAAGCATAGAGTGAGCTTAAACTGAAACTCTTGACAAGCTGATGGTCATCCAGTGCCACTTGACTGGGTATCCTTTCATGAGAACAAGGCTGGCTTGGAATGTCACTTAGGGAGCTGCCCTAGACACTGAAAAGGGAAAATGAAGCTAGGACAGCCAGCTCAGTACCTTCCACAGGACCCTCAGCTCAAGGGTAATACGGGTAACAGGCAGAGAAAGCATTGTTAACCATAGCCTAGCACGGTAGGTGAGACAGAAGAACATCACAGGTCATGGCCCCTTTTTAATGCTATGTGGAAAACAGAAAGGAGAAGGACTCCAACCTTCAGCAGCTCCTCTGATGTAGGCCTGTCTTGAGGAATTTTCTGGAGGCAAGAATCTACGAAATTTCGAAAATAATCAGACCTGTGGCAAGAAAAAAGGAAAAGAAAAAACCCATCTGAGTTAACGACCCAGTTTCAGCCATTCAGGAATCCAGAGACTCAGATTCATCTGGGTTGGGAGGGACCTTAACGATGAACCAGTTCCAACCCCCCTGCAGTGGGCAGGGAACATCTGAGTGCCCCTAGCAGAAAGGAGTGGGGAGAAACCACACAGACCCCATACTTCATACTACAGCCTCTGACATCCCTGGTCAAACCAAAGCCCACCATTAGTAGGTGGAGCCCTTTAACCTCAGCTCCCAGGCAAAATGTTCAAGCTTAAGAACAAATTCCAGAGGAAGGATATTTCCATGCAAAGGCAGACACCCCTGTAGCTCAGTGTGAGCACCAAACCTGGCCAATTCTATATTGCATAAACTCTTCATGGTCTAATCATAGAATCATACAATCATAGAATAGTTCGGGTGGGAAAGGACTTTAAGATCATCCAGTTCCAACCCCCCTGCCATGAGCAGGGACACCTCACACTAAACCATGGCACCCAAGGCTTCATCCAACCTGGCCTTGAACACTGCCAGGGATAATCAGAGCCTCTGCCCCGTTCCACCTCTGTGTGCTGGTGTTCCAGCCACTGGCTGTATTAACACACAATTCCTGAATGGCACCAGCCCCTCCGACACAACTATGCAACCTGTCACAAGATTTAAGGTCATGATTTGTTTAGTAACTTCTCTCATTCTGCAAGGGAAAATGCTGTATTTTGCCCTTTCTTTCTATCTGCACACAGCTTTTCTGCAGGGCACATCAGCTGTACAGGTTATCTTTTTTTCCTCCCCTACTGCTCCCATGATGTAATCTGGGGGGGGGGGCTACTCCAATTTTCCCAGTAAATTAAATTACCACTTTTTTTGGTCAGAAAACCCAAAATGCATAAAAGGAGCTGAATGTTCTATCAAGCACCAGGACACGAAACAGTCTCAACAGAAAAATCTCCGAGGTAGTAAGAAGTAATCTAAAACTCAGGTACAACGTATGAAGCTAGAGGCCCAGAAAAACACAAATTAGGAACTTTTTAACTTCGGAGATCAGTTTACTGTGTTTGCTGGTTCAAAAGACAGCTTTGGGGCTGGGAGGCACAAAACGTGCTTTATTCTTCTGAAATTTATGCAACAGAGACTTGCCACGCACAAGCAGCGTCTTCATCCTCCACAACATTTAAGCATTGACAGTGTGGTTGGTGATAAAACAACACCAAACCCCATGGTTTTGGCTCGCTTGGGAATGTCAAAACTTTACTGACCCATGAACTGGATTTCTTACAGGATCTTCCAGTGGCGTGTCCTGTTTCAACCACATTCTAGAGTATAAATATGCATATTTAGCGATGGGTCAGTTTTGTATATAAAATGTATAGTGAATCTAATCAGAACCTTCCAGCTCACATCCTCCCAACAGGAATCCAGCCATTTCAAGAACTCAGCATGACAAAGCACTCCATTTACAGCAATTCCCTGCAACATTCCTCCCTCAGTAATACTCACCATTCATTAGACTGTAGTGTAGGGGATTCATTCTGCGCTATGTGATATAAGGCACTCATTGCGTTCATATTAAACAAAGGAGGCTTCCTTTCCGCTACACACAAAAGAAAATAGTTTTTATACAGGGAGATAGTCTCATGGTTTTGCTCTTTATTTTAGTTTACATCCCTTTAAAAAGAAACCCACATCAGCAGAATCACTATGGCCTGAACATGGAACCCCAAACCAACCCTACCCTGCAATCAGACAGATATGTTGGCGTATGTCTTATACCATTGCATAAGATGAAAGCACTTTGAAGATCAAATGCCTTGTCCTCTCAAGCTTTTAAATTACGTGGTTTATCATAGTTCAGTTCTCTGACTCATTGTAATGTACTAAAATAGGAGTAAGTTAACAGTAAGCTCTACAGTCGGTGTTTAGCCACTAAGCATTCCTGGTTTCATTGCCCCCCACCTCCTTTTTTTAACTACAGTTGCTAAAAAGCTAACAAATACTTAATTCTAGGACAGCAGTGATGAAGAAAAAGCTGGTAACAAGAACCATCAAATCACACTTAACTGACTAAGCACAAGGGCAGGAAGTCAGTAACAGGCCAACTCTTTATACTATTTTGAGAGTTGCATTCTCTTTGGCTCTTCTCTCCCTTTCAAGCTTGTGTTACTCTTATAGACTGACACAGCATGAAAGCTTAATGAGGAAGGAGATGATCTCACTGGAACAACAAAACTGAAGCTTCATCAGAATGTTTATGGGGTAAACCTATAAAGCTCAGCCTTGCCATAAACATTCCAGAGGAGCTGCTCAGGCTGCAAGGCCATTCCTACACCAATGAAAAATGCAACAGAAAACTTTTCCTTCCTAAAAAAAACCCCTAAACAAGGACAAATAATGCTAGCTTTCGGATTTTGCTTTCCAGTTTTGAGTTGCATAGTAGCAGTAAGCTATGCATCAGAGATCACAGTTCACTCATCACTATCACAGCATGGACTAAGCCCTACAAATTCCCCAGAATGGGCAAATTGTGGAGTTAAGCCTTTCCTTAAACGTCGCACTTTACCTTCTGTAGTCTGTCAGATAACCAGCTGCTGCCGTCATGACCAGGCTGATTATCCATTAAACTCTCCTAACTGACCCCTTAAACTTTTTTAATCCTAACTGACTGCTCTCCCCTGCTTTTTTCCCTCTTAACTCACCTGAATAAAACGGAAACCTTTAGGAAACACTGAAACTGAGCCCTCAACGAAGCCATTTCTAAGACTTGAGAGGACTACCAGCCATCTCCTTTTCCTGCTTCCCTCCCATGCGTATCCAAACCATCCCAACTGAGACAACCTCACTGGCCCAGCCTCCAATGCTCTACCACGCTGACCTAGCCTCACCTCCCACTACACTAAGAAGCCATAGACAAAGTCCAATGCTTCATACTGCAAACATGCAGTGTGCAGGAAGGCTCCCGGGGGTGTGGTGGCCATGAGCTCACTGCATTCCTGGAGCACTGCAGCCAGCCAAGTCTCCTTACTCCGCACTCGGAGCAGGATTCTGTCATGACAGTCACACCCCTTCAACTTGCTTTATATTGGCAACCCCCAAAAAAATAATCTCTGCTGTGTAGAAAGAATCTCTTTCACGTCCTGGAAGAAAATGAAGTTGACAGTTTGGAATGCCAGACAGCACTTTTAGCTCAACTGCACAGTTCACATGGATTAACGTGCTCCTGAGAGCTCTCGCTGCTGCTGCTCCTCCACTAAAGTTGGTCTGGAATATGAGCAATGAGACCTGACAAGGATGGTAGGACAGCCTCAGGTGAAAACTCACTGTTCCCAGTAAAACTTACAGCTAAGTGCTTCCAGAGAGCTGGATCCTGACTGAAGCCTGAGCAGTGCTGTGCTTCAGTGAGTGTATTTTTGTTCCAACACTGCATGGTTTTAAATAGAATGCCATACTAACATGGGTCTTTAAAACTGATGTTCTGCTTTAAGGAGTCCGTTTTAATGGCGACACCATAATTTCTTTGGGGACTGATTCATAAGATTCCACTTCAAAACTGGATTAGTCTGTACCTTTCCCTTAAAACAACTCAGATATTTCCCAGCCAAATCTATTCACAAGTGAGAACACACACTGAATATAGCTTTGAAGCTGTCCACTTACCCAAACCTTCATTGTTGCAGAACTGTATCTTAGATTTTCATGCAAACAGTATCAACTTCTATCATTAAGTAGATTTTCACACTGGTACTTTTAATGGTTCAATTCTAAAGCGGCTCAGCAAACAGACTGGTTTGCAGGTCAGAACTGCCCCTCTCAGACTGTGAACATCTTTAGTGACACTGTTTGGCTATTGTTTTTGTCTACATAACTCTTTCTTCAGGTCATGAAAACACCAGTTCAATAAACATCAAATTGGAGACTAGAATTCTAGAGACCCTTTTCTCTAAGAATTCAGCCCCAGAGAAACCAGGACAAGGACACCAGCAGAGATCTCCTGCACTGTGATTCAGCTGAGTAAGTTCTAGGTATCAAATGACTACATTTTATAATATTTTCAAATAAAATAACTTACCTAACTCAATACAGGTAATTCCAAGAGACCAAACATCTACTTTGCCATCATACTGCCCTTCATCCATGGCTAAAATCACTTCTGGGGCCATCCTAAGAGAAGGAAATTGATGCTCATAAAATTCTGGGCAATGGCACACATTATATCAGCACCAGTATTCCAATGAAACAGGCTGTTTCACTGATCTCAGCTATCATAAGCAAATCATTCCCCAAGGTATCAGGCATGGATATGGAATACTGCAAACTAAGACCAGGCACCCCCACTAGCACAAGCCTGTGGGGAGGCTGTGTGCTGTTCTCCTATGCTTTGCTCAGTTCTCCATTCTTGAGTATCACCAGCTTTTTGCCCTCCCACAACAATGTGGCTGGCTGGCCAACTCTGGTGAAATAATCAGAGCATGCAGTTGTGTAAACACCATAGATTAGGTGTAAGAGATCAAAAGCATACAAGGGATCTGCAAAGGGGTTTGGTCAATGAACCTGGCCTTTCCTATGGAAGAAAAAACGCTTCAGTTATTTCAACAATCAGATGCAGTGAGAACACATGAACTGTTAAAACCACTGGGGGGAAGTAATTAAAATACGTTAGAGATGATTCAATCCCACCTCTACCACTTCAAGTCAGCCTAACGATAGTTTTATTACTGTTTGAGAGCTTTAAATGCAAGAATTCACAACTTCTTGAGGTCAGAGCCTATTCACTCTTTAATCTTTGGCAAAATCCATTTTATCACTATGCAACTGGAAGACTACAAAGATAGCTCGAATAAATCCCAAGTCTATTAATTAGCCAATATATGATCTTTCCACTTCACAAAGCCAGAGATACGTGACACTCTTGACTTACCAATATGGCGTCCCCACAAATGAGTTGGCAGGAGATGCTATGGAAGCAGACCCAAAGTCAGCAAGTTTCACCTGTCCTGGCTCTGTCAGCAGGATGTTTCCTGCCTTGATATCTCTGATTATAGAACACAAGTGTCAGGATTATTCCTCTCCAAAAAATATAAAACATTCTATAAGACACACTACAAAACACATCAGATTTTCTCCAAATACAGGATCTTGAACCTGCAGGTTAATGCCACATCTGGATAAGCTTCATTTACAGTTCAACAAAACCTCCTGAAGTAACCATGTCCTTTATCAAAGCTTTTCAGGAAGTCCAAATAATGTAACTATTTAAATCCTCCATCCTATTAAAATGTAGCAGGCCCTTTAGCCACAAAGAACATTTGCATCCCATACTTACTGTGTGCTTCTCAACAGGTGTGTTAATATAAAACTGATTTTTGAGGTACAAGTGCTCCCCCCATCCCAGCAACCTCTGCCTTGCAGTTCCCACAAGCTAGTTAGGTGAACTGAGCCTGCCTTGCTATTCACAGCTTCAGGGAACAATCAGCATCGTACCAAGTATTGAAAAGCTTAGTAGATTCAAAGCAATTCTGCACATACTATGAACACCAGCTGTAAGAGATAGTGCATATGGAGATATGTAGCTTGCTAGTATTTGTCTACTATAAATCACTAGCTGGGGAGCAGATGGGCAGAGCAAAAAGGAAATCTCTTGCTTGCAAATACTGAATTTGGGATGAAAGGGAATACAATCAAGAAAACAAATTACCTGTTAAGTGTGTGAGACAGCAAAAGCATAACCACTTACCTATGGATCATATTGTGAGAATGCAAGTATGCTAATCCCTGGAGAGCACCATGGGTAATTGCTGCTATTTCCACTTCTTGCAATGGCTTTTTATGAACTTAAGGAAAGAATTTATTTAAAATTCAATATTAAAGAAAACAATGCAGTTTGCAGCATGCAAGTGAGTACTGTTAACAACATAAACAGAGAGAAAATACTGAAAAGTCATTTTTACTATGCTCAGTTTGAGAAGCAATGTAAAAATCAGTTCACAGTGTACATTCTATTATCGGATGTAATCTTATAACTGTAAACCAGCACCTACTTACTATAAAAGAGACTACTTTGTAAACTGTAAACCGTTTTCCTGTCAGTTCTGTGACCATCCTCCCAAACACCTATTTGAGACTCAATATCCAGTTTTCCATTAATGAAGCTAAATCCCAAATCCTAGAACTTTACGATGCAAACATGAATAAGCTGTAGCTGACTCTGGCAGCTCAGCCTTCTGTCCTGAAATGCTTCTGGCCAAGAAAGGAGATGAACAACTTACTGGCCACACATATCTTCAAAGAAAGTTCACTTCAAGAAGCCTGATAGAAAAATGACCATTTAACAACAGACCTCATCAAGCAAAACCCTACTATTGCTGCACTGCTATTTTAGTCAACAGGCCTACAGTTGTTAGTAAGCATTAGGATCAACAGCCAGGGTTTGCAGAAGTAACTCTTGAACTGTCATGACAGAGAACCTAAAACTCAGAGGAAAAGAAAAAGCTGACTGACAACTTTAAAATACAAACCAAGGGAAAACCAGGCCCCTAGGAAAGCTGGTGTTTGACACAGAAACCATTACAGCCAGGAAAGAACCTGAGAAACTGAACCTGTCCACTCTGCCCACAAATAAAACTACCCATTCAAGGACAACTCTGATGCTGTAACCTCCTATTTCAGCACTCAACTCCTGACTTTCAATCAAGTAAATGTGCATAACATACCTTCTAGTAAGTCTGATGCTGATCCTAAACAATATTCCATAACAAGCTGTATGGGAAGAAATCAAAGGAGTTGTTAGAAAATCTCTGATAGTAAATGCATGTTTTCTAGGTTCCTGTAGAGAAATCTAGAAACATTCCCTGGTGCATTCAGTGCAGACCGCCATAACAAACCAAGTATTCCTTGTAACATAAGCCCCATCCTAGAACCGTCACACTGACCTCTCCTATGAGGACAGCTCTAACTGGAATTAGCACAGCCTTCCTGTGTTAGATACCAACCCACAAAACTTGTCGAGGAAGGCACAAAAGCATGTTCAGAACCAGTTATGTATTGTATAACAGATCTTATTTTATATGCACATACTTAACAGCAATGTTAAATTGCACTTAACAAGCTTATCAGAGTATTAAAGGGCTATTTAGGGATTTACTTAAGATTTTGTCCCAGTCAGACTGCAAAAAAAAGAAACTAAAACTTTGTCCTATGGATTTACTGAAGCTAGCACAAGATCAGTACTTATAATTTCAACTATCAGTTCAACAGTATCAATGCTTCAGTATATCATACTACAAAAACTGCATCTATGAGAGGGGTGCATTACACTTTTTACCTGACAAAAGGCTTACTCTTCATAGCCAATCACATCTATTCCTACCATAGGCATTTTTATTCACCCGAATTTAGTTGGGGTGTGAGAGTGGGTTTTGTTTGTTTAAATCAAATGTATGCAACAAATTAGGAGGTAACAGCCAGAGATAAAACCAGCTGGTTGTTTTTGTCACCTGAGCATACACACAGAAATTACAACAAAGTAAACACTATACAACAGTAGAATTTAGTTAAACAGAAGTACTAATAACTCACAATATACTTATTTATATTATTATACTATTATTATCCATTTAAAATACTCAGTTCACCAAGCTAAATACACCAGAAAAACAACCCCCTTACTCTGCAGTTGAAAGGCAAAATTTCCCTAAACCTTGTTTCCAAAAACTACACTCAGTTTTGCTGAGCAACTCTGAGGTCCTGGGCTACCCTCAGCTGAGCCTGTGCAATGCAAGTGTTCAGGTGCCTCTTGAAAGCCAGCTGGAGATATTTCAGAGTGCCCTTAACCAAGACAAGAGAAGAGTGCAGCAGATGCTTACCCATGCTGTATGCTCACGCAAATAGCAGCCTTTGTATTCTATACTGTTTGGGTGTTTTATTTTTTGGAGGAACTTGACTTCCTTAATAATATCTTGCCATTTCTGTGGAAAATAAAAGGAATAGAAGGACTTTATCAACTGTCACCTTTTTTTTCAGGTTGTTGTTAAGTCATTATATCATTTTAATTATTTTAAGAGGCAAAATCATCTTAACTCATTGACAAAATAAAGCCATTAATTGATCAGACTGTATGTAAGGATCTCTCATCAGTGTCATACTTTATATGTATGCAAAGGCTATACTAGCAAACACTTAACAGCAGAGCAAGTCCTCAAAAAAGAAGTGTTCCTTTTCTAAGGGATACCATTTCTGTTGTCAAATCAAACATACATCCCAGCCTGAATGAGATGTGGATGATAAGTGTCCTTCAGCAGGATCAGCTGTCTCTCCCTTAACTCTTGTAGACAGAAAGACCTGTCCTTACTAGTAACTATATTACACTGGCTGAGGCTCCATTTATCAGTCACCCAATATCTGACTTTGTTGATAATGTTCCTCCATCACTAGTTTAGTCTTGTCAAAGGACCGATTTAAAATGAGTTACCTACAAGATAAGGGAATGGTTCTGCAAGAGAGAAAGAGCAAACAGATAAAACAAAATCCAGGATTATAAAAGGAGAGCTCTGCCAGTGCAACTCTGAAGTACAGAAGAGGCCAAAATGTCATGTACCAATGTGTGCCTAGACACCGCTGACACTCTCCTTGGAGGAAACCACCAAGTGTTCCCATTCACCAACTCCAAAAGGTTCAAAAGCTGTTTTCCAGGTCCTGTTAATCTCTCAGCACACATTTCCTTGTATGTGCCTAGGCCTTACAGATGGTCAGAGGTCCCATACACCCAAATGCTTTAGAAAACACATGCAAACCCCAAATCCCCCTCAATAAACATTCTGGGGTTAGAGAAACAAATGAAACCAGGGAACATGGTGGCCACAGCTGAGGCAGCCAATTGACTAAGCACTGCTCAGCACCAGGAACTTCACTAAAAGTACATTAGTGCAGCTATTCTAATGTGAACTCTGCCACTGACACCCTTGTTCCAGTACAAGAACAACTTAGATGCCTTTTACTTTTAGCCCCAAAGGCTTTGAGGTACTAAGTAATAAAAGCCAAACCAAGAATGCATCATGCTAACCTTCTCTATTGGGGCGAGAGAAGTGATATATTAATCAAGATGTGTTTATGATTTCCTGCATAAAAAAAACCCTTCCAGGATCACATTAAGATGTGTACTTAACATCACAGTACTACATATTTCAAAGTACACAGTACCACTTATTTCAAAGATTTTCCAACTTACTGTTACTATAAAATATATCCTTAGAGAATAATGTTCCCAGCAATGATAAAGTCTTATAAACAATACCAGAATGCCTTTAATCAATTTCTTTACATAGGCTAGCTCATAACTCTAGCAAACTTCTGAACAAAACAAATAAATAGAGAGGTAAAATAGACAGCATTTCATTCCTGGTCTTATTACTTTCTTCAAAATAAAGAAACATACGCAGTGAAGACAAACAAAAGCTATTTCTGAAGCACGCACAGTTTGTTTCATTCATGTGAATAGAGTATTTATAGCTCACAATAATTAAAACAGTGGGACAAGTAGTAAGTACAAATTATTCTTTCATCAGTACACAGTTAAACAAGTCACTGCAGTGACAAAATAGAAGCACGCACAGCAAATTTAACTGTGAAGCTAGAATTTAGGACTGCTGGAGAGACACAGCCACCTCTACCTCCTACACAGATACTCACATACACACACACACACACAAAGGAAGGAATAGCTCAGCTCCTTGTAGCGCAGATGATCAATACACAAAAGGCAGGCACAGAAAACAACGAGTTGTTAGTCAAACTCATCCAAGCAAGACTGCTTCTAAGACTGAATAGAGAGAATGGAGGGAGGGAACCATGAATACCCTCAACACGCGTCTTGCAATAAATACTTCTGGAGGGAAAAAATCACACTATTATTTGATAGATGTCGTTAACCAGAAATAACACCAAATGGGCTGCTCATGTCATGTTGGGCTCCTCAAGGATCTGTATTAGCACTTAAATATTCCAAGTATAAAATCAATTATCTCTGTAAAGCATCACAGGGAAAAAACACACAACTGGGGTGGCCATGAAAACACTTAATGCTTAAATCTCAGAGGCCTACTTCTGCAGACCTCTGCAAAGACTGCCTTAATCCCTGGCTCTGGCAGCTCTACCGTAATTATGCTGCTGCTCAGATTTTCACACTCATTCATTCACTGCTGGTTTGCTTTTGTTTTAGCTCCTCATCCGCAGTCACTCCAGGGAAGGAGGCATTCTGCCTTACTACTTTGCACATGCAAAATTCCCTCGGAACTTTTCACCACTGCATCCGCTGCTATTATTCCTTTGTCCAATGAGCGATGTGGTTACATTGAAAGGCATTTCAAATGGAACATTTAAGGGCAAACAGACATGGTCATAGACAAACCTACCACTTTCAGTTTTCTTTTTTGCTTTCTACACATTTATGTGGTCCCATAAAAGAGCCCTTTCTGTCTGAGAGAAAAGAATCCTACCCATCTCTTCCAGCAGCAGATTAAGCAGAAACAAACTGTGAACAGTAAACTGATTTTTCACTGTACCCTCATTCACCTGTACAGTTAAAGGAAAGATTCCTCCTGCTCTAACCCAAGCCAATTAAAACAATCCTATATAACAGGTACTCATAATGGTCAAGATTTAATGTGCAGTATGTTCTACATACCTCATTGGACTGCTTCCCACTATATGACATTTTCTTGATGGCCACCACTTCATTGGTGCGCACATCACGTGCCTGTAACAGGAAAATACAACACATCAGTTTCTTCAGACTCAGATTCCCCATGAGCTGTAAACCAAACGTACCCATAAAAAAACCCCAATCTTTATCCCTTAGTTAACGTTTGCAAAGAGTTAAACTAAAATACGTTCCAAGGGGTGTGCCTGCTGCATCTATTAGAAGCTGAAGATCACCCTTCTGTTCATGAGACAAAGTATGACATTTCTCCATGCTCAGCATGCAGCAGCCACGTCCTGTCACGTCTAAACTAAAAACCATAGCCTATAAAAGCAGCTCTAACTCCAGTAAAACTGATTTTCCCTAAATCAACTTCTCTCCCTGCTCAGGTCCATATCAGACAAAACAGAAGCAACGCTCAACCCCCCCTTGCTCCATTCCAAACAAACCAAGGTGCACAGTAGATATCTGCTCTGCACACCAGTACCTTTCTCCCCAGTGCTTCTACAAATCAGCTATTACGTCTTAAAGAAAGGATGGGGACACAGCAGCAAGCACCAAGGCAATTGCTCATTCTCCTCTGGCAGAAGAAGAGGCAGGGCTGCTTCACCTTGTGGGGAGGATGGCTCCAGACCAGTTCCCAGGCTCTCCTCTGTTATGGGAGGGTGATGGAGGAAAACACCCCCAAGTCTCTCTGGTAAGAATAATCAACTTGGGTATGAAGCCAGACCATATAAATCAGAGTAATGTGCACCACAGCATTCACAGATGACTGATGAAAATGCTGATTTTGGATATATTTGCACTATGATGTACAACCTATCAGAACATGGATTAATGAAGTACCAGCACTCTGCCTTTTGTAAAAGGGCTCTTCCATGATGTTTTAACTCTGCTGTCCATTAGAGATTCCCAGAATTCCCTGACAGTCTTTACTTCAGCCAGTTATGATGAGCTTGAACCAATCCTATTTTTAGTTTTCTATCTGTTTGAGAGGATCCTTCCTCCTGTCTCGCTGACTCTAAAGCTGGGGAGTGACCATATTTGGATTTTGAGACCCAAAAAAAGGAAGAATAAAGTTCTGACTCCTAGATCTTTACTAATTAGAGAGCATCTCTGAAACATTCCAGTCAGTGAAGAACTGCAACAAACCAGGCAAGCCAAATACTACAGCAGAGCAGAAGGAGCACAGCTCTAACAAAAGGGAGTGGGTTATTCTTCTGCTCCATCTGCAGTGTTCCAGTGTAGTAGGTTTCCTGTGTCAAGTGAAAGCTATTATTACACTGCAGAGTAGGGTAAGGATAATACCAAAATGATTCAGAGGTGCCAGACTTGCAGTTTCTAAGAAACTAAAACCATGAGGTGAACCAGCAAAATCCATGTCAATTATTAAAGGAAAACCAGAAACTTTCTGCCACTGCGGGATGTAACAGAAACAAAGGGACAGGAGTGAACACAGTTATCATGTAAAGCAATGTATCACCCCTTCTTGGGATCAGGGATAAAAGGAAAGGAAAGTAGGTACAACAGACATGGAAAGAGTAAACAGCATTTAAAAAGGCAGGGAGAGATTACATGGGTTTTTATACTTTTTAATCACTCCTGCATCTATTTCTCATCAATGTTTTTGGTCCAGGCATTCATTGCTATAGGCAATGAAAGCAGGCTGGTGAGGGGTGTTGCTATGTATTAGAGGACCCAAGCAAGCAACTCCTGATTGAGTTTGCTTAACCCTGATGCAGAGCTGGGAGCAAGAGAACCTTCCCAGTTGACATCCCATCAACGTTAAAATGATGGAGTTTTGTTTGGGTTTTTAACATCCTTGAGACCTGGAATAAGTGAAAAAAGACAGTTCCTAAACAAAAGCCACAGAGATACTCTAAGATGTAAAAGATTCAAATGAAGAAGACTTGTTTCATGGCAGATATTTATGCACATACATCCCGCTTTCCTCCAAAAGCTCCACGCAAAGGATCAACATCTGGCGACCAGAGTAACTTCACCAATGAGAGAATTAAAGCATGAGCAAAGAAAAGGTGGAGTGTGTCATCAGCTTTGGTAATATGCTTTTAAGCAGTTATTAACTATAATCCAGTACTAATTACATTGATTAGAGAAAGTTTCATTGCTTGCATTAGCAGAATCAAAATCCTGCTAACAAAACTTAAGAGCAGGTTGTTTTCCCTAGTGTTACAGAGGAATAAAGGATTTAAGACATACGCTCCCCTATTTTAGTTCTTTACGTTTATTTAATTCACAATATATTTCTCCCTCCACTTTGTCCTTCTCATCTTTTGGGCTCCTGTTTGCACTATGCAGTATACTACACGAAACAGTTTCAGATTCAAGATCTCAGACCTGCTAGCAGTAAGAAGGTACCATAACACAAAACTTACAGGCTACAACTCTCACTTGACAAAAATAAAGCCCCCAGATGGGTTGGAATAGCGTGATGTCCTTTTTATATCCACTCCTTAACCAAAGTGAGTGAATGAGATGAAGTAAAGGCCACAAGGTGAGTACTGTAATCCTTAGGAAACACTTTCTCTCCCAGACCTGTTCCCAGGCAGTGGCAGCTCATAGTTTTAAGCAGGGAACAAAATTAAGAAGCTTTTCCTAATTAGTTCATCTGTGCTGCATTAGATTTGTGCTGGAAGGTTCCCAACATGGTCTGCTACAATTATTAACAATGAATAGGCATCTCATAAAATCCTGACACAAATGGCTTGCTGAAGGAAAACTGGCAGGTTTGGCCACACCTCCTATAATTATAAATGTGAAAAGGTTTTCTGAGGAAATGGGGGCTTTTAAATGGAGGTCTCAGAGGAAGCACTTTGGTTGACATACAGCAACCCCCAAATGAGGCTACCATGAGGCATCCCACCTCCAGTTGAACTGTATCAGCTGGGAAAAATCCTGCTGTCCAGATGACCATGTCAAAAGTCTCATGTAGATGAATACTGGGATTCTTGCCTGAAGTAGGGAAGGATGTGACAGAACCAATACTTAGGTGTCAAACACAAAGAATGGCTTTAAGGGAGCCTGAGGGTATGCACAAAGGGAAAGAGAACTTAAGAGATAAGGAGACAATCAGACCAAGAGAATGGCATTGCCTGTCAGAATTGATGGAGGAGAAGTAATATTTGTATTAGCAGATAATTCCCTGCTTGCAATGTAAGGATGCACCCAAATGCACTGGGTAAGGGCCATGTTTCCAGTTCTCCTTTTCACTGCATAGGCAAACAGCTTACAGCTACTGCAAGTTTGTGAATGGACTGAGACTGTACAGACACACACCACCACATATATAAAAGATTCACAGTAGTTTCTCTTCCTCAGTACATTCAAAATAAGCCTACATCCACAGCTTAAAGATAAAAAGACATACAGCCAAAATTCCCGAGTCACAAAGCTACTTACAAAATAAACTGCTCCGAAGCTTCCATGGCCAATCTCTCGGAGATCTGTGAAGAGCTTTTCTGGATCTTCTTTAAAGAAGAGCTCTGCAATTTCTGGGTCCTTCAGGCTGCCCGCTCGGCTGGTTGATGGCATCCTGCTGGGCAGTTAGCCGACCGACTATCTGGGTTTAAAGTGCTGCCTCAACCCTTGGTTCATCTGTATGAATGGAGCCTCTTCAGCATGGATTACTGTAAGAAAAAGATTGCAATCCTTCACTGATTATCCTCTTCTCAAAGAGACAGAAACAAAGCTACAGCAGAGCAGTTTCCACTTCTTCCAGAGCGTGCAGCCCTGTTGTGTGAAACAACACAGCCTATCTGCTGGGATAATGTCACAGCCCCACTGTGACACCAGTCAAGCATTTCTACAGAGCACAAACCAAAGTCAAAACACAAAGTGAGACGCATTCCTTGCTCTAGCATCTGCTCAGTCCCCTGCACAGCAGTCACCAGAATCATTCTGACCTACAGCAAGAACCAGTTTGTCACTAGTGAGCCCATATTACCTTGACACCCTCCCTCTGAAGAGTTACACCCACTATGTCTTAAAGTGGATGACACAACTGCACATCTCTATCTATAGATATGTCTCTATCTATGACGGTCTTTGCAAGACAAGACGTATGGTACCAGTATGAAGTGTATGAACCACCACTGCCCTTTACTGATCTGTATTTGTATTTTTACTTCTACAATTGCACTCCAGTTAGGAAGCAGCCAGTGATCAGTTTTTATTCACTTCAGCACATACACAGAGACCTCTCTAAAGCTTCTACTTCCACAACATAGTCATGGTCCTTTTGGGGTTTTTTCTCTTATCTAAATTCATTGTCTCTATTGTAAAGTGCCTGCTCTTCAGAGCCTGATTTGCAACCTTCTTCTTTAAAGGAACAGCATCCAGAACAGGAGACACCCCATTCCACACAATATATCTTTCTACTCTGCTGAAGCAGCAGACATCCATTTTAATCATGATAGTAGATGATACAGTGGTCCAGAGGCCACTGGCAAATAGTTTATTCAGAGGAACTTGCAACTTCAGACACTATTTGGAATGTACAAAATCCTGTTTGTACCATGAGTTTGCCTTCATTTATTCAGTGTGCCTTGGAATATAACCAGAATAAAAGTATACCTTCAAGTGGTGCTGAATTCATGCTGTATCATCACAACAGGTGAAGCTGAACAAGCATTACAAGTAAAACGCATGTTTCTTCCCACACACAGCTAAAAAGGAAGGGCCTGGGTATCAGGATTTCCTCTCAATTCCCTGTAAATACCAATACAAGCATTCTGTGTGACTGGCAAACAGCTGATCACACAGCCCACTTCTTCCCAAAAATCCCTGTCGGGCCAAGACTGGTGCTTTTTTAAATTCACATTTCACTGCTCAAATTCCTTTTTCTAAGAGCCAGAAAACATACAGCAAATCTGAGTTTAACTGAGGCATCAGAAGGCCTTATCCCTGTCCATTTATCCTCCTTTCCTGAACTCTATAAACTCCACCTTTCTCCAACCCTCTAGACCATCAATGAATCATTTGTTTTCCCCTCCCTGTGGAGCAATTCCTACAAGCACGGAAAAAGACATACTCCTGCATGTTTATGTTCTGTGGTACTCTTCTCCAGACAGTTGCAGCATGTGAAAGTGCCAAAGACTGCCTGCTCCTTCTTAGTTCAAATAGCTACGAGGAGAGCACGATGGGGTGAGAGACAGCCAAGACATACCTAGTTGGACAGTCTGGAAGAGCCTCCAGTTTTCCCGATTCCTTTAAAATCCCAGTGGTAGGCCAATACATATATACACACACAGAAAATATGCAGCTGTCCACAGCTCTGCTATGCTGCACTGGTGAGCACGCAGAGGCACATTGCACATCGATGCAAGATCACTTATAGGAGCCTTCGGAGCAAGCGACATCAGCACAGGACATTCCCAACTGATAGTGAAGCCGAGTGAGATGCACAGGAACAGGACTGGGATATCTCCACCTTCCATTACATAACACAGTAACTAATACTGTGTGGGAAGGGAAATAATTAGCTCCAATTCAGCCTGTACCTGAAGCACACGCTACATTTATGAAGACTGGAAAGAAAAGTGGTGGGTTTTGTTATTTTTTCTTTCAAACAAGCCAACAATATTCCACTTGATTCCAGCTCTAACAAGCACATAAGACTGAAAGACAACTGTTTCACATTTACAGCCCCCGACGAAACAATAGACAAAAAGCATCAGTCAGAAAAGAGCGAGAAGAGGAGCTGGGGGAAGGGAGCTGATAACCAGAGCACACTCAGTATTATTGAAGGAATGCTTCTTGGATCGACAGTAATGATGTCATGTTCCATCTTTTAAGAAGCATCAGATTCTTACAAAAAGGACATTGTTGTTCAAAAGCAACTGCTGCAATCCCAGAATGCCCTTTTCCCTACATCTGTTAGTCAGAGGGGCTAGGCTTGGATAAACCTGCTAATATGGCCCAAAGTCACATGTCCCCGGGAGCAAGCATGCCAGTGGGAGCCTGGGAGAGCAGAAAACCCCCAGCGCACGCAGCTGAGATGGATTACAGCTCCCCACCTACCGCTGATGCCAAACCAGCCACCAGACTTGCTCTTGGCATCATCTTGGAGCATGCCTCTGAAATGCCATCAACAGGCAGCACTTCTTATGGCTGCTAGAACACTTCCCAGGATCCTTAACCGTACACACAGAAGTGGTACAGGACTGGCTACTGCAGTGCCAGGCTTGGAATGGCAAAACAGAGAACTCCTCATCTACTGTGATACACCTTAAAATACAGCTCTTTTCTCACCCCTTTAATCCTGAGAACATTGAGACAAATTTAATTATCTTTATTCTTGAAAATAATTGCTGCTTTGAAATGAATGAGAATAAAACCATTAAGTATTAAAACCTATTTAACGGGATAGTCGCAGACGTGAGCATGACACTACGGTTATCATTTTATCTGCTTAGATGGAACAATAAAATGCATTAATGTAAATTCCACCCATAAGAAAGCTTTATGCAGCCTTTGCTTAATAAAGTGCTCCCATTTTTTATGGATGCTCCGATATTAAATTCCCTCAGTCTTCTCTTTACTCAGACAACACGTGCTACCTGCCAAAGCCCGACAGTGCCAGCAGCCGAGATGCTCTGCCTGCAATAACGACACCTGGATGCTCTGGGGAAATGGAAGTAAAGTTAGGAGAAGTGGCATGCAACGTGGTTACTGCATTATTTTAAATGTATTAAAAATACAGATGAGCTAAGATTAAAACCACCCAAAGCCCTGCATCTAAACTGCACTGAAAATTCAATCACATACCAGTAGGCAGCTGGTTGTTCGAAATTACAGTCAAGTTGCACTGATGTATTTCACATTCTCCCACCAATGCAGTCTCTTTACTGTAGTTTTTTTGGATTGGTTCAGTTACACCATTAAACACAACTGTCCCCGTATGGATGGATGGATCATCTCACCTTAGCTCAGATCAGGCAGCTGGATCCTGGCTGTGGCCAAGAGACAGCCCCTGCACCAGGAATCGGCATCCCCTGAGTGAGCTCTTGTCTCTGCAATCTACCTACAAGCCACCTTGCAGGCTGCTAAAATTAGATGAAATAAATTCCACATTTTTTCCTAGTTGTCACTCATACAAAAAGAATATTGCACTGCATAAACACAACTGCTGGTACTTACATCGATTCCACTAACAACCGACAGGGTGATGGAAGAAGATGAGAAAGAATCAAAGTAAGCCAGGGAATGAGTAGTGGAAGGTGTCCCTGCCCGTGTCAGGGGGTTGGAACTAGACTAGCTTTAAGGTCCCTTCCAACACAAACCAGTCTGGGATTCTATGCTTCTATGACCGAAACACAGGTTGGACCAACTCTTATTTCCACGCAGCTGAAGTAACTACATTTAGTCAGTAGCAACCATTACTAGTTTAAATAACACTGAATACAGGCCAAAATGTTTTATCAAATTACTTTCATCTGAACAACAACCAGTTAGTAAAAGCCACATGCACACATCCACAAAAGTCTATGAATCAGTAAGATGTTACATTCCCTGTAATTACAGCTATATTAAATGTACACACACACACACCTTGAACCACCGACATAAGGAAGCTGAAGATGAGGACGGGACAAGACCTGTTCTCTTCTGAGTTTCCTGCCTCCCTGCCATGTCATCTCCAGCTGAAGTAAGACCCACCCCTGTGACTAACATCCCCTGGGATCCTGCAGAGCAGAACAAGCAAAGCTCTAAATGGTCAGTTGCCATATTTAACATGCATGTTTAAGCCTTATGCCAGGAGACCTTAGAGAAATACAAATCTCTCCTCACTACACTAAGATCTATGACACGGAGAGCTGCCAGATGTAACTGTTCTCATGTAATAAACCGATGTACTAAGGAGAGAA
Source organism: Agapornis roseicollis (assembly GCA_002631895.1). Classification (NCBI taxonomy): domain Eukaryota; kingdom Metazoa; phylum Chordata; class Aves; order Psittaciformes; family Psittacidae; genus Agapornis; species Agapornis roseicollis. Next base: position 63,837 of record NDXB01013689.1, read on the forward strand.
TGTACTAATCCTTCCCTACAAAGGCAAAGTGAACCTACTCACAGAGATTTCCACCTATCCATCATATTATTTTTCCAGTTCACATCCAGACCAACCTGATGACTAGAAGGCATTCAGCTACATTAACCGTGAGATGCATCAAAGCATTTGCAGCTCCTGAAGATGGCTCAGAAGTCTGCAGGCACCAACTGACAACACAGGCTTACTTGTAGAGTATCAGCATTAAAAAAAGCAGCACACTTTGTCCGTACAAATGAAGTTTCAAGGAATCAACATATTCAACACCTTTCAGCTTCTACACACAGGAATATTATAAACAGAGTTAAAGAAACACCATGTGAGAACATCACGGAAACAAACAAATTCATGCATCCATCATCCTGTGTCTCTCTCCATTTCCCTGGGTACCAAGAGGCAGTACATGGCCTCCTGCAATGGCTAATGAGGCTGACAGCATTGCTGCCCTCTGTTCCTGAATTATAAATAACAGATTATTTGGAATATGAGACATAATACTCATGTCATCTGCTATACAAAACACTTAGCACAGTAAAACCTATAAACACTTCTCTTTACTATCAAATGGAGGTTACTCCATGTATTTTTCCCTGATAGAATATACATAACACTTTAAAAACCAACCAACCAGGAGACCAGTTATAGCACCTACAATCATCAGAGCTGCACACTCTAACAGGAAAGATATAAAGTGATTGTTCAACAGAGAAATTACCTGGTCCTTTGCAGGTCCTACTCGAAGCCAAAGCAAAAGTAAAGCAAGCAACAAAAAAACCCCACCACCAAAAACCAACAGCCCCCCTCAACACAACTGCATTTGGAAGCTGATATTTAGATATTTTATAAGAGCATCTGCATTGCATGTAGTGCAAACCATTGCCAGATTTTAATGTCACTTCCTCTGGCAGGATCTAATGCCAGAGCATCAAATAGATGGGGAATGAGTGTCATCATGCAACTGTCGAAAGAGGGAAAAGGGATTTTCTCTTACTTGCAGCCAGGTCTGATCCAGGGAGCGTATGAAGCTGAGATTAAGCTATCCCCTCAACACACTATTAGAAATTTCCTGAATGGATTCCAGCTGATGCTGAAAATTTCCACCACCATCATAAATATGGTAAAAAGGAATGACTTGTCATTTGTTTTTCCCTTTTACTTGCAATTATGTCTAAAGCGAGAGTGAAATGGTGAGAATGCTCAAAATCCCAACTTTTAAACAGCTCTATAGCATTGAATGCTTGACCTAAAAGCACAAGTTTTTTGGAAGCAGCAGCCAAATCACTCCCCATTTTGGACAAACTCTGAATAAAAGCCTGTAAGGTAAAAAAAGGAAACAAAATTATAGAATGCAAGTTTCTGCTGGCATGCAAAATGTGAAGTTGTCACTATTCCATGCATTTGCAGGGGAAAAAAATCCCAAACTAAACTCAAGTTTTCTAGCATAACAACCAGAAATATCAGCACATATGAGCTGTCTGGTTATAAACCATGCAGAAGAAACCTCAGCTGAACTTTCAGCATCGCATAATATTGCCTGGTGGGGAGAGGAAGCTTCTCTGACGTATATCTGTGACACCACAGAGGTTCTTGCAGCACAACACGTAACAGGCACATTCCCATGTGCTCAAGGCTGCACTGCCCAGCACAGGAGGCTGTGTTCTGCTATTATGTGACTGTGAGTAAAATACTCTCTCTCTCTCTTCAGGCAACAACAGGATACTGCAATACCCACCCTCAATCCCATGGGGATGTGGGATGGTTTGACTCTAACCTGGTACTGGAAGCAGAAGGGCTGTACAGCTGGTGGGGAAATATCAGAACAGATGATAAAGGCCCAGCATCAGAAGAATCCCAGACTGGTTCATGTTGGAAGTGACCTCAAAGCTTTTCCAGTTCCAACCCCCTGCCACAGGCAGGGACACCTTCCACTAGAGCAGGCTGCTCCAAGCCCTGTTCAACCTGTCCTTGAACACTGCCAGGGATGGGGGATGAAATGAACTTGTCACACCAGGCAGTGCTGATATATGTGACTTTAGGAATGATGCTACCACCCTAGACTTATTTTGTGATCTGCATATAAATCTTATATTGTGACCTGCATATAAATCAGCCTTTAATATCCTGATGAATTCTACGCATGGAGTTATCTCATCTGGAAAGATAAAGGGCAGACAGAGATCACCTACTATACATCCTATCACTGTATTTGCTGTTCATCACAAGCCAGGTGCCAGCCAGGCCACTGTGGTGGGATTCTGTAAGGGCACAGACAGAAGAAGCTCACTTGGCTTATCTGAAATTCAAGGGATCTTCATCCACTGCAATACTGCCAGATTCAGGATCATCTTCTATCCATCCTTGTGCACATCTCAAACACAGGGACATGTGTTCATCAGGTTCTTCGTGATCTGGGAAAGCACATTCTTGATCACTGCACCCAGTTTCTCCTTCCAGCAAGCTTGTCAAAACTACATCATGGGATTTACTGCTTTCCAATTAAAAAGGATGTCCTGGCAATGCACCAAGTGCTGTGGATGTTCCTTAAACCCTCTTTTAACCTGGGTTCTGGAACCCCAGTTGACCCTTTCTTCTTGTCCTAACAACAGCAGAGCAACTCTCAAGTGTGTTGCATTGCACACATGGAAGACCAATTACTCTCTGCTCACGGAATAAGGTATTTTCCTTGATTAGCTAAAAATCGGCTTCCTACCCAAGCTCAATTACACCACAACAGATGGTGTGAAGATAGTTGTATTTAGGTGACTATCACAATGGAAAGTCTATCAGCATCCCCAAGCCTCTCCAAACGGACAGCAATTTTAGTCACTTGACTCATGTGAAACCACACACCACAAACTGCTTGGGTACTTGGGTACACCTCTCCCACCAAGCTAACAACATGGTACTTCTTCTCTTCCTAGTTCTGCCATTTGGAAATTGTCCTAAAGTAGTAACTGGGGGAGGGGGGGGGATCCCAGAAATGAAACAAGAAAAACCTGGAGATGCAGCAAGCAGCATCCAGTTTCTCCTATGCCCTGCAAAGGGGGCAAGAGGCACTGGGGAACATTTCCCTCAGGATCCTGCTAGCTAACTTCTACCACTTAGTAGATGGAAAAATGCTGGTAAAGTAATGAACCTGCCTTTCTCTTAATTATCCTAAAATCATTCCTTTTGGTACCCATGCTCTCCACACTGGATCCATTAGGACTATCATTATGGAAAAGCGAGGTGCAGATGAATGGCATTCTACAAGAGATGGTTAGAAAAACGTTTAATATTCAGAAGAAATCCAAAATACTGTCACCAAACTGATTAAAAAAGGAACTATCCTGAAACAGTGCCAACTGCAAGCAGAACAAAGACACCGGGAATGGACTGAGGAAACTGGGTTTTTGGAGTGTAACTGTGGACCATGGAAAGCCCCACTGAGACATTGCTTTTATCTACATCACTTTTCACCCTCAAGCTTATGTTCATGAGATGCTCCTCTGCTTTCTGCTGATCCCCAAGGGAAGGGGAATTATCGCCCCATTTACGAACCAGAAGCCCCTTGTACTGCCAAAGCCTGAGGCAGCCAAGATGGTAGAGCTGTGCTGGATGCTTCCATGTCTTACGACAGGAGCACTGCACATGGTCTAAAATCCCACACATATAACAACACGTTACATGTACAACAGGTAACAACAGTACTGCCTACTGCAGACAAACCAAGATCCCCCTCTGTAGCAGAAGCTCACAGCAAAGAATAGCCATCAAACACTGTTCCACTGGTATCTTCCACGTTCCCTCAGCTATGTACTTCTAGAAGGAATAGATTATAAGGATAAGATGAACCTGCACCTGGATGTTCTGGCAGTTTTTTGTCTGTGTGAGACCCTATGTTCAAACAGGCTTTTCTTCCCCAACACATACATTCTTCTTCACCTGACAAAGAGCAAGCTGATCATTCCAGTCAGATTCCTTTCTCAATTTCTTTTAAAAAAGATTTCTGAGGAATGATTTTATCCTGAAAAAAACTCTTTGTAGATTTTTCTTTCTCTCTTCTTCTCTGTTTTTTTTTTCCTGTTGTATTTTACTTCCTCACAGAACGGCCTCCAGAAGACACTTTCATGTTAGAGCACTGCTTGTGTTTCTCTTATCCATGTACTTGTAGACTGTGTCTTTCTTTGATTTCCTCTCAAAATTCTGACACTAAACTGTCCATCATCAGCTCCCTGCATCACTTACCCCAGCACTCCTTCTGATCCTGCTGAGCTGCTCTGCTTGGATGTATGTTTACTTTCCAGGAATGTCACTAGCAAAAAGGGTCAGAAATCTAAGCTTCCCAAAGCTCCATTGACAAGCCTAGGATGTGTTGTGGTGGCTGGGGGCTAAGTATTTGTTAGGATGATCCACACCAGCAGCAAAGCCAACTGGGCAACAATTATCCCATGTTTTCCATCTGAAACAAAATGGAAAGAATCTTTTGTATTTCTGATTATTTGGATAATATTTCAAGTTTTGTAAGTAGTGGAAAAAGTAACAACCGGGTAAGTCCATTCCAGTGCTATAGACAGATATTCTGAACAAACTATTTTGACAAGTTACACATGCCAGTTCTATGCAAACACAAATAAACCAAGCACTACCAGTACTCCTCAGAATGCTAGCTTAAATCACCAGCAATTTTTGCAATGTCACTCACCCGAGAAACACCAATCTACCGCTTCAACAACACAAATACAACACATTACCAATGCAGATGAAAGATACTCTAGCACCAATAAGCATCCTGTATTTCTTTCTCCTATTTAAAACAAAACATCCCATGGGATCACTCAGAATAGTTAAAGAACAGCCAGCATTCATTTCTCAAAGGCCAGTATCCCGGACGTTGGAGAAGTGCTAACCATACCCTGACACACTCAACACTAACATCTCCTGAATGACTTTGCTTGTGATAGTTCTGGTACATTTATTAAGAAGGTCAGCTCTAAATTTAGTGATTCCTTAGGCTAGCAAAGCTATGAGGAAGGCAACTGGAAAAAATTAAATCCACTATCCCCCTTCTTTTGCAATTCATGAAGTTCACAGTCGTTGCCAATCCCTGTCCTTTACTACATCACACTGCTCTGACTCTCCTCTGAGCAAGTATGAACCTGGCAAAACGGGAGCCAGCAGGAAAGACCTAAGGTAGAAAATAAAAGTCAAATCCAAAGAACTGGAAGACTCTGTGGGAATAATGCTACAAACCACTGGCCAGGAAGAGGTTAGTGAGCAGCCAGCTGGGGAGAGTCAACTAAATCTAGAGGCAAATACTGGGAAACTCCAGCTGCCCGTAAGAAAATAAGTTTAGGCAGATATCCTAATGGGACTTGAGTTTAAAGAAACCTTTCCTTGACCCCAAAGCAATTTCACCCCAGAACAATAAATACAGTAAACGTAAGCAAATCGGCTATTTTGGATTCAGCATAAATAACTCAGAAATAAGCTACTAAAGCTCACAATATAGATAATTACCCTTGAGAAAAGGAGTGATTAAAAAGTAGCAGTATCTCGCACAATCTCAGAAGGGAGGCCTGAAAGGAAGGAATCCAAAGTCTTCCTGACCAGCCAGTAAAGAAATAACAAAACCTGTTTAAATGAAGTTTGCAAATGAATTCCCTGGAGTGCAGGAGGAGGGCAGGACACAGGCCCACCCCAGAGCTCCAACCCACCACTCCATGGATCTGACTCTTCTTTGAGCAAATATAAACCTGGCAAAACTGGAACCATTAGGAAAGACCGAAGGTAGAAAATAAAGTCAAATACAAAAGGAATCCAAGAGAAAACTGGATGATTCTGTGGGAATAACCTTAAAAACCAAGCTGTGCCCCAGCCTGATCTACTACCAAGGTACCAAAAAAGCCACACAGGAGAACAAGGATACAGGAAAGAAGGTAAATTATCTGCATAAAGATGATGAGTAGGTATAAGGTATGGTGCTGTCACAGACCATACATCAAGAAAGCTGGTCCTTCAATAAACTCATACATTAAACATTACTGACCTATGGAGATGAGTAAGGAGCTGCCCTAAGGTCTGACATTGCTTCAGAGTGAAATCTCCTCTTGTCACAACCACTGTTCCTTCCAACAGCCACTGTTCCAGAAGCTCCCACAGTGGCTGCAGCCAAACTGAAGAGAGGAATTAATGGAAGTAACAATTAGTAGGAAGTAACATGCTCCTCACTTGGTGACTGTGACACACTAAGAACTAACAAGCCAAACATTTATGCACTGGATTGTGTCATTAAAATAACAGAACAGCTCAAAAGGATATTCAACAAGAAGTGGGCAAAGTCTTGTACACAGAATTATTGTATTCGTTAGTCTTAGGAAGAGAACAGAAACTTCACCTCTGGACTGATACCCAATGCTGAAAAAAGAAAGCGGTCAGATGCATAATTACACATTTGGAGCAAACGAAAAGGCCTTTGCAACCAGAGTGACCACAGATCCTGCATAGTATTTGTATTTAGGATCTGGAATAGGAAGGAAAGGTACATGACAAGTTTTATTTAGGGCAGTTGACACTACCAGAAGGTACACAGGAACCTTAAAAACCAAAGTGAATGAGTAAGAGGGCAGGAGATGAAAGGTCAAAAAGTAAAGAACCATCAAGCACATATCTAGTCTTAAACATGAAGAATCTATTAGGAAAATAATACAGAATCCCTGGCAACATACTAAGCAAGTCTCTGCCATGCTCTGCTCCTGGCTATTATTCTTCACTCACATCTAGCAATAAAAATCAAAGTACAGTACAAAAAGGCCTCAGAAATAGGAAATCTTAAATGTCCGAGATGACAACCTAAGCTTGAGGAGAAAAGGTGTAAGAGCTAAAAATCATACAAAAGAAGGCCATGTCAGGTGCTCAGGCTGCAAGAAAAGGGGGAGAATCCATAAAATGTCAGAGCAGCATACTTAGAGTGAAGGAATTCAACCAACTGAGCTATAAAGAGGAGAATTAACCTGCAGAAACGGCTGCAAGGTGCTGAGCCCAAGAGATACAAACATTGCTTTTCAAATTAGCCATTCACAGGAGTAAGAACATCCACAGACAGGTCGGGTAAGGCATTCCTGAACGCTCCTGGCACCTCTTCTGAAGCATCCAGTTGTTACCACTGCCAGAAACAGCAGGTAGGACCAGATCAGTGATGTATTCTGGATGACAGTTTTTATACTGCTATTCTTCCAGGGTCAAACCAGCATTATCCTAACACACCTTGTTATGAAAAAGGCCAATTTTGTTTAACATGGGTTAATAAAATATACAACTACCACCACAAACAGAAAAAAAGGTTTATCAAAAGGCTACAGAGAAATAATCATATCATGGAATGGTTTGGGTTGGAAGGGACCTTAAAGCTCATCCAGTTCCAAGAAGACACCTTCCACTAGAGCAGCTTGCTCCAAGCCCCGTCCAACTGTACCCACAAGCGGAGTACCTTTATGAGCTATTATTCCATGCATTTCTCTAGCCTGTGCGCACCTCCTTTCCTGCTGGAATTCCCCAAAGTCAGGGCAATTTGTAGTATTACTCCAGCTGAGGTTGAGTATTTATTTTTCCTGTCTCCACATGACTGAGCAGAAGAATGTTTTGACCAGCACACAGCAAAGGGATGAGTCAAACAACCAAAAGCAAACAACAACAGATCAAAACCCACCTATTTTACCTACGTGAAGGAATGCTTCACCAGTGGGTTCTGCAAGGTCCAGATTACTTCTCTATCTGCCTTTCACTTCAAGCTAAGCATAGTTTTCAATATGCATTAAGATAAAAAGCCTTTTAATTTGGTGAGTTTTATCTGCTTTCATGGGAACAAATGCTCGTTTCAACTAATACACAAAACAATTTAGGTAGTGGTGGTTCAGGTACAGAGTATGGCTTGGTTGGACAGTTAAGATCACAAGACTGAAAGTCCTATTAACTCCTGTTCCTGCTATTTTAAGCAACTATATAATAGAATCCAATCATCAGAACATAACCAACTCTGGAGAACTTCTCCAAGCCACTCCTCTGGTTACAAAGCTGCTCCAGGACCCCACTCCCATTCTGATTAGGAACCTATTTAAGAACTGATTTAGACTGCCTTAGTTTGTTATCTGTCAATTTACACTGACTTACTCTTTTCCCCACACTGTCCTTAAACAGTATTCTTCCCCTTTCCACATTGCGTAATAAGCACAAGTACAGAGAATGTGTCCCCTTGGCCTCTTAGCTGAAAAAAGCAAGCCAGTTCTGTCTCCCTTTACGATACAGGAGAAACCTGACTTTCCAACACATCCCAACAGCCTTTCCTTACATCTTTCTCAAATTAAGGCCTTTTTTAAAACATCCCTGAACAAAATTGTCCACATCTGCTTATTTCCTGGCCATACAGCATTACAGCTTTAAAATCACCAACATATCAATGAATACACTCAAGTATTTCAGTATCTTTCCATTTCTGATAAACCACACTTTTGTATTTCACCTACACATAGTATATACGTACAATATGTATTTTTGCATATTATTATATGCTTGTTGATACTGCATGACTGTGCACTTTGTGCTATCCCACTTATATCCGTATTACTGCAAATCCCTCAGCTCATTCCATGCTGCTGAGTGAGACTCCAGCCCTCCTTTGGACTGATGACACCCACAACTTTACCCCAGCAAGTTTTGTTAACACATTTACAGTCGTTTCACATGTACATCAAGCCCAAAACACCACTTAAAACTGTCTGAAGATTGGTCCTTGGAAACTATTAGCAGCTTCCCTTTAACCCATACTTCCTCCATTGACAGCCAGTCCTTAACTCACTACACCACATTTGGCTTTAAGAAGTCTCCAACATGATGCTGTCCTGTCAGCACTGTACGAACATTCACCTACGTGAGATGAACTGTACCTGCTGCAGAGCTCCTCCATCCTGGCCACTGTCCTGCTCCATCAGTTCTCCAGCAACCCTCTCCTGTGGAGGACAGCCCCGCATACAACCCATCTTTCCCCAAGCATGGCACACACTGTACAAATAGGGCTAAAATCAGGAGGTGTGGGTGGGCATACAAAAGGTATCCTTGCTGCAGATGGGGGAAAGCATATAGGGATGCTGGGGAGGAACCCTTCATTAGGGACTGTAGTGACAGGACAAGGGGTAACGGGTTCAAACTTAAACAGGGGAGGTTTACATTGGATATAAGGAAGAAATTCTCTCCTGTGAGGGTGCTGAGGCACTGGAATGGGTTGCCCAGGGAGGTTGTGAGTGCTCCATCCCTGGCAGTGTTCAAGGCCAGGTTGGATGAAGCCTTGGGTGCCATGGTTTAGTGTGAGGTGGCCCTGCTTATGGCAGGGGGTTTGGAACTGAGTGATCTTGAGGTCCTTTCCAACCCAAACCATTCTATGATTCTATGTGTGTGACAACCACCATCACTTTCACTCCTGTGCTGATGCCTGCCTATTCCACTCCCATCCTGCACACTCATGGTCCGACTGGTCCTTCACTTCCAGTGGAACAGAGACCTCCCCACCATGGCACAGCAGTGAGATACATGCTCTGCCTACCCAGAAATTCTGGGCCCATCTGAAATTCCATAAGCCAGGAAGATTTCCTGTGGAAGCCCTGACGTCACTTTCACACAGGAACATCTCTCCCTGCCGCGAGAGCTGAGTCTGAAGCAGAAGTTCCTGAAGGCCTGCTTCCCAAATCCAGGCAGTCACAGGTTCGTGTGCCACATTACAGCTGTTCCGTTTGCTGACATCTTCTCTCTTATGTACTTCTATACCCATCACCATAGCAACCTAATTCCTCGGAACATATAATGTAATTTTTGTATCTAGTCTATTAGAACAAAATTATTAAGGTTACAAAGGCAAGCACTCCAGAATTAGAAAGTGTCAGAATTCAGACTGCCATCTCCCTTGCCAACTCATCTTCTCCTGCTGCCTCCATCTCCCAGGCCCCCGAGTCACCTCTCCTGCAAGCCTCGAGCTCCATTTCTCCACCAGCTGTAGCTCCTTCCTCTCCGATTTCTCTGCAGCCACTAGACTTCTGTCCTAATGGATTCTTATCTCTCCTCTCTCATCTGACTTTTATGCCTCCTGCATTCACACCAGGCATTTTCCTCCTCCACACTGCCTGGGTGCTCTCCAGGAATGATTCACTCAACACAGGACAGAGATTCCCAACAGCCTAGAAACTGGAAACAAGAGGAGCCTCTCTGGCAGGGAAAAGTCCTTCTGATCTCCTATGGCCCAGGGCTGGAACATCTTCAGATGCTCTTTGAGGATAACCCCCTTCATAGCACTGGTTTATCCTCTTCTTATCATTGCACTGGAAGAGTGGGTCCACTGAGAAGAAAAGCCCCTGCTCCAGGAGGTGTTTTGCAACACAAAGAGATTCTCCACCTTGATGGAACTTATATAAAACAAATTAACCTTCATTCTTTACCGCCTCTATCACTATTTATCTGTATCTCACTAGGAGGAAGACACATGCATGGAGTGCTCAAGTGTTGTGGTTTCTCTGAATACCAACATCTGCAAGCACTATAGAAGCGAGGAGTGGAATTCACTGCACTGGAATGTACCCAGGAAATTCTGATCTCTCCTTACAGAAGGTGTACTAAAAGGTCCATCAAATCACAGACTTCAGCAGCCCACTGCTTGGCTGCCTCTCCACCAGAAAGACAGGTTAAGTCAATACATCATGCACACACACAGAAGGTAAATGACTACATCTTTTCTCCAAAAACCTGCTTAAACAAAAATCATCTGGCTCTTTTCTGGTTTTGGCAGGATTACTACTTGTCCTCAATACAAGGGATGAAAGAGGTAGGTCACCATCATCACCTGAAGCAAATAGTTGGAACAACAATTCAGAAACAAGGCCCACAAAGCAGGTTTTAATGCCCAAGGTCCATCCTGCCCAGGTTGACTCTTGCTGGGAGTATTTAAACCATTTTTCTTCTGTACACCAAGTGAGAAATCCAGCACTTCCTTCTGGCCTGAAGAGAGGGGGGAAGCACTTAAGCCGCTTGAATGTACAAAGTAAGCATTACAGTGTTTTAAGGCTGAAAAGGCAATTTCAGCTCCAATAGGAACACATCCATCCTAAATGTGACACAAAACTGTAATCAGAAATGGGTCTATTCCAATAGCACAGACCCAAACACCTTTATATTTCATGGGTTCTTTGTGTGCTGGCACACAAAGCTGCCTAATCCAGCTGTTCTCTGCAATCATTCACAAAAGCAAATGAATGGAAAAGAAATAATCAGCAACCATTTCCAGCCCTAGCCTTTAGCTGGGGTGACCAATAATTGGATTGCTTCAGTTGATGGACCAAACTATTTTTTGTGCCTTTAAATAAAAGGTTAATTGAGATATGGTGGAACCTGCTCTTGGGCTTGCTGGAAACAAGGCTGTCCTGCCTGTTTCAGGGACTCCTGCCTCAGTTTTTGCATGAGGCGAGGTAGGCAGCTACAGAGGTGCCTTTTCCAGGTCTGACCTATAAAGGTCTAAAACTTCCAAAGAAAATACAACTACAGTAATCTTACACTTCTCCTTAAGCACTCACTGCTGGCAGGATGGAGCTGGAAGGCCTCTGTCAGCACAGCACCTTGCTGGATGGCAGCAGTGGCTGTTGTGAGGAGTCTCTGATCCAAAGGCAATCAGTGACTTGGTCAAACCATACTACTCAGAGGCACAGAGCAATGCCATCTAATGAAGGATGGTAAATGGAGATGGTAAAAACTACTGCCCAGAGCTACAGCTACATGGCACAGCTGGAGCAGGATTAGGCTGCACAGTCTGAAGGACTTACTTAAGATGATCTACAAATACACAATGCAGGGGTCTGGCTATGAAGATACAGAAGTAAAGCACCAGGGAATGGCAGTCATGAGAACAGTCCCAGGAAAGCACTAGGACATAGAAGGAAATCACCCGCTGCTTTGTTTTGGTGTTATCTGTGGCTTTTCTTGCCCTCGAAACAGGCCTTGGTATTCCCTCTCCATTTTCATGTTAGCAAATGGACAACGTACAGAAAACACTGCACATTCCTCACATGGCACCTCCCAGACACCCTCCTATTTCCCTGAAGAGTTTATCAAACAGTTTTAGACAAACAAAACAAAGAGAAATTGCCCGCATTAGAGTTTCAATACTGTCACCACATCTGTCCAGGTTCCCTTAAAAGGGTTCTCTTCCTTAGAGCATTTAAGTACCTGCCTTATCCACAGCTATGAGTAGTCCCTGTGCTGAGGCAGAAAAACTTGCATCATTTTCCAGTCAAATTTGAAGAAAGCTTATGGGATTTAAAAAGTAAAAGAACACATAAGAAGACAATCAGCTGTTACCTGAAAACCATCTTCATTAATGATAACTACGCATGTTTTGATTTTATCATGCCACAGAGAGTTTATGCTGAGAAACTTTAGCATTAGAGATTTTGTCCTGGTGAACAGCAGAAGCCTTTAAGAAGAGGTTTTCCTTTGGGGACACAAGTGATGGTTTGCACTGGGGTTGATGGTATTTAACTGTTGGTGAAAAGTAAAAGAAAAGCATTTCCCTGAAATAAAGACCATTCATTCCAAAGCTGAAATGTTCCCAGTCCTTGGGATTCAAACCGTACACTGTCCATCCAGGTTGGAGAAAGCAAACCACAGCTCAGGACAATGGTTTCACAGCCTGCAGGACACAGCTCTGCATGACTGACACTGGCCAACTGTCTCAACTCAACAGGGTGGTAAGGACTGCACCTGCAATGTCTCCATTCACACTGGCATTTCTCAGGTCTTAAGCTGGGTCTGGAAACATGTGGAAAGATCAAAGTTTGCTCCATTTCCCTTCTTTCTCTCAAGAGGACATTCTTCAACAGCCAAAACTCCCCATGTCACATCTGACCTATACTTTCATTACCAAGGCTTAAAAGGCCCTGCTGTTTGGTGAGTACATAGCAGAATGGCAGCAAACATCCTTACCTTACAAACACGTAAACTATGTGACTAAGGGGTGACCTGTCCAAGAGCACACAACTTCCCAGCAAGAACACAAAGGTCTGACATCCCGTTTCTTATGCCAACCACTAAACACACAAGGTCTGGGCTTCTTTTTTAAGTTTCACCCAATGCCCAGTCTATCAAAACAAAGAGTAGAATTATTTACCTGATTTTATAATCATCTCTCTCAATACAAGTTACATTTATCACAAGACAGAGTGTTAAACCTTTGCAGAACAAATAAATCAGTGAATAACAGACTTGTGATTGCTAACACCTTTCGCCTCGAGACTACCAGTCTACATACAAGTAGAGAACATGGAGGCTGCAGGTTGTCTCTGCTCCAGTGGCTGGATAGAGGTAGATGCTATCAGATTCCTTTCACATCTATTTAGATTTGAGGAGATAAGCACCCACATCACACACAAAAGAACACCCTCACATCCCTTTGGCAGCCAACTGTTTGAAGGGGCACAGAGAAAGCGGCTCCTCGCCCCAGAGGCTGCCTGTGAAGGGAATTGGTTGAGTGGAGCAGCAGAATAACACAGGCCATTTTTGCACTATTGCAGTTCTGTACAGCACCTGCTGTAGGGATAAATAAAATTCCCATCTCCACAATCTCCAAGGCTGTCAATCTGACACCTTTTGTGAATACTAAATTCACACATACAAAGAACTTTCTCCTTTGTAGGTTTTGAAACATCTCACATGCCGTTTCCTGCTGGTAACTGAGCGAGCGGCATAATTTCATACCTGGCAATTTGAAACCTCTTTCCCAGCAGTTTGGAATAATGGATTATGCCTTTTGTCAGTAGGAACAGACAAATAAGAGAAAGGGAAAAAAAAAAACAACAGTAAAGTTTTGAGCAACACTTCCCTTACTAAAAGATCTGTTTGTCGCCTGCTCCTGTTTCCTAAACAAAAGGAAAGTCAGGTGTCCACTGGAGAAATTCTAAGGATCTTGGATTTTTGAGCTGGGAAAAGTAGGCCAACCTCCTGATACCTTGGGCAGATAGACCCTAACAACTGACCAGCGAGAGCTGCTCCCTCATCATGCATGCAGATCACCCATGCAACCCAGCTGGACAGAGAGAACTCAACATGCCATGCCAGAAACCAGTATTTACTTTCTGGATCCAAGCTATAAAGAGCAAGGTTCCTGAACACAAAAGGGTAAGGAATATCAGCTCCAGCGTTGCTCAGTGCCCAGAAGTTCTTACTACATCTGGACAGCTTCTCAGAGACCACCAGTCTATCCCCCCACAACCAATGCTCAGTTTGCAGCTTCCAAATACCTAAACCCACCTCTCTGCAGATTATTTTGCAATGTCATTTCGAATGAGGGAATAGCTGAAGCCTTAGCCTGAAGCAGAATAAACCTGCCCATATTTACATGAACCATATTGCTCAGTGTAGCTAACGAGCTGCATGAAAGTCACTTGCTGCTAGGCCACAAAAGGGCTTCCCTAAAGGAGGAAGAACTCAGATACACTCAAATTCCACAGGCTTGAACAAAAATGAGGCTGGTTCTATCAGCCTTGCAGTTGGTTTTGGCTGCTCCCCTGACGCTGGCCAGGGCCCAATAGTAATCTTGGTGGAAGGCTGGTGTTAGCACTGCCATGGTACTTAGACATCTGAAGTGGATGGGATAGTTCTCTGGTAGAAACCAACACAACAGTGACAAGAAATCACTGTGCTTTAAGTATCTCCAAAATGGTAAAAAAAAAAAAAGAGAGAAAGGCTGCTAATAAAAAAGATCCCTGAAGCAAGGAGAGCTTTGGTGTTTACAAAATGCCCCTGTATCTGCATCTGGCACATCATATACATCACATCCTCCAGCAAGGCAGGAAGAAGTTATTTTTGAGAACCTGATAGTAAGAACTGAACAGAACCAACTGCTTCTCCCGCTCTCTTTTTTCTCTATGAAGCTAATTCCTGTTGGATAAAGTCAGCTTGAAAGCTCCTTTCAAAGCAAAAGGGGGAGGGAGGGGAAGAAGAACCCGATCTGCTTGTGTTTTCCATTTGACATTCAGGTCTCGTCCCCCCCGTTTTGTTTTCCTGGAGGACGCGGCGGAGGCGCAGACCTCGCGGAATGATGACATCACATCTACCAAAAACCCTAAAGCCAAAGAGGAGGGCTCAGCTCCCCCTCGGAACACAGCTCAGCAGCTCTGCTTCTGGCTGTTAGCTCTGGGTAACGGGGCCATGCGGTACAAGAATATTCCCTTCAGTACCCATCAAAAGAGGGAATGCGACAAGCCCGATCCCTCCCACGCCAAGGAGGATCAAGTTAAAAGGTGTTTACTTATGGAGATATCTTGAACACTGTATGGTTTGATGCTTGTTTATACCTGTTCGATCACAGGCTTTGAGTTATACAGGAAAGTGGCTTTTACCATGATATAACACTGTATGTTTAAGTTGCTGTAAATTGGAAACTGCTCCCATTGAATCAGAATCCCAGACTGGTTTGGGTTTGAAGGGACCTTAAAGCTCATCCAGTCCCAACCCCCTGTCACAGGCAGGGACCCCTTCCACTGGAGCAGCTTGCTCCAAACCCCTGTGTCCAACCTGGCCTTGAGCACTGCCAGGGATGGGGCAGCCACAGCTTCTCTGGGCACCCTGTGCCAGTGCCTCAGCACCCTCACAGGGAAGAGCTTCTGCCTCAAAGCTCAGCTCAGTCTCTCCTCTGGCAGGTTCAAGCCATT
The DNA here is from genome assembly GCA_002631895.1 of Agapornis roseicollis. NCBI lineage: Eukaryota > Metazoa > Chordata > Aves > Psittaciformes > Psittacidae > Agapornis > Agapornis roseicollis. The sequence continues at coordinate 79,574 of NDXB01013689.1, forward strand.
CCCCTTGGCCTGTCCCTGCAGACCCCTGTCCAAAGCCCCTCTCACTTAAAGGCTTTATAAAGTTATTCCTTTCATATGAGGTAAGCATTCTGAGAAGCATCTTTCCTGCAGAGGAAGTGCACATACTGCACCAGGGACAGAGGAGCTGCCAGATGTGCATGCATGCAGCAGGTAGCACCGGCAGAGGGAAAGAACACACCTCTTGCAATAAAGAGGCATTCATACCTTGTCTGTATTTATTAGAACTCAGGAGAGGCCCATGCCAGGGCATGTGCACTGATGGCTCCACGTCATGAGGAAATTCATCCTTTGTCTAATACCTGAACTCAACACTTTGACACGACTTGCAAGCTCAGAAATAACAGGTTTTAAGTGAGAAAGACCTGCAAATCTTGGAAGCAAATCTCCAAAATGCCTGACACCAGCCTGGATGGTATATGACCGCTTTCCTTGCTCCTCACTATTTATGACTTAATTTTAAAGAGCAACAACGAAAAAACTGCAATAGAAAAGGAAGAATTATAGAAAGGGATTAAATCCCCAGTGGTCAGGTGGTTCCTACTGAACAACACAACAAATCATCTGGTACCTCTTTGCTATGATTTTTTTGGTAATTAAATGTGAGATCAAGGAGATTGCCATCTCCACCTTATGCACAAGCTAATCAGCATTTGCAGCCCGTTCCATTCAGGCTGAATACTAATAGTTTCTCAAAGCAGCTAAACACAGCTTTGCCCTCAACCTAGGACCATGTTCCAACAGTAACATCAACTAACCAGGTCCCATTTGCAGAGTTTGCCCAGAAAAGGATTTTTAGGAGACCCCATCTTACAGGATCTCGCACCTCCTGATTACTGTTCATCATCGACCTTAAGGGATTCTGGCACAAGAAATGGCTGATTTTGGTTAAAATGTAATTACAGATTTCAGTGAAGCAGGCGAAGTTTTCTACGGACTATATGACTTCAAACAGTAAAATGGTAAGAGACTGGAACAGGGTACCCAAACATCTCAATCTCCTGTCCTGATGACTGAAGAGAAAGAAAATGAGACATTAAGGAAGCACCAAAGGAGGTGGTAACTCCGCTCAGAAAAGGCATTTGGGTTTGCAGTCTGAACTGTTGTATCGGCCAGGCCCAGCGGAGCGTGCCGCGTCCTGCTGGGTTACCTCTGGAGACTCGTCAGGACAGACGGACACTGACCATCTCTGTAATATTCTGTTTACATATTTACAGAACATATTTTAGTGGTGAGACCGTATGTGTCATGGCCTTAGAAATGCTAATCCCAGGCATGAAATCACAGCTAGAAAACTCCTACATCAGCAGGTGCTCGAAGCCTCCTAACCAGAACATAAGCAGACAAGTAGAATCACAACTCACACCATACTCTCCTTCCACTCATGCAGCTCTGTGCCACTCAGGCTAGTCCCTATCATCCTTGTTTCCCCAACACCTATATAAATGAGTAGGTAGATTTTGCAATGTGCATGATAAACAGGTATGAACTATTGCAAACTAGTACAGGTAGCATTAGTTCCAAAGCTGAAAGCATATCGTGGAGAACACTTGCTGAATTTCACACTCCATGGCTGGGGCAACATTGAAGGTAAATCCCTCAGAAAACCAAGGTCTCAAAATAGGGAACACTTCAACACTGGCAGTCAAATTTCAAGGCTGGAATGCTTTTTAGGTTATTCTAGTTTTAAAATAATAGGAGTGAAGGAACAAAATCCTTAGCTTTATTATGTCCAAATAAGCCCCTGCAATTTTACTGCATAGATATGCCTTAAATGAATACCAACACTGCAAACCTCTCCGCAGAGACAGCTGAAGTAGAATCTAGAACAGATGAAAGTTACTTGTGATGAGCTGAGCAATGGCTCGCTCTGCAGCGCTCAGAGACTACTGATGCTACAGGGGTTCGAAGCTCTTCTTCCTTCCCAAGTGAGACCACTCTCAGGTTTCTACAGAAAGCATCTGCATTACACACTACCTAGACCCTTAAGAGTATGTGAGATTGAGCAGTAGTAGAGACTGCACAAACAGGGTAACAGGATACACTCTTGCCTCCAAAGAGCTCCATGAAAATGTCCACACAATCCCCAAGTCCTGCAGTTATATACGCACAAGAATATTTTTCACTTAGGTGAGAAGTGCTCAGTTATCCCTGTGTGTGACTGACTCCCAAAATGGAAAGACTTCATTGTTCATCAAGTTCAGGGACTAATTTACAATGCATTAAAGGCCCTTCTCAGATTTATTTAAAACCAAAAACCAGCAACCAGCACATCGTACTAACACAGAATATCACAAACTTCAAGATTCAGCCAGTCATTACTGAACACCATCAAAATGCCATTGTGAGAAGAAAAATCCATATAGTGCTCATACGATGAAACAAAAAAACCAATCCCCTGCATTATTAGGAGGTCAGGGCCAGCCTTTCAGGAAGAGATCTGGGACACTGGCACAGCACACCCTCCACAGCATCTTCTACACTGCTGCTTCTGCTTTACAACCTGGGGGTACTGAAGTCAGATGTTAATTGGGGACCAAGGAGACAAATTCTTCTACCTCTGTCATCACCCATGCTGGGCATATCACTCCTCTACCTCTACTTCAGCATCTCCACCTTTCAAGTGTGAAAAATAAATGTGAATTCATCACCCATTTAAAATACTTTGAGATTTATGGATGAAATTCAGAACTGGGAATCACTATTATTATCTTGCCAACTCAGAGAGAAGTACAAAAACATCATATAGGTAAAATAATCTGTGTTACAGCTTACTTAGATTTCTATTTGTGTACTAATATTTCATTTCTCATCATACTAATGATAGCTATTTCTATTTAAACATAAAAATATTTGTAATACCTACAAGCAGCATAGTGATTATACCAGTTTATAGTCACTACAGTAATTAGTTTTTAGTACCAGGGTGTGTAATGGGAAGACTATTCATGTAAGGATCAAACACCCTGGTGCTGGACCAGCCGCTGTGGAAAGACTCTGGAGCCCAGGTGATGGCCTGCCTGCAGTCACCCACAACCACCAACTCCTGCAACAGGGGAAAATACAAGGTCCTTATAATGTGTGAATTCATCTTTTCAAGAGGGACAAGCTACTTAAGAAAAAGCACCTACCATTAAAGTATTTTGGGAAAGGACTTTTCAATAAACGAGTAAATAATTCTTTAAATGTTTATGGCTTTGTGACTTCTTATGAGCCCGTGCAGGTAAATCACATTCTTTATAAGTAAACTATTTTCATGTTACTCTAGTATCCAAAGTGCTCTGCTTGTGATTGTCAAATCAGGAACAAATCTTTTACCCAGTCCTGTTCTCACAAACAAATTTAGAACACCAGTACTGCCATGAAATCAAAGGTAATACGGAGGATGAGAACTTGCTGCTTCTGGAACATTTTATTTTGGGTTAAAAGCACACACATATTGACCTCTTCTTAAGCACCCGTTATTGCAAGGGTTTGGAACCCTGCACTCTGTCTTCGCAGTTAGCAAGAGTGAAATTTGGAAGACTCTGGTCAGTTTGGGACTGCTGTGTAGGTTGGTCAGGTAAGAACATGGTCAACTTGTGGGCTAGCAGCTCACAGCAACACCTGGAAGTGGGAGAAGGAAATATCTCCAGTGATAGCTATGCAATCAGCTGAACTCACAGTAAGCATCCTCATACCAGGCACTCTTCCTCTTCCTCCTCCTCCTCCTCCATGGGCACGCACTCCTTGTAAGGCTCTGGGTGCCTGATGTGGCTTTTGGGATGGAGATGCCCTAAAATTCCTTCACCCATGTACTGTGTCAAATGAAGTGAAAAAATAATCTTCCATCCTCCACAAAGGACAGATGATCAGCATTCGGATGGGTTCACCTGCATTCTTGCTGCAAAACGGGCAGGTCCCAGCAAGAATTAACAGGAGGTTCTACCACACACCTCCAGCCAGATACTAACCTAGTTTTAAATACTTCAAAGCATGGGTTAGAGGGGGTTTTGTGTGCAAAGGGAAGAAGGAAAATTAAGCCAAAAACCCAGGTAAGAGTTCAGGGTTTGCCTATATGGCAATTAACCTTCATAAAAATGGAGCCTAGCATTCTTAGCAAGGCCCTGCTACTGAAATGTATCATTTCCTTCCCAACTTTGATACGCACTTCTAGAAGCCAGCATGAAACTTTGTCAAGGCCTGAGTTACCCTCTTTTTTAATTAAAGTTGCAAACCTTCATAGAAACCTCAATCTAGGAGCTTGCCTGTGTACTAGGATGTACTGAGCAAGTAGAAAGTGGGGTTTGTACCAGTTCGTCTGATGCCAGGGGAAAATCATATCACTGCAACAGAGTTAGTCTTTATGGACAGTGAAACTGCATTACTACAGTTAGTATGGAACATAATTCCCAAAACAAGACTTCAATATGCAAAGGGTAATAAAAGGGAGATGTGGGAGGGTGGTGGATTTAAAGATGGATTTAACGATGATCATGTGCTACACCTAGATCCTGTGCTCTGACCCTTGAAGAAGATGACAGCTCACCTAGGGGTATGCAGCCGAATCATACATAAATAGATTTCAAAACCAGGGTTTAACTAGTTTGCTATCTAGGCCAAGAAACAGTTCTGGAACACATTTAACACAGTTTAATCGCATCGAATCATGGCTGGCCCAGAACTGATTTTAAAAACTGTCAACTGCTCCTTGGAGCAGACAAAGCCAAGAGGCAAAGATCACAGCGTGCACAAAGGACCCAGAGACAACCCAAACATGCAGAGCAGCAGCAGTAAAGCACATTCAAATCCCATGATCTTTATTCAGATTGGGTTACAAGGAAGTGGGAACTGGGAGGAGCTAATCCTAGTGACAACTGCAAGGCAGAACTAAAGCAGAAACATGTTGTGCTGCCATCGGGACGCAGCTTGAGAAATCCCAATATCTGATGGAGAAAGTTGCTGCACTACTTACCGTACACCCATGGCCTATTTGAGAAACAGTGTTAGCAAAAATAACCTCTTTTCTCATCTCCTCAGCTGGGGCAGGGAGAGACAGTCACCAATTAAAACGCGACTGAGGTGGGAAGTAAGAACTGCATATTAAGGAGGGGGAAAAAGGCAAAAATAACAAACATGTGCAACCCCACATGCGATTCTTTCCAAGAAATCCCAACACAACAATTCTCTGGGAACAGGCTCCTAGGTCTGTTACTGCCTTTGAGTATGTCATGGAAGAGGAAGCACTGCTGGATGCTTGGAAAACTGACTGAACACATGGACAGGGAACAAGCCAAGAACTTTTACAAGAGATGTTCCCTACCCTTTCAACATACTTGCATTTGCATATTCCACCTTCCCATGCTCCTGGATCCCAAAACTTTCCCCAGGTCACAAAATCAGCCAGACCAGAATGAACTGAAGCTGAACCAGCAAATGGAAGGACTGCTCCTAAAGCATCTAGCCCCTCAAAAACTGTGTCTGCTGATGCTCAGCGAATGGCCGCAGACTAAAGGGAAGAAAAGAGGAGTTTGAAGTTTAGCTTAACTAAGCAAAAGGCTGAAAGCAACTTTATTCACATTTAAAAAGTCAGGTGGCAACACACATTGTCTTTCAGTCTGAAAGCTATGGGCAAGAACCTGAGATTAATATTAAACATCAAAACTTCCTTTTCAACCATGGCCTGACATAACTGACACACAGCAAAAGCTTCCAACTGAATTCACAGGCAGCATGCTCCCACATCCCGATAGAAGGCTGCCCTGTAAACACGTTACACTTGATGAGTGTAGGAGAACACTGCCTTTATAAAATTACATCTCACTCTAAGAAAATATTTGCCTGGCTGTAGCCAGGAGTGTAATAAGGGTCAGTGGAAGATCATAGGCACAGGAAACGGTGGAGTCTGCCAGCTTCAGAGGGCTGTGATTTTTACTTCTTTCCTCAAGATCTAGGTTTTCCCCAAACCAAACCATTTGTAGCCTTTTCCATTCTAAGGACAATATTCCATATGTAAATCTCATGCTGTCACCCCATCCTGACCCCTAGAGAGAAATCAAACCTGTATTTAGCCAAGCAACACAACAGGCAAAACTATTAGCTACTGTCCACTCAGATGAAGCAGCCACCATCATCTCTGTAACTCATGTTGGACTGTCCTCACCATACCCCTAAGAGAAGGAAAAACTCATCTCTAAACTGCAGTGTAGGTGTGTAACTGACTCTGCAGATCTGGACTCGGGAAGCTGTGATTAAACTGGAGAAACTTTTCTGTTTAGACAAAACTTACTGCTGCTGTGGCCATTTCATGCTATGTTTACAGTGGCTACGTTGCCTTTTCTTCTGGCAAAGGAACCAGGATGTAAAAAATAATAATAGTCAAGAGTAACAATGCCCTAAATTTCTGACAAAGCATTAAAAGTTCTCAATGGTTTCCCTTTGGTAATTAAAAAAACTACTGTCATTCCAGTGATCACCAAATATTTGTTTTAAAACTGCTTTAAGAAACCATGTTGGGAGCACCCATTGTGCTGTCTAATGTCCATTGTGTTTCTAAGGGCCTTCAGAAAGTATTCCTGCCTCCATGTTTTGTACTGTAAATGAGCACTTAGACAAGGAGGAGGGAACACTGTCTAAAAGCCAACTGTGCTTTTAAACAGCTCTCCAGCCTTTCCTCCCATGTTGGGCACACTTTCCCCTCAGACACTTTGCACTTCACCTCTAGTTTCATGTTCTTGTATTTTAAGTTCTGCTTTCACAGGAAGGATTCTGCTTCACAGCTCTGCACAGCTGAGCTCCCTCTGGAACTTCACATGAGGCGATAAGTGGTTTTCTGACCCTCCATCCACTGGATTCTTTTCCAGTCTCTTCTCCACACAGAAATCAATGTATGATGAACAGCTCCACAGCATCTTAAAGAACAATAAACCAAAAAGAATCCTGAAACCTAGCTACTACAGGCTTAGGAAAAAGTGCCATCAACCACCTCTGTCTCCATACATTTCTCTTTGAACAAGCTGTGGTTCCATGGCAGAATAAACTGACATAAACTGGGTTGTCTGTACCATCACCTAACCATGCACTGAGCCATTTCAGATCACCAAACTGACACAAAACTCCTTCCATTTTTCCTTAGGGTAGCTTTCTGCTGGTGTGGCTCAGCACAGGATCAAAGACCAGAGCCAGGAGAATGACATAAGTGGAAAGGTAGGTGGAGGATGGTACCACACACCTGAATCAACTTCTAGAGCAACAGGAACTCACCAGAGAGCACAAGACTGCACAGACCAGGGTGTCATCCTGTGTCACGTTGGTCAAGAATGAGCAGTTTGTGGAGAAGAGCAAGACACATTCAAGGGTTATAAAAAAAGGACAACCATGAGTCTCAGAAGATATTAAATCATCCCTCTGTACTGCTATAGACAAGCTTGTCTCAAACACTGTTAAGTGAGGGAGGACATCTGTGCTCCCCTTAACTGAAACCCTGCTGCCAGACCCAGGATAACTCTTAATTCAGAAATGATTCAAGTCCACAGTTGAAGTTAAACTCTTCAGGCTCACATTGAGAAATAAAACCAAAAACCTTCACACTGGATAGCACATCTGAACAAAAAAATTAATGGCCAACAATGACCTTGTAATTCAGAAGACAAGAGCCCACTGGTAATACCAAAGGTTTTCTGTAGTTGCTAGCACCCACTTCAGCATAACAATAGGTTGTTTACCTGATTTTAATATGAACAGAAACACAACAGAAAATACTTCTAAGATAGGATCTCAGTGATTATGCAAGTGTTCTCCAAAATACATTGAGAACAAGACAAGTGGTGTTTATCATAGCTTATTACCAGAACAACTCTGAATATTTTCTTATTTGACAAAACATTCTTACAGCCAACTAAACTTACATGAGGAACATTTTGCAAATGACTGTAGTATTCATTAAGTCAGATCAGAAGTGTATGCTTGCAGAATTGAGGAGAGAAACAACAGCAACAGTCCATCGGTCTTTGCCAGAAAGAGAATTAGCACCTGAAAATGAAGTACCTGGAAACCACCTGATGTTCCTCTTGAGTGTGAAAGGGTTGTGTCCAAGTGGATCTCACTACTGCAGAGTCAGCTACCTACAACATCTTTAAAACAAATCTCTGAATTCGCTGCCATATCTATTGTTCTCTGCAAAACATCCTCATTACAGGAAATCCACTACTAGGATACATCTGAAGATGTAATTATTACTGTGATACTTGCTTCTCTTCTAACGTGTCCCACCAAGCACAAAAACTGAGGCTAATAACTCATTAAAAAATATGTTATTCCAGTGACAAAACCTGATGAATTATAATGGACAGGCAAAGATGAACACTGCACAAATGGAAATGTTATATAGATGGAAGTAAGCATTTAAAATTCTCCAGCCTTAGAGCAGAATTTAACAGAAAGACATATGATAGATAACTTTTTTCAACAGCCTAACTTGAGGCCTAAGTCACCTTATCTGTACATAATTTTAATGCCAACATCTGGTCCTCTACACGCAGCACTTCATTTCAGTCTAGTTAAAAAGAGGAAAATATCAAACTATCCAAGGAGTTTTTACTTCAGGCAGCAGTGTTTCCAGAGGATTAAATTCAATTTAAGCTGTTGTATCACAATCACCTTCTCTTCAGTGAGACATTCTTAACAGAGGAGAAAAAACATTCTCTCAAGTTCAAAGGACAAATTAAGGTTCAAGTTTATCAATGTATTTCAGTCTACAGATAAAAGAAAGAGGAGGCCTAAAAATGGCAAACATACCAGCCAGAACTAGGCCAATGTTGTGGAGAATCTAATACGAAGGCTCAAACCAGTCGTTGATTAGGTTTGCCCTTGGACTTAAGTAGCAAAAACTATGACACGCTCACTATGAACAGGCACAAAGGCAAGGAACAGGGAAGCTCAAAGTAATTTCAAGAAAAACTGATCTAAAATCATATTTATTGCAACAGAAGTTGTTATTCTGGAATCCTGAAACATGAAACCAAACCTTCCCTAGTGTCAAAATGTAACAGCTTTCCACCATGTTTTCACTATTATGATATGCTATCTATTAAAGCCATTTTTCAGACACTGATGATCCAACGACACTGTTCCACAACATAAATATATATGTGATGTTATGGGTGGTATTTTGGGACCATTTGAAGCACTCCAAGCCGATAACCTTTCTCCAAATACATAAAACAAGAGCCATGTCAAACGCACTATAAATAGCATTAATAGTAAGGAATCAATAACATCCAAACCTTAGGTAACATCTTATTAATCCGCCCTTGGCATGCACAGACACACTGCTGTAAGGGCTCTCAAAATGCAACAGTCAAAGGTGAAGGACATAATTTGTTCAACTAGTTAATGCAACTGCTATTCAACCAACTCAGCCACTAAAATGCCACCTAATGAAATACTCCATGCCATGATAAGCAGCAGAGACAAGGCACGATCAACACGAACGGTTTTTCCTGAGAAAATAAATTCAAGTCCTCCAGGCTAATACCGTTCTGTCATTTTTTTCCTGAGGCACGTAAAGATCTCCACTTGACAACAACCATTTTAATCCCTGGTTCTCTCCCCACCTCTCCCTCCCCATTTCTTGTACCGCGCCCAACACAATGGTACAACTGCATGTTCCAAGCGCCCAGGTATCGCCTTGATATTTATTTCTGCTTCCACAGTGACAAAGGTGAACTCTAATGCTCCAAAGATGCTTTGCAGCAAAGCAGGGGGAACGGTATTCCCAAAGCCATACCCACACGCGGGTTGCAGAAATCTAGCCTCCATGAGATGTTTTAATCTGACAAATTAAAATGGTTGGGAAACGCTATTTGGCTAACGGAATCGGCCACCACATGCAATGCTAAGGGGAATCAAGAAAAGGTCTTTAAAATAGGTCACTTTCATCCAAATCCCACACCAGCACCGAACAAAATGGTATATACACGGAAAACTCACCGCTTGGGGAGGAGCGAGGGGTAGGGATCTCGGGGGAAGGAGGAAAAAAAAGGGAGGGGGGAAGCAGGAATCCGCCGGTCTCCGAGAGACCCCCCAGCCCCTCGGGGGCTCCGGGCTCGTCCACCGAAGCCCACCGGAGCCGTGCAGACAAAAAAGACCGATGCGCAGGGCACGCCTGGCCCGTGGGGCCGACAGCCCAGCCCCGGCCGCAGCCCCAGGCCTGTGGCGGCCCCTGACAGCGGGGAACACCCCACCGGCGGCGGCCGCCCCTCCGAGGGAAGCGCCATTTCGCCTCCCGCTCCCCCGCCGGTGTTCGGCCCCGAGTCCTGCGGCACTGCCGCAGAGCGCGGCGGGGGAGGCGCCGGCCCCACTGGGCCCCCCCTTCCCCTCCACCTCAGCCGTCCTCCCTCAGCCCTCCCGGGGGCGCCGCCGACCCGCCCCGGCCGAGCCCCCCGCCGCGATGCCCGCCTTACCCTCCGCCGCAGCCGGGCTGGGAGCGCCGGTCGGCCCCCCGCGGAGGAGGAGGAGGAGGAGGAGGAGCGGGGCAAGGGGCGGCGGCCCCGCGGGGGGAGGCGCCCCCGGAGGGGCGTCGGGCCCGGCCCCCGCGGGTGCCCGGGCGCGGCGGGCACAAAGGCGGCGGGGCACGGCACCTAAGATGGCAGGGCAGGCGCGGCGGAGCGCCCAGCCACCGCCACCACCAACCACCGCGGCCGCCGCCGCCGCCTGGGCCCCGCTTCGCCGAACCGCGGCCAGGCCGCGCCGCGGGGACACGGCGTGCGGGAGGGCGGGCGGCGCCGGCCGTGCCTGCCGCGGCGGAGCGGGTCCCTTCGGCCGGGCCGGGCCGCGCCGGGGCAACCGCCTGCCTGCTCTGCCGCCTCCCCTCAGCGCCAACCGGGCTCCGGCTGCTCCGTCGCCGCCGCTCCGCGCTGCCCGCAGCCAGCGGCCCCCGCCCGCCCCTCTCGCGAGACTTCGCCGCCCTCTTCCCCCCCCCGTCCGCGGACTCGCGGGAGGGGCGGGGGGCGGTGGTTGTGGGGAGGAGGATGGGGAGGGGCGGGGCCGAGGGGCGGTTGTGAGGGGATGGAGGGAGCGGGGGGCATTTGTGAGGGGATGGAGGGAGCGGGGGGCATTTGTGAGGGGATGGAGGGAGCGGGGGGCGGTTGTGAGGGAACTGTTGTGGGTAGACTCAGGGCAGCTAGGGTGAGGGGTCGTTGAGGGAATGGAGGGGACTGAGGGGAGTGTGAGGGACCCAGAAGGGTGAGAGGGACCTGAGGGAGAAGATGGGGGGTGGTGCTGTTGCTGAGGTGTAGGGGAATGAGGAAACTGAGTAAAGGCAAGAGGAAGCTAAGCTGGGTGCTCTGGGGAGGAGCAGCGAGAAGGAAGGCTTGGGGATAGGGTAGGTGGGGCCTGGACATGGGTGAGGAGGTGGAGACGGAGGGCAGGTGGGAGTGTGTTGGGGCAGTTGTGTCAGAGGAGGGTGGGCTTTGGGGCAGGTGAGCTGAGGATGAGGATGTCTGGCTGAGTGGAGACACTTCACGGGCTGGGAGCAGCTCAGCTACAGGCGATAATCCCAGGAAGGTGGTAGGTGTCTGCTTGTGCTGATTCTTGTGCAACTGGCCTGGCCGAGCGGGTGCGTTTCTGACTGTGTGCCCTTGGCTGAACCGTGTCCCGTGTATGGCCAGAATGTTTAATAGTAAAATTCTCCCAGGCCAAGCACAGAGCTTCCTGAGCTGTCGTCTTGTGGTGGGTTTTGAACTTGGTAGGTTGCTGAGCCTTTGTGTGCTCGGTATCTCGTATCTATGAACTAGAGATAACAGTTGGCTTCATGCAGGGATTAATTATCATGTCTTGTAGTCATGTGTTTGTTTATTTGGTTTTACCATAGATTACAGCTGGAAGAATACTAAACAGTCCACCTCTCCTTGTCATGGTGTTTAAGCGCATTGTGCTCCTGCCTGAACAGAGGAAATCACTTGAGGTCAGTCTTCCCTGTGTTTATAGCTGCTTTCCCTTTCAGAAGTATGGGGGCAAATAATCATCAACAATTTGCACTGGCATCCTGATAATAAATTGTTGGAAACAGTTACACAAGACACAGTTCGTAAAAGGTGTGTTTGTAGGGGTTGCTTGCACTTTTTGTGTCAGGATTGTAGCATAGGGGAAAACGTTATAAAGTAGGCTGCAAATATTCATGGCTCTGAAGTCTCCCATATGAGAAAGTACAACTTTAAATCCAGAATTACTGCTGAAATAAAACAAGCAAAACAAATTTACTTCCTGTTTTCCCATAAACTAACAGGTGGTTTATACCTGTTTGCACCTGTAAAAAGGCTTTGTGAAGCAAGCATTGGGGGTGATGCTGGATACTATTTATGTAAACTTTGTTTTTACCTTTTGACAAGTAGAACTACTGGGGAACTGTTTAATCTGGGATGGGGGAAACCTGAGGGAAGATAAGAACAGAGGCTGGCTGTAAATTGTGGACCACATCTAAGAGTTCTGCAAACTTCTCACATACTGGTCTGATACTTTGCCTTTTCAAATCCCAATGGGAAAAGTAAGGCAAGTGTGGATCACTTCAAACATATGTTGTTGTAAGTTATTGGGGAAAGGCAAGCTAAAGGTTTATCTGATTATCTCAACCTTAAAGTTGGCAGCTATGACAGGAAACTTGGTTTCATTCATCTGCCAAAGATATTTGCAGCGTATCGTTTGACAAGTTAAAAGGCATTTTTGTAATGGTACAAAAATAAAACCCTCCACTTTCTGAAACTACAGTTTCTGTCTTTCTAAAATAACACGGGTTTGGAGGCATGCTTTGGGGGAAATTAAGGACAAACTTGGAAGGTAAATATTTGTATTTTCCTATGTTAGAACAATGGTGCTTGACCCGAATCTGCCCAGTATGGCATCAGTATAAATTTTTTCTTTTACTTGTTTTGCAAAAGAGTGGGTATAATTTGCTTTTGCAATGGGAGAACTAAATGGAGCAGTAAGAGGGAGTGATCTGCCCATGGGGTCATAAGGTGGAATTGAGAATCAGGTTCTTCTGAATCTTGATCTTGTACTTCTTCCAGCAGACAAATTGCCTTTAAAGCTCATGAATGATGAGAGTAAAAGCTTCAGGTAGTGAGGTCTGTAAAGCTAACTCAGCAAGCACTAGCAGAGGCTGTCTCAAACTCAGCTCTTTCTGTTACACGTATAGAAAGGCAACGATATCTCTAGGTAAAAATCCTCAGCATCTCTAATGGTGGCTGCAGAAAAATGTGAATAATGCTTTACTGTTAACTATCAAGTATTTTACTAAAAATACTAGATTTGCATTTGATCCTTATTCAGTGATGGCTTCAAAAATAAGCAGAAATTCTGAAGGAACAGCTAATATGAAAACTATGATGATTATTGTTGCCAGTTAAATGGGCACTTTTAGTGTGCTTTTCTAGCCCTGTGCTATTAGGCATGTTCTTGCTGCCATCTCAGATGATCATGGTAGGCATCTAGAAAGTTAGTTTAGCTTAGTTTGCTGATTTCCTGATGCAAATTTAATTCATTTAAAGGCCTAAACAGGTTTATGTATGTCTGCATTGGGATTTGCACCCATCTGCCTATCCAATTGCTATACCGAAAGTTAATTCCATCAGAGGGAGGTGCCAGAACATCAGTAAATACAAACTGCAGATTGCCTGGAGGTTCAGCTGCCAGGCAGAAAGGGTTTTGACACATCATTCCCAATGTGGTGCCCCAGAACTGGTCGTGGGGTAGAGCCATGCAACGCTCCAGCATAGACAGGATCTTTAAGAGTGTGCATCAGCACTCCATAATATTGTAGGAGAGGAAGTAGAGAACAATACTATGTCCAACGGAAACTGTGGCAAGAATTTATTCAAGGCACATTGTAATTACTCCAGCTGGGAATTTGGCCAGGACATTGGGGTTAACACCCCTACTTCTTCATAAGTGTCATAGTTTACTTTTTGTAATGACTTTAAGTGATGAGGAGCTTGGCTTTCTGTTTCAGCAGAATGACAACACCTTTAGCAGTATAAACTACTTACAGCAATGCAAAGGTGCTGGTTCAGAGTTAACTGGGAGCAGTGATGGGGCCCAGTACAGTAAGCATTGCTTTATAAATACTTCAGTAGATAAGAAAGATAAGAGTGTGATTAGGGCAGAGTTTCAGCTGCTGTAATCACAGTCTTACCTTCCTTAGCCTCCAGTTCACAGGCTGCTTTACTCTGACCCTTTTAAAATGGCCAATTATAGTTTTTAGAATAAATTGTCAAACTTGAATTAAATTTGGTTATTAATTGTGATAGCAGTTATGAATTGCAGTTGTCAATGGTTTTGGTTTAGGCATTTTGGTATCATGCAAGCAGAATGTAATTTAGCCAAATTAGAGAGGTTTCTTTTTTACTTCCTTTGTGACAATGAGATCTTTAGAATGTGCCCTTTGTATGTTTTATGTACTGAGTTAGAAACTAAATTTCAGCTCCTCTGTTCAAGGAAAGATAAGCACTCGTGTGTTTTAGTGTGTGACTAGTTGTGAAATGCACAATCAAGGAATTGTTTTGCTTTTACTAGCTCATGAAACCTGCAGTTTGGGCCATTATTATGGGTTAGGAGGTTATACAGGAAAAACATGTTCTAGAGAAAGACTGGTCAAAATAAACGAGGTAGAGTCTTCCAGGTGGTTGTAATCTGGTTTTGTATCAATGAGGTAAACTTCAGGACCTTCACTGGGATGAAGTTACCATGTCAGACAGCATCCATCTGATGGGTTGTGATGTTGTAATGACAAAAATGAAGCAATACTGATGTTGTTACATAACTGCTTTTGTATTATAGCACAACAATAATAATACTTCATTCTTTTGTCTCTTGTCTTTTATTAGATAAATAAACGTGTTCCTTGCTCTGCACTTATGATTGTCCCATGAGTCAAGGGAGTGGTTTTATCTATTAAGAAATGGGGAAACAGTGGCCCAAGAAAAAGTACTTGCCATGGTCATATGGGAAGTCAGTGTCAGAGGCATAAACAGAATCTCAGCTTTCTGACTGTCCTACTCTACCCTCTGGGCAACTAGACCAAAGTGGAAAAGTGGCTTGCAATGTGACTCAACAGCTTTTCCTTCCTCAGCATCTGCCATGCTGGGCAATTACAAATACATACCAGTAGGTCATTTCCACCTGAGCCAATCAGGTTTCCAAGGAACTCTAGGTAGGCAAGTTTTGTGTTGGTAATCTGGGCTTCTTGATGGATCTTTGCAATGGTTTTGTTTTGCAATGTTTTCAGAACTTGAAAAAGAATTCTTTTCTTCCTTTGTCAGATGGGGTCTTTTGTAATACATATTGCTCAGGGACACCCAGGAATTCTCTTTATCTTTCTGTGCAACAGAATATCAATAAGCTTATTAAGCTGTCCTTTTTCAGGTGCCTTTTTTTATATATAGCTTATAACATAAATGCCAAATGAACTGATGCTAGGAAGTTCTTCCAGAATATTAGTAAAACATATCACGACTGAGACAGCACAATAAGAGGCAATGCACTTTGGTAGGTCAGCTGCTTAGAGATAAGTGGGGTGTTGGGGTGCCTCTTAAACACAGTCACAGATAACAATGTTCTTGACTCCTTTTAACAGCAAAATCAAAACATGTTGGTCCAAAAGCCATTTTTCCAGGCCATGACAACTGAGTATAAGGAGGATCTGTTCATCAAAACAGGGCTGAAAAGGTTTTTACTCTGGAGTTGGTTCAAAATGCCTGGACTGTGCAGCAAAGATCAGTATTGTGGAACCCTTGACCTTGAAGAGCAACTGATGGAAAGAAGCAGGACAGGAAGGGCTTGTGTCTTGGCTCTGGCCTTTGGATAGATGGATAAGAAGAGGCCTTTGGCAGAGAAGGGTGAAAGGTGACTAATAATGTGAAACTGGGAGGAAATTCATTATAGTTATGCAATCTCTAGGTGGCTTGCTTTCTCTGAGAGACACCTTTTGTTAGTTGTCCTACTGGCATTTGCTGCTCACACTGTCTTCTGAATAGAAGTCTTAAACAATTATTTCTCTGCTTGACTTAGGAAGCTTGCTATAGCTCCCTAATAAGGAAAATACAACAGCAGGTCCTTTCTTTGTTCTCCCTCTACAGAACTTTTTAAATTTCCTTTGCCTCTTTCCCTTCTTATTGGTTCTTTTTCTGGCTGTTCAGTAGTTTAGCCAAAAGGAAGAAACTTTTTCCATTGTCGTGCACTCAGTCCCCATATCTCACTTGTTCCAGGGTTTTGTGTGTCACACTTCCAAACATTTCATGGACAAGATCTACTGAATTTTGCTGTGATGGTTCAGGATGTTGCTGTTGTCTGGTCTAGTCCTTCTCCACAGGTTTCTCCCCTGTAGCAAAGCCACTAGAAGAGAGCTTCCATGCCTGACCCTGCTGGTTTATGGTACATGTCTTAGCTTAGCCCTAGCCGAGCAATGCTGTTACAATGCTGTTAGCTGTAACAATGCTGTTAGGCCTAACACTGGCCTTTGTGCTAGACTGGCTGGTGCTGAGCCTGACACAGGGATGTAGCCTCTAGAAGAGCAGTTTGCTAGAGAAGATAATTTAAACTGCTGGAGCAAGAGTTGGTGGAACTCTTCTGAGAACCCTTAGATTCCTTATTAGCATGGTGGCTTTTCCAGTGACCTCCAATGAAGAGCTCTACTGCTGACCCCATCTGGATCTTGATTTTCCATTTTACAGGTAAAATGACACAGTTTGCATTGTTGGCAGGAGCTGGTTCTTATTATAATCCATAAAGCAGTTGTGAAAATATGGCCTTGAGCTTCAGCATTCACCTGTCTCTGGGCCATTGTGTTCCACTCTCGAATAGACCACAAGAAGAGTTAGGCTGCATACAGATTAACAAATCTATTGCTAGTATCTCTGGCTACTGCAGCATGACTCACCCATCAGTGCTTGTCAGCGTCTGGTGTGACCTCATTGAAAGCTTCCTCTCCTATGTGAAGGCAGGTTGTAATCCAGTATGGGAATCCTAAATAGATGGAAAATGAAGTTCTGAGACTGTGATGATGCATACATCCTCAACATCCCCCTAGAAATCAAATGTGCCCTCACCAGGAATATTCTTACAGATACCTGAGCATCTTTTAATAACTCTTCCTTTCCCATGCTTCTATTAAATAAGCACCTGTAACTGTTATTCAAGACAGCCAAGGAAATAAGTGCTTAAGAGAATGGGAGAGGTTAGGGAGGAGATACTCTGTTCTTTGCAAGGGTGAAAAGGAGATGATGGTTCCTTTTTATTTATCACACCTTCTAGAGGCTTTTGCTCATTTTTCCTTATGTTGATATTTAGGACTTCTGGTAGGCTGGTTGAGGGAGACAGGTGAGAAAACAGCAAGAGGGGCTATAATAAAGGAAGTGAATCGGCTTTCTACATATACTACATATAAGGTACACATGAAAGTTAACACTTTCATGTGGTAACTTTCATGTGTAGCTTATATGTAGTATGAAGATGAAACAAAAAGTGGGAGGCAACATGAGTTTAGGAATCAGATGGTTCTCTTCAGCTTGTGCCTGCTGAGTAAACATGAAGCTTGTGCTCAATGCCTCTACCCCCTTCGCATGAGCTGTTACGTACTAGCAGATACAAGCAAGGCTGTTCAGCCTAAACTGAGCAAGCTGCTGGCATTTTTGTTACAGAACCCACCTCTAGTAACACACAAAGGGAACTTTTAGCCTCTAAAAGCACAAACCCAGCATTGCCCTACAGTTATCTGCAGGCACTTGAAGCCTGGGCTGAAAGTGAAATCTCTGGCCACTTGTCTGGTTGCTGTGCTTGGGATACATAGAATCATAGAATAGTTAGGGTTGGAAAGGACCTTAAGATCATCTAGTTCCAACCCCCCCTGTCATAAGCATGGATATCTCTTCCAGTTTTCTGTAGATGATTTCTGTGTGTGGCAATGTTTGTGTCAGCCTGGCAGCTTTATCTATAAACAGCAATGGTTGCTGCCTCTTGGCTTCCCAAACCCACTGTCCTCAGAGCTGCTGCTCCTCTCTGGCTCATGTGCGCAACCCAGAGCCTGGCACCCTGTAAGAATCTTGCAGAAGATCTCTACTTCGGTGGATCACTACACAATCTCCTAATCACTGTGACAACATCTTCTTATGTAGCACTTACCTAGGAAAGTAAAGAATGTCTGGCATGGCGGGACAGAAAGACACCCTGCTTCTAAAGGTGCGTTGTTGCGGTGACACTAAGGGATTATACTTGGGGTTTTCTGAAGACTGGGAATATGGACCTTATTTTGGGGTTTTAAGATCCTGTTCTGATCAGGTTCATTTCATGTTCTGGCCCTTCATTGGGGAAGGCATAGAAGGTTGTCAAGTTGAGGCATGCATGTGATTTATAAGGAGGAAATAGTCAACCTTATGCCTTTTAATCCATAATTCCTCACCAGGAAGATCAGCCAGATCTTATCTGCTTTGCTGTTTTGTGAGTCTGGGGTGAAGTAAGTTGGTGGCTTTGCCCAGCTTCTGGTACAGAGATGTGCGCATACACACAGAATACAGCTAGTTCTAGAAATGAATATGTCTCTGCTGTTCTTTGCGCAGAGGCCAAGGCCTCCTGAATGATGCTTTGAGACTGAGCAGGCTTTTCCTGGATGATCCGATGGATACGCAGCATGATATGCAAGTGGGCAAGAGATGGAAGCCCCATAGCAGTGCTGTCCATGCTGCATTCAGCTGTGGATGTGTTAGGTTAAATGATTAATCCAGTATTTGAAATGTTATTGCTTAATTTATGTCTTGATTTTTAGTATCTTGGCAGACTTTTCTTTCACATACTAAAGCACACCTCGGGTTCTAGTAGAATCCTGCTCTTACATCAACCTCAAACCTCATTGCTGCTCCCTGTATTCAGCTGGAAATGGACAGACACCATTTGTGGCGGCCTGAATATCCTGAGTCACCGGTTACCAGCTGGCATGTGTGCTGCAGTTTTCGTTTCTCCCTTTACGACTGCACTCCCTAGAGGAGGCTCGGAACAATTGCAGTTGGCAGCGAACGCGTATGATGTGCACTTCCCTGAATCCACACAATTGGTTGGCGACCTCTGACTACGTCTGTGGGGTGAGCTGCCTGTGATTTGTTCCTGTATGCCTGGTGTTTCCAACCAGAAAATAGAGCAGGTGTAGGCATATTTAAAACTGCATTTTCTTCATGTTTACTGGTAAAATCTCTGCATTGTGGAGATGGTGGTAGGATGTTTTCATTAAATAATTGGTGGAGACAAGTAATTATTCCAGTAATGCTCTCACAGTAAGATAAATTGTGTGAAAACAGATAAAATCTAAGTATCTAGAAGGTGATGAAAGGTAGAAGTAGTTAACTCCCCACACTGGCAAAGCTTTGCTAACAGAAGCATGGGTTTACCATGCAGGAGCTGAGAGGCTTTCTGTCCATTCTGTCAGATGTGTTTGTTACCTTGCTTCCCCAGTGTCCCAAAACAAGGCTGCTGAAGGTGGGCAGGGAAAGAATACAGCGTGTTTCTATGTTGTTTCATCTCACCAAAATGTCTGCACTATGGAATGTTTGCTGCTGGGCTTCTCTGAGGGAAGCTGAAACACAGAACACTTCATTGAGCTTTTTGACCCAACAGGTCTTGACACATTGCTGCAGACATGGCTCTGTGTCTGAGCTGGACTGCAGCACTTCCATTCTGTCCTGCTAAAATAACATATTAAACAATACTATTCAGTTCATGCCATTTCCACCTATTGACTAAAAAGTTACATTCTTCCTAAGCTGGTTTAATTTCCATGTCATAAAATGTTAGTTAACGGTCAGCTGAGTTCACTGGCATGAGGATTGTGATGTATGTAACACAGATTAATACCTGCCTGGGACCAGATGAGGTAAACCAGCTCCTTCTACTGAAATACCCAGTGAAATACAGTGATGCTCTGTAAATCAGCTTTTTCTTTGCAACAGGTTGCTGGTGTTTGCCTGGGATGGTCCATCCTGTTATAGCAGGTGCTGGTCCTGCTCGAAGGAGATACGTGGGTTGTGCTGACTCACAAAAGCAGGCTCAAGCTGCGTCAGTGGAGTAAGGAGTGGCTCACCTTAGGAACAGGATGTAGGGTTTGGTGTGAGAACTTAAAAAAGAACCTTTGGAGAAATGTTTGTGGGGGGAAATATGTGAGCTAGACCTTGAATTGATGGAATTCTGGTTCCTCTTGCTGCATAAGGGGCTTGTCCCAGACAAGATTGGTGTGCGGCTTTTAGTACTACGCACTGTCTGAAGTGTCTTGGGAAGATGTGAACTATAGCTGAAGACAGCAGTATGTCTAAGAGGATATACTACTAAGAGTAGTCCTAAGAGGAGTTTTCTCAGGCTGACAGCCGTTTGAAAACTTGCATACACAGTTACTCCCTTGTTCCTCCTTTATAGATCTGACTCATCCACCCCTGTCCTAAACACACCAGTTGCAGTATTTTCCTTTCTTTCGTCTACTTCATATTTCATATCCTTCAAACTTCCTTCTGTATTTATGGGCTTAATTCTGTTAAATCCAGTTGCTCTGCCTGTGCTTTGCACCTGCTACATAGCCCCAGCAAACTTGGCAACCAACCCCTGGGCACTCTAGAGAAAACAATTGTCTAGACCAGGCGCCTTCTGCCTGATGCCCTGGATGTACCCCAGAGCTCCCAGGCATTAGCCTGTATGCAGAACTACATGTTGCTATGCAAATGGTTCCTTTCTGCTCTTCCTTCTACCTCCAAGAGTTACATGGCATCTGACTTGTCAGCAGGCACTGCCCTAATGGTTATTGCAAAGGAAGATAGATAAAATCTTATGCAGTGTCTTTGTGGACTCATAATTGTACCTTTCTCCTCCTAGGGAGTGAGGCAAATGGGAATGAAGGAGTTCACAGAATAAGCAGCACCCTCTGCAGACCTAGAAGCAGTGCAGGCTAAAGAACAGTAGTGCAAAGGCCCTACGGAGCCTCTGGTATCCAGCAGAATTCAGGAGGATGTGTTGCTCTTCTAAACTGATGAGGAATCAAGTCTTGGTATAGAAGAGTCCTATGGCACAGGAAGGGCAGAGAAGTCTTGGTGTGAAGACACAAGCCCTTCTCATTCACAGTTAAAGTCCCTGTTCCCAAGGCAAACACAAAGCCTGTCAGCATCCTGCAGCTTCCAGTACAGAGATGTGACCAAAATAGCTCCACAACTTTACAACGTGGCTAAAAATAGCTTACAGGTCAGCTTTTTTCCTTAAAGGTAGTGGTGACATCAATGGGAGAGCACTTTTGCTGCTGTTTCAATGCAGGTAGAACTGAGCAAACAAAGGGGAAACAGCAGCAGTTTAATTATCTAAGCAGCCTTGACGAGAGAGAGGTCTTAAGGGGTGGGGAAGGACTAAGGGTGTACAGCAAGAAATGGACAAAAGCATGAAAGACCTGGGCAGATCCTCTGCCACTGACTGAGTCAGTGTGCTTGTACACAGGTACTCTCTGAGGTTTTATTGCCATTATGTTTAAAAGGCATTAACTGCCCATTTTGGTCCCATTGTGGCCCATGTCAGGATGTGTCACTGGACTGAGCAGCCACCAGCAGTGTGTTCCTTGCTCCTCATTTCCAGACAGCAAGCACAGCCCATAATATCACCTCTGGCCAGCATGGCTATGGCTGTGGCAATGTCAAGTGTGTTTTGCCATTAACCCAGAGCTGATGTTTTACAGCACAGTTTGTATGTGGAGAAGTCTGGGTGGCCTTCATTCTAAGGGGGTTTCAGTATCCGGTTTTGGGCTCTCTTATGGGATTGAGCTGTCTGTTATTGTAAAGCATTAGAGTTTACCAGAGCTTCTCACCATAACCCTCAGATTTTGAAGTCTCTATTGTGTGTCCTAAGTCTGACCATGGAGATAAATCTCAGCCAAGTTTGGAAGTGCCTGATCTGAAACATTATGGGAATCTAATGTAGGTTAGGAGGAGTTTGCCATTCCTGCAGCCGCCTGCGTGCTGAGGTAAGTGCTGCAGCAGGCTGTGCTAGCGAGAATTGCCTTTGCGCTGCAGGTTTCATGCCCACTGATTTTTATGGTGCTGAAAAGGAGGAAGGAGGTGACAAAATAGTGAAAAATTGAGGCCAGGTCATTGCTGTCAGATGAGGACAGAGTCCTCCGGTCAGTCAGATGTGACAGAACACACTTGCTGATGCTGCTACCGGGAAGCTTGAGAGAAATGTGACTGAATGATAGCAGTGCGCATGTGCCTTTGGAGAAAGGAGGCTATCTCTGAGCTCTTGCAGTGCTTTCTCTGCCCAGCAACATCGTTTCTTCTTTTCCTTGCATTCTGCTTAAGCAGCTGTTCTGTATTTACAATCTGATCTATTCTTTGTATAGGGCCATCTTCACACTGAGCCAGCTTCACTGTAACAGCGGTTAGCTGAGATGAAGGACTGACAGGACCTCAGGCTGGCTTTGAGTAAGCACTATAAATAGGGCAAAAGCACTATAGTTACTGTTCTCTTAAACTAGTGTAAGAGCCTTGTAGGACCAGCCTCAGCCTCCACCTATGCAAAATGGCTCCTGTTGCCTTGAAAGGGGGAGACTTCAGCCAAATGCATCTAAATTGTCAAGTATGGAGAATTATGTTGCAAGATCAGCTTGCTGAGGATTTCATTTGGTGTACAGTTAAGCTGAAACTCAGTTGCCGATAAAAAGGGAAGCTCTGTATTCATAGCTGTGTGCTTCTGGTGCATCTTGAAGCCACAGGCCACATTGACTGTGGACTCTAGGTTATAGGTAAAATCGACTCAATACTAGTACCGTGACCGTTTAGCACTTAGTCATTTCTCAGCACTGCAATCCAGCTCTGGCCACAGCCTGCTCCTTCCCCTCAATGGGAGTTGCTTCCTGGTCTGCTCTGCCCGGCTTGCAAATGTAGCTCATCAGCCTCTGCCTCTTTGCAAATGAGCTGTGTAGGTAATGGGAGGAGGAAGAAGGAGGAGGAGGCTGAGGCTCAGCAGCCTGCCCATCCCAGCTGGTCATAAAGGCTCCCTCATAGGCTTTCTGGGGTTGTTTGCCATGTGAATTGTGTGGGTATAAAACTCTTATTTCCCTAAATGCTCTGCCTTTTGCAACACGAGGTCACTTCCCAGTGGGGAAAATGGGCCGGTAGGCAATCAGCTTGTCCTTTGGATAAAACCCATACCTGATTAGCTTGGGCGCAGCAGTGTGCTAACAGAGGCAGAATGCACCCAGACTGGCTCCCATCTAGATAGCGCCCATCTCCCTGCACTGCTCCATGTCCCTGCAGCTCAGCCTGAGCACAGGTTCCTCTCCTCGCCTGTGCTGGCATGCCCACAGCAAACCATAATTTGCACCCGGTGCTCGAGTCTCGATTGGTGGCAAACCCTCCCAAAGCAAACAGTGATTTGCCTGTCTGCACTAACTCAGCTCTGCTGAAGGCAGGAATCGGACCTAAATCCGGTTCAGTAAAGTCTATAGGTAAAGCATAGCCTTCCATAGCAGATACCGGGGGGGGGGGGGGGGGGGGGGGGGCGGAGA
>NDXB01013689.1:138691-177545 GCA_002631895.1 Agapornis roseicollis
CCCCCCCAATCAGGGCGCTGTTTGCACAGAGAACCTTGGCACCAGTGACTCCACACTCTGACTGCTCTGGCATTTTCCAGGGGCAATGCACTGCGGTGTCACAGGGTGCTGGTTGGCACGGTGGGGATGGTGGCTTCATGGTGAGACCCTGTGGGTGGTGGGCTTGGTGAGGTGTGTACCAGGCATTGCCATTGCCTTGGTGGGTCTCTACCTCCATGGTGGTGTGGACACCCTCCACGCACTGTGGCTCTGTGGTGGGTAAGGGGGGCTGTGATGCTGCTTATCCCTGCTGGTGTGGGGTCTCCCATGGCCACACCGAGCCCTGTGCTGCCCCCCGCTTCCACATATCCCTGTCCCCATGGCTGGGGATGGAGCCACCATGGGCTTGGGAAGCCTCAGGCCTGCGGTAACCATGGCAAAGAGATACCGCTAGGCTTCAGGCCTTATGGTAACCATGACAACCAGGTCCTGGCTGTCCAACACCCTCCTTCTCCCTTCCCTGTGGTGGGGCTCCCCCAGGCAATGGCAGGGTAAGACCTGGCGTGCCATGGCAGGCACAGGCCTCAGGATACCATGGTGGGGCAGTCCCAAAGTGCCATGGCAGGGCAAAGATCCCAGAGTCCCATGGTGGGCACCAACCCTGGGGTACCATGGTGGGTACAAGCCCTAGGGTGCCATGGTGGGCACAGTCCCTGGTTCCACGTTGGGCACAGTCCCCGGTGCCACGGCGCTGGGCACAGGCCCGGTCCCTGCCAGGTCACAAGGCGAGCGTGGTGGCTCGGGGCTGCTGCCTCAGCGCCCGGCTGCCAGAGCAATCACAGCCCCCGTCTGACTGCGCCTTTTGTCTCCCCGCCGGGCAGCGGCACAAAGCAAAGCGCCCCGTCAGCGCTGCCCGCGGCACGGCTGGCGCCGGGCCCGGCCCAGGGGACCCTGCCGGGGCCCTGCTGCAGCGATGGCACCGGCCCAGCGCTGCCCACAGCGGGGACAGTGAGGTACTGGGGGACAGGGCGCTGCCATGGCGGGGGGAAGCCTTGGTGCGGACCTTCGCTATCGCTGGCTGCTGCAGTGGGTGATGGAGGTGATGGTGATGGGGTTGGTAAAGGGGGTATCACTGGGAGGCAGAGCTGTGGGGCTGAGGCTTTGCACCGAGCCCCTGGGCATGCTGGCTGACCAGCAAACGTGGGGCAGGGCGAAGGAGGAGCGGGGCAACCTGTGCTCCAAACGTGGGGCTGGGGATGGCAATGGCCCTGTAAGGCCCCTGGGTACCATCCCTGCGCACCCTGCTACGTGCATCCCGGCTGCCAGCGGATGGAGCTCGTCCCCTCGCTCCCTTCACCCCCCGGGCCATGGCCTGGCCGCGGCTTTGGCCGCCCCGGTGCGCGGAGGCTTTGGCAGGAGCCGCTAGAGGGAGAGCTCGCCCCGAGCAGGCTGCGGCCCCGCCACGGTGCTGCCCGGCCCGGCCCTGTGCCCCCCGCGGGCTCCCGGCTCCCTGCTGAGGGAGAACGGTGTCTGTAGCTTCAATCAGTGCCAGGGCAAAGCCGGGCGCAGGGTATGGGGAACCCCTGCGCACCGCACATGGGGCATGGCCAGGGATGGTCACCCTCGGCGGAGAACAGGACCCCGGGGTACGGCTTAAGCTCCCCAACTGCTCTCCCTGCTCACACCAAGCAGTGCTGGTGGGACAGGTCCCCCCTGCAAGGACCAGGAGGGGTGGCAGTGAGAGCCTGGGGAGCAGGGCTGCGCGATGCTGGCAGGTCCTCGGGGTGTCCGGAACAACTGGTTTTTCTAGATCCCAGAGACTGTAAAAGAGCAGTGACCTATTTAGGAAACCCCACGGTGCTGAAAAACAGATGATTCCCTCCCAGCCCGGCTCTGGGCCCTCCATGCTCCGGCCGACCATCTGCCGGGGCACCGGAGCTCTGTCCTGCTTCCCTATAGGATGCTTGAGGCACCACAGAGTACTTGGGCATAGGGTGCCTGTAAAACCCCCCTATACCAGGAGAGAGATGCTCAGGGTGGCCCGGTCCCAGGAGAGAGGCTGGTGGGATTGGATGGGATCTTACGGACACCTTGCTGGGAAGCATGGAAGTGTTTAGCCCTGTGGAAGAGGCAGGGCTGTGTCACACCGGAGACCCCAACACTCGGCAGTTCCAACCGGCATCGCCCTGCCACCACCTGCCCTGCATGATAAGGAAGCAGGAGCTGCTGCAGGCTGCAACCGGCTCTTCACCAGCCTGTGCTGGGCAGAGGGGCAGTCACACAACCCAATGCAGCTGGAACACCCCCCTGGCAGCTGAGCCAGGGCTCTGCCCCCGCTCCAGCTCATGGGTTCCCATCCCTGCTCTCCAGACGCTGTGGTTCCCTGCGCTTGGCACCACGTGCCTGGGACAAAGGGAAGTGTGACAAAAGCAGGCGGCCGCGCTCGCTGCCGCCGTCCTCTGCCGCTGCAAGAGCTGCATCTCCTGCAGCACAGGGCCCAGAGCAGCGCCCTGCATGCGGCCACCAGCTCGTTCCCACACACTGCTGCTCTGCTGCTGTGACCTGGGCATGTGCGATGGGCTCAGTGCTGCAAGGAACGGGGCTTGTGACACCCAGCAAGCGTGTCCTAAGAGTGGGGTGAACCTGGTGCTGCTCCCAGTGCACAAGGGATGACAGGAGCCTCTTCCCCATGCATGGCAAGGCTCAGCCTTCGGCTAGCACACAGCCCAGCACGGCTGCACAGCAAGGGAAGGGGTGAGGTGGTTGCATTCACAGCCTAATAGCAGGAGAGCCACGACCGCACGGCTCAGTCCAGCCCAGCCTCCCATGGATGGTGTTTGGATTTTGGAGTTCTCTGGATGCCCCAGGGCAGGGCAGGAGCCATGGGGGTGGCAGGGGAGGTGGTGGGGCAGACCCCTGTGCCCATAGCTTACGCTGTCCATCGGGGGCTTTCCAGCAGAGGTGACGGGCACCCTGAAAAGAGCTTTTGGGAAGAGCTTGTGGATGCCCATGTCTGGGGTCCCTGTTCCCCAAAGCCCTGCTGGGTCACCCATGAAGGGCCTCCACATGTGACAGCAAGGGAGCTTGTCCCAGCTCAGAGACTGCAGGGCTTGCCCTGAAACCCTCTGCCCCAGGACAGGTGGTGCTTATGATACTACCCCTGTATCACTTGTAGGGTCCACAGCTGTATCTGAGTGACCCCAGTGTGATGTCCCAGAGCTAGACAAGAGTGGAAGGACTGTAACAGAGGCTTTGCTGGGTGATGCTCATTGTTAATCATGCTCTGTCTCCCGGCCAAGGCACCATCCTGGTCTGCTCACAGCTCTCCCTGTGGACAGGCAGTGTGGGGAGAGAAGCATGGGGAGAAGCACCAGCCACAACGTGGCTCTGCAGGCGTCCTGCTTTGTATTCCTGCCAACGGGCATCAACCACCCTGCCCCGGATCAGGCTCTGTTCCCTGTAGGATCCTTCTAAAGAGGGGAATCCCTGGAGCGTGTGCGCTCACTGGTGCGATGCACAGGGCTGTGTTCATCAGTGCGAGCACACGACGGGCTTCCCCCGTGTGCCGTGCCGTGCCGTGCCGTGCTGCAGGGTGAGGACACTCCCGGCCCCGCATGATGCTATAGCGGTGTAAGGGGGTGCGCAGGGGGGTCGCTGACGCCGGGTGCCCAGGACGCTCTTTACCGTCCCGAGCCGTTCTGTGCCGTTCCGCGAGGAGCGGCGCGCGCACAGCCGGCAGTGCCCGCCCCGGTGCGGACCCGCCCCGCCCCGCCCCGCCCCGCCGCCGCCGCCGGGGCCCGGCACCACCGCCGCCACCAGCACCGGGCCCCGCAACGCCGCCGCCACCGCCACCGGTGAGTACCCACCGCAGCCTCCGACACACACCGGTACCGGTACCGGTACCAGAGCCGGCCCCGGGGCAGGGCACGCACCGCACCCTTGCGGGGCCGGGTCCGTCTGCATCGCACCCCCCCCCCCCCCCCCCCCCGGAGCGGGCCGGTCCGGGCTGTGCTCCCCGGTGCACAACCGGGGGGGGGTGTGTGTGTGTGCGGGTGTCCGTGCGTGTGCCCGTGCCCGCCCCGCCGGTGCCGCTGCGGGGTGCGCGTATGCGCGTGGCCCGCTGTTGTCTTGCAGCGCCTGTGCTTGTGCATCCCCCGGTGCCCCGCAGCGTGGCTGTACATGTCTGTGTGCGTGTGCACGTGTGTGTGCCGGCCCCATTGTGTCACCTTGTGCGTGCCCCCCCCCCCGCCGGTGCGCTGCGGGCCGGGTTTGTGTGTGCACACCCCCCCCCTCTCGTTGCACTGCAGCACCTGTGTGTTTACTACTCGTGCAGTGTGTGCTCCACTGCGGGTAACTGGGGGTGCTGGGAGGCCACAAGCCCTCTGTGTGGTGTGGGGCACATGCCAGCCTGTCCCTGCAGGGTGCCCTGTGTTAGGTGCCCCCTGTTTGGAGCCCCATGTTTGGTGCTCCATGTTGGGTACCTAATGATGGGTGTCCAATGATGGATGCTTCATGATGGGTGCCCCAGCACCTGCAGTGAAGCTCCTTGGTGTTGACCCTGCTTCCAGGGAGAAACCATGAGCCTGGGCCTTTCCTGCACCACTGGGGAATTGCATCCAAAGCCATTATCCCGGCTCACCATTAACTGCATCATCCTGGTGGCGCTGGCACCTGGATCCCTTTTAGGAGGCACACAGGGCGGGTGGGTGTCCTTGCAGCAAGCTGCTGTGCTGGGGGTGGTGGGGGCTCGTGGTGCCTGCGGCTGCCATGGAGCCTGCCTGCATGCTCATTTGCCTGGAGAGGAATATATAGAGCAGCGGGTGAGGGCTGGGACATGTGGCCAGGAATAGTGTGGTTTCCAGCCGGGCTGTGAGATGCAAATCGTCTGGTCAAGAGCTAAACTTAGGGCAATTACGGGAGAGCGTGGGCCCATGGCGGGTGAGCAAGGGCACACAGGAGCTGTGTCCCTGCACCCTGGGCTGACCCAGGCACCCCGGCCCTGGGGGACCCCCATCCAGCAGCTCCCATCACCCTGTGCCCCATAAGCAATCAGGTGTTCCTGCAGAGCCTGCGCCAGCCCTGAACTTTGCTCTCTGATGTGCTGTGCTCAGCCCGGCCCCTCTGTCATGGGCTGGGCTGGGCTGGGACGGGGCCAGGCTGTAGATCTGGGGCCAGAAAAGGGCTCTGGGGGTGGCACGGGCCCATTGGTGAGGGGCTGTGACCCGTCCGTCCTCCCCCTGTGCTGGGCACTGAACTGCGTCCCTCTTGGCTCCCACCCAGCAGAGCCTGGCAGTGGTTGCTGCCCCGTCACCTCTGTAAGGGCTCTTTGGGCTGGTTTATTGCCTGGCTTTGGGGTGAGGCAGATACCTGCATCCCACACATACACCCTGTGTACCCTCCTGGCCTCCGCCACCAGCCTAGGGCAGTGCTGGCTGGGTCACCTTCGCTGCTGGAAGTGGGTTCCCGCAGCAGAACCCACAACCCTGCTTTGGAGACATCCCAGCTGTGACTCGGGTAAATCCAGGGTTGTTCTCCTCCTGCATTGTCCGTAAGGGGAGGCAGTGCAGGCAGTGCGGAAGGACTTGGAAACCCCCTAAATTTCCTTGTTCCTTGGAAAACTTGTGTCCGGCAGAGGAGCCATGGCACAGGTTATCCTGTGTGAGAGCTGCTCAGGATCCCTGTCACCAGCACCCACTCCCTGGCACAGCGTTGTCCATGGTGTGTCCAAGGAGGTGACAGCCACCGGGCTCCTGTGCCGGCAGAGAGCAGGGAGCAGGAGACTGGGAAACTGGCAGTGCAGGTCCCTGCGCAGGGAGCGTGTCGGACCAGATTGCGTCTGGGGCAGGGAAGGAGTGGCTGGAGTTCAGTGAACGCCTTCCTCCTGCATGAGACTCCCCAGCAGGGTCATGGGGGGCTCATGGCCGTGATGGGGGGATAAAGGGGAAGTTTCACTCCCTCCAAGTCCTGCTTGGGTGGCTTAAGGAGGGGGTTTTGGGTTTGGGAGCCTGGAGCGGGGTCTCCCTTTCTGGCCCCAGGCCCTTGCAGGGTGATACCCCTGTGCCCTGCCAGCCCAGGTGTCACAGCAGCGTCCTTGCGTGCGATCCCGGTGCCTCTCCCTCCCCTCTCATGGCTCATACACGGCACTGCCCCGAACACGCCTGGCCATGGGTAATCCCGGGATGAGTCAGGGAAGGCGCCTTGCGTCTGATTCAGGAGCAAGGAGACGCTCAGCAGCTGCCTCCTGCTCGAGGCATCCGGCTGCACCCATCCGGTATCCCCGGTGTGTGCGTGCCACAGGAGCAGGGAGCACACTACAACAGCTTCCCACGTCGGCTGGGGGTGCTGGGGTCTTCACCTGGGGTCCCCCTGCCCCATTCCTGCCAGCTGGGGCTTTGTGTGGGGTTCCTGTGGCCAGGCTGCTGCCTGATTAGGGATGCAGATGGTAACGCTTGTTCCCCCTTTTTGTTGAGCATACAAAGGCTGGAAGGGAGCGTGTGTGCAAGGGAGAGAAACACCGAGGACAAAGGGAGTGCTGGCCGCCTGCCGCCAGCGCCTCGGCTCTAACCAGCACCAGCCCAGAGAGCAGCTCTGCTCCCAAAGGTCCCTCCCCATGGACCATGGAAGGGGTCCCAGTGTCCCCCTTTGTGCCATGAGGTGAGCGCAGGGTGCAGCCCTTTCTGCATCCCCCAGGCCACTCCGCTTTGGGCATGCCCAGGCACTGGGTACCGGTGGCATGGAGGGGGAGCAGGTTGTTCTCTCCCTGCCATTGTCTGTGCTGAGGCCCCGGCATCACTGTGGAGGAGCTGGTGGAAAGCCCCCATCACGGCATGGATGTGGGGCCCTTTGCTGGCAGGACCTGCTGTGGGTCATGGGAAGGAGCTGTGCCATTCCCAGGCTCGGATCAGCAATCGCCCTGCAGCCCATGTTTCTGGGAGAGGAGAAAGGAGCTGGCTTGGTTTCCTGTGTCTTGGGGTGCCGCCTACCCCAGGTCCTGGCCCTGAGAATAGGGAAGGCCTCAGGTACTGCAGGGAAGGGCAGAACAGAGCCCTGGGGCTGAGTTGTGTGGACAGAGGCATGGCAGCCGCTCTGGCCATGGGGTGCAGGCTCTGAGCTGGTGACTGCAGCCACCCAGCCAGGCTCCATGCCTGACCTTGTCCCTCCAATTGCTTCCCTCTCTGCCTGGGTCGGATCCTGTATCAGCCATGGCTTGCAGAACTCTGCCCTCACCTGCTCTGTGGCTGGGACTCTCCTGGGCACATGTGCTCCTGCCCCAGCCCGAGGGGCAGCGGGGTTCAGGCAATCCCTGAATCCATGTGGCTTTGACAAGGGGATGATGGGTTTCCTACATCCCACTGGGTACATTCAGGGACAGCAGGGACCATGCGACCAGGCAGTGGTGGTGATGCAGCACGGACGCTGTGCTGGATCCAAGGTGCAGCTTGGCACAGCATGGCATCCATGCACCCCAGGGTGCCCACAGAGCCTGCACTGCCAACATGAGCAGCACTGTTCCTCTCCATGGGTTTCCCAAACCTCATCCCCGCACCCATCAGAGAGCTCTAAAGCAGATGCTTCGAAAACAGGGAGTTTTCCTGTTGTCCTTTGTGCTGAGGTTAGGTTCCTGTGCAGCTTCCTGCCCTGTTATATATAGCTGTCAGCCTGTCCCGCACCACGCTGCCAGCCCACTGCTCCACTGTGGAGTTGTTTATCCACACCCTGAGCGCTTGATGGAGGCTGGGGGGGCACCAGTTGCCCCAGGAACAGACGGATCCCATAGCAGCCCTTTGCGGGGTGAGGCTGTGGGTGTCCCCGTGGTTTTCCAGGGGGGGATCTGAGGTTTGTTCCAGGCCCTGGTGTTGCCGCTGGCTGGTTGCTTCCCCCCCTGCACGGGATGCCCGAATGAAAGAGCGACTGTTCCTGGAGGTTGAGGCAGCGTCACGAGATTCTGCGTCGCCGGTGCTAAATTTAGGCACTTATCAGTGTTTGGGAGGAATGTGATTTTACAGGTTCCTGTTTATTACAGCAGCCTTTGCTTAGCGCCGTGTTTCCGGCTCCCTCCCCGGTGGGGACACTGCCCATGGCTGTCCCCCATGGCTCTGTGGTGGCCAGGGCTGGGACAAGCAGCAGAGAGGCCTCTCTTTCTCCACCAAGGGAGCTGGTGGGCAGGATGGTGCCGCAGCCGCAGGGATGGGTGGCTTTGCCTGGAGCATCCATGTTGGTGCAAATGCAACTGGGATGCCTTCCTCCCCTGCCTGCCTGTGCTGCTCCAGCACTGCTCCCAAGCTGCAGGACATGATAGAGGTCTTCCTGCAGTCAGCCCCAGTGCTAGCATGGGGATAAATAAGGTGCCAGGCTTCTGAGCTTCTTTAGGGGCACCCCTAGGGATGCAGCACCACCACTGTTGCATTCCTAAGGCTTGGTGCCCCAGACAGGGCAAGGACCTGATGACCAGGGCAGTCTCAGAGCCCCACAGTGCCATGGGGATAGTGGGGATGCTGGGACATGGCCCAGGGCTGGGGGTCTCAGTGGGGTGGATTGAGGGGTGGTGGGGTGGGTGCTACCCGTGCTGCTGTCTGATGGCACCCTTGCCTCTCTGTCCTTCTGCAGGCAGGCGGCCGTGCCGTGACCAGCACCCCCAACCCAGCGCCCTGCCACGGGGGTGAGCACGCCCTGAGCTCCCCTCCACCATGTTCAACCTAATGAAGAAGGACAAAGAGAAGGATGGGGCCCGGAAGGAGAAGAAGGAAAAGAAGGAGAAGAAGGAGCGGATGTCGGCGGCTGAGCTCAAGAGCCTGGAGGAGATGAGCATGCGCCGGGGCTTCTTCAACCTCAACCGTGCCTCCAAGCGGGACTCCAAGACCCGCCTGGAGATCTCCAACCCCATACCCATCAAGGTGGCCAGTGGCTCCGACCTGCATCTCACGGACATTGACTCTGACAGCAACCGGGGCAGCGTCATCCTGGACTCGGGCCACTTGAGCACGGCCAGCTCCAGCGACGACCTCAAGGTGGACGATGCCAACTTCAAGGGCTCGGTGCTGCAGCGAGCGGCCAAGTTCGGCTCCTTGGCCAAGCAGAACTCCCAGATGATTGTCAAACGCTTCTCCTTCTCGCAGAAGAGCCGGGATGAGAGCGCCTCAGAGACATCCACCCCCTCCGAGCACTCCGCAGCGCCCTCCCCGCAGGTGGAGGTGCGCACGCTGGAGACCCAACTCGCCAAGCAAGGGGTCCCTATGGGACACCCCTGTACCCCTCCTGCTGCATCCCTGCGTGCCAGGGTGCCGGAGCTCGTTGACAAGAGGTTCCCTGCCGAGCTGCGGCTGCCCCCATTGGTACCCCCACAGCCTCCCAGCCCACGGCAGCTGGAGCTGCAGAGGCGCAACACGGGTGATTTCGGGTTCTCCCTGCGCCGCACCACCATGCTGGACCGGGCGCCCGATGGGCAGGTATACCGGCGCGTCGTGCACTTTGCCGAACCTGGAGCCGGCACCAAAGACTTGGCGTTGGGGTTGGTGCCGGGGGACCGGCTGGTGGAGATCAACGGGAGGAACGTGGAGAACAAATCCCGGGATGAGATCGTGGAGATGATCCGGCAGTCCGGGGACACGGTGCAGCTGAAGGTGCAGCCCATCCTGGAGCTGAGCGAGCTGAGCCGCTGCTGGCTGCAGGGTGGCCAGGGGACGCGTCGTGCTGCTTGGGATGTGAGTAACCTATCCCCATCATGGGGACAGTGTCCTAGGGAGCTGCTGGTCACCAGCATCCTCAGAGGGTATTTGGGTTAGCAGGGACTGTGTGGGGGATGTTGGGGCGCATCCAGACAGGAGGGATGCAGGAGGTTGTGGCTGGGATGCAGGAACGATACCTAAACGCAGGGCAACAGAGTGGCTACAGGGGCAGGTTGGCACCAGTGGGGTTTGCCTTCAAAATACTCAGTGTGCTGTTGGGTTTGGTTATCCTCTTGCTGGAGGGGCTCCAGGCAAGCCCAGGTCTGCATCTAGTCTATCCCTAGGGAGAACAGTCCAGCAGGTACAGGAGCTCTGCTCCTCACTGCCATGAGATCCCTATTGCTGCTTTGCAGGAGGGGCACTGCCCCACTGCCCACATTGGCCTCTTCCCGCTGGATCCCTCCCCAGGGACGGGAGCAGGCAGTGGGATGTGCCGGGGGACAGGAGCTGCTGCTGGCGTGTGCAGCCTGTGCTGGTGCTGTATAAATAGAAACTTAATGGCTGGGTGACCCACATCTCTTGTATGAGCTGCCTGGCTCTGCTGACCCGGCAGGACTGACCTCCTCCGTGGTGCCAGGGCCAGCAGCAGCGTGACATTGGGTTTGGGTCTGTTTAGGGTATTTTTAAGCTTTCCTTAGGGAGAGGAGGGTGCCTGTGCCTGCAGAGCAGGTCACCTGCATCGGGGAGGGCTGTGTGGTGCGATGAAATGAGGGTGGCTGCGGTGAGGTTGATGGGGCACCACGGGGCAATGCCATCGGGATAGCCCTGAACCGGTAATGCTGTGGGGCTGGGGGATGTGTGCGTGTTCAGTTCTGGAGCCAGCAATGTGCTTGTGACCCTTGAGAGCGCAGTGCTGGGAATGGGGAAGAGGAGTTTCCAGTGCCCCTGGGGCTGCGGGGGAGAGGCTGCACTGTTCAGCCTTGTGCTGGGTCCTGGGGTGGTTACACAGCACCAGCCGCGGGAAAGCAGCCAGAGGGGCTGCATTAACCAAACTGAAGATGGCATCTTCTATTGCCACCACAGCACAGGCACCTCCTGGTGCGGGATGCACCGGGGGAGCGTGATGTGGCTTTGCCGGTGATGGGGAGGCAAGGCTGTGGTGCAGGGTACAGTCAGGGGTCCCTCACCCAGTGCAAGGTGCCGGCACACAGGGAGGCCTGGCTCTCCCCCAGGCCCCGCTAAGCTCCCTGGAATGTTTCTGGTCCTAATTTAAATAGAAATGATCCTTTTTGAAACAGGAAATTATAGACATATTTTGGGCTTTTGGGCTCTGGAAGCCCCTCCCTGGCTGGAGCAGGGATGGTGCTGGGCTCCCTGTGTTCCATGAGGGATTTAACCTCCTCATGGGGGGCTGTGCTGAGCCATCCTTATCCCTGTGGATCCATGCTGAAGGCAGGCAGGGGCAGCGCCGTGGCTGGGGCTGTTGGTGGTGGGTTTGGCTGGTGTCGTGGTGTTGCTGTGACCAGGAGCAGGGTGAAGCCACCTTCATGTCCCGGCGCTGCTCCGGCCCTGGGGCTGGCTCAGCTCCACGCTTCTGTTTATTTATTTACCGGCGAAATTCCTCCGGCAGAAATATTCCAGAAACGTGTCCGACCGCTCCGGCGCTTTGGTGGGACCACAGGCATGCGGCGGCCGCGCCGGCAGAGCCCTCGTGCCGCGCTCACCCCCGTGCCGCCGGCACCACGGTTCCCAAAGGGCTCTGGGGTGAAGGGCCGCGGTGCCATGGTGCTGGCTCTGTGCCGTGCCCTGTGTCCAACAGGGATGAGGCCTGGGGGGGAAATGGGACCCGTGCTATTCCCGTTGTGTCAAAGGCACTTTGTTTATGCACACTTCCTCCATCTAAAGCTCTGTTTGGCTCTTTTACCCTTATCATGGGGATGGTGCTGCTGGGGTGCCCCCCCTGTGGGGGTCCCCGGTGGCCATGGGGAGAGGGCTTGTATCCGGTGGGCTCAGCTGCAGGGGTGTCTGTGCTGAAGTTCCTGCAGGAGGAACGTTAGGAATTTGCTGGCCAGGCAGAAACGCAGCCACGGAACAGTGCAATGGGAGCCAGGCTCCTTCCTGGCGCATGGCTCCATGAGGTGCTTGGGAGCCCCCGGGAAGGCAGGACCATGTTGTGTTGCCCATGGGTTTGGCTCTCCCAGTCAAGCCCAGACCCCCTGCTCCCTCTGGAAGCGTTCTTTAGCTCAGGGCACATCTGTGCCACGCAGGGACCCGCTCGGGCACTGACTGGGGTCCCCTCCATGCCTGTGCCCATCGGTCACCACTGTTCGTGCCTCCGGCATTCCCGGCTCCCTGCTGCCGGCCTCTTCCCGGCAGTCCCCGCGCTGGGAGGCCCCCAGCCCCTTGCCCTACTGTTTCCAGGGAGACCTTGGCCCTCCA
The DNA here is from genome assembly GCA_002631895.1 of Agapornis roseicollis. NCBI lineage: Eukaryota > Metazoa > Chordata > Aves > Psittaciformes > Psittacidae > Agapornis > Agapornis roseicollis. The sequence goes on from NDXB01013689.1 coordinate 150,775, forward strand.
GAGGCAGTTTTGCCATAGAAGTGGCTTTACCAGGGCTGCCACGCTTCCGTCCGTCTGTCCGGCCGTGTATCCCCATCCCCAGCAGCAGCGTTCCGGGTGGCTGCTGTGTTCATGGGAAACCAAAGGGAGGAGCAAGCAATGTCAAGGCTGCACTGCTTGGCACGATGCCGGATGCCCTAATCCCGCACCAGGCACCCCAACGTGACACCAGGCACCCCACTATGGGATGCAGGATGGTGCAGCGCTGACCCTCACCTTACAGGACCTTCATCGCACCCCACCGCTACGCTCAGCCTGGGGGTGCCTTTCCCTGCTCCCCCCCGGGGCGGGCGGTGGGACGGATGCTGGGCAGCTCCCACATCACTTCCTTTGGCCGCGGTGCTGGTGGTGATGGTGCTGGTGGTGATGGTGCTGGTGGTGGTGGCGAGGCCCCGCTGCCCGCGTGTCCCCCCCCGTTGCTCCCTGCGCGTGCTGCGCGCGCCGGCGGGGCCCTCGCATTCCTCAGGCTATTTTTAGGGTGGCCCTATCAGCCCAGCTGTCCCCGCGCCGGCCCCTCGCACCGGGCTGTGCCGCGCTCGCCTCGGCCGAAACCCCGCTCCCGGCTCACCACGACCCTCACGGTAAGGTGGGGACCCCCGGTGTGAGCAGCACCGCATGAGGGGGAGCACAGAGGGAATGGTTCCCTGCTGCACCCATCCGTGGGGTGCTTTGGTGGTGCCCACCGGGACCTCCATACCGGTGCTCTGTTGGGGGGGGGGGTCTTTGGGGCAGTTCCAGGCAGTTTGGAGGTGGGAACGCGGTGGGCAGAGGGTTTGGGGGCTCTGAACTGTGGGCAGGTTCCTCTTGGGACCCCCATGCCCAGCTCTGGGCACTGATGATTCATGTTGCAGTGAGAAGGGGATGGGGTGAGGTACCCCTGCACAGGGAGGTGTTTTGGCTGCGTGCTCCTCTGTGCCGTATCTGGCCTTGGGACAGGGAGTTCTCCCCCGCAGCCCTAGGCACAACCCGCCTGGGTTTCAGAGCACGGCTCTAACTGGGGCAATGGGTCCCTGCCGGGGCTGCCCAGCTGCTGGCATGGGGTCAGGCTCAGAATAAACCCCTGCTGTCAGGGTGAGCAGGGTGCCTGGGGTAGAAAATATCCCTTTCCTCACCCTGGCATTTGCTCACTGCAATTGGGCTTGGCCCGCCCAGGGGGGAAACAGGAGCACGGTCCTGCAGCCTGACTAAAGGGGCTTATTTTGCACAATGAGCGTTGTCCAGCCTCAGCCTGCCCCTAGAGCCCTTCCTATGCTGAGCAGGGCCAAGTGGGCTCAGACCACTGAGGGTCCCATGCTCCGAGGGCCAGCAGGGCTTATACACTGTGCTATGTTTGCCATCCTGCATGCTGCCCCGGGCCCTTCTCACCTCTCCCTCTCTCCCTAGCTCAGGCTGTGGCTCCATGAGACATCACCATGGCGTTTTCATCCCGGTTTGCGTTCTGGGAGCAGAAGGGAAGTCTCTTGCCTGTTTGCCTGCACTCTGCATTTGGGTCACACTGCCAATCTGTTTGCCTTAGCATCAGCACTGCCTCAGCCTCACCATAGCATGGCCATGGTCACCGGTGCGGCCACGCATGCAGTGACTAACACCATCACTAACAGTCCCTTTGTGAGCGGTCCCTAACACCCTGTGAGCCACCGGCCAGCCCTGGAGCTTAGAGGCAGGGGAGGGTTTGCCTGCCCACCCTGCCACATACTCCTGATTGTCCTGCTTGGCACATCCCATAGCGTGCTGCAGTGATTAGCTGGTGACACTTAAAACGTGCTGTGACACCCGTGGGGTGACGTGCAGATAGAGCCCCCATGGGAGTGGTGACGGACTCGATGTACCAGCTCACTCATTGCCTGCATGCATTGAGGGGAACAGGCAGGGTCCTTTCCTCTCCCACTTCTGGGGTTTGCTGTAACCAGGACAATATCTCTGTGCTTCAGTCCCTGGGCTGTTTCTTGTTTCCCTGTCTCCCCGGCATGGAGTGATGATCCCGATGGCTTTTCCTGGTCCCTGTGGCTTTTCTGGCAGCGAGGCCCCACAAAGGGCTGAAACAGGCTCCTCTTGTTTGTCTGACCCTCAGGTCAAGGACGAAGACAAGTCTTTAGCTGTGAAAAGACCTGGGAAGGAGGATGGGGCTGTAAGTGTTGAAGGGCAGGGGCAGGGTGGAGCTGTGCTGGGAATGGGGTTTGCCCTTGCTGGGGACAGAACCTGTGCAAGGGTTTGGGGTCATTGTGGAGGGTCCTGGGGGCATCATATTGGGTTGTGGGCTCAGCATGCCCCTGGGGATGCTGTAGGTTGGCTGGGGAAGGGGTCTGGCTGGGAGCTGTGTTCCCATGACGGGGTGCAGAGTGCTGGGTACCACCACATCCCAAGCTGCGGGTGTGTGCGGTGGAGGCACCACACCTCCACTCACACCAGTGTCATTGTGGCTGCAGTCAGAGAGTCCAAAGGATGTGGCGCCTGCACCCACGAATCCTGAGCCCCTGAAAGCTGAGCCCTCAAAACCTGAGCCCCCGAAGAGCCCGGAGCCACCCCCTGCGCAAGGGAAGAGCCCGGAGCCGGTGCTCAATGGTGCAGCCGTGAACGGGCTGGAGGGCCCGGCCACCGAGGCACAAGGGGATGATGAGCAGGGGCTGTCCCGCCGCAGGGTGGTCCGGGTGGTGCGCAAGGTGGTGCGCAAGGTCCTGCCTGGGGAGGACACCGGCAGTGCCAAGGAGCCAGGGCGCGATGCCAAAGGTCCTGAGCCGGTGCCCCCCCCGAGGAAGGAGGAGACAGGCCGAGCGCCTGTCCCAGCTCCTCCTGCCCCGCCGCCTCCCCCCGCCGTGCCGGCAGCCCCCGCCAAGCCGGAGCCCAAGGATGAGCTCTCAGCAGGGCTCAAAACCCTCATGGCAAAGGGCAAAACCAAAGAGCACCGGCCACGGCTCCGGCCGGGGGACAGGCAGGAGAAGTCCCCTGAGCCGGCCAGGGGGGATGCGAAGCCGTCCCTGTCCCCCGGTGCTGAAGCCAAGCCAGAGCCACTGGGGCATCCTTCGGGAGGGAAAGCAGAGCCGGCAAAGGCATGCGCTCTGAAACCCACCGCCCTGGAGAGGCACAAGGTACCGGTGTGTGTACATGGCAAGGGATGCTCTAACAGCGGTGTGGGGCTGTGCTGCCCATGGTGTGAGCTCACCCGCATGGTTTGAAGTGGTTTTGGGTGTGTGGTGCGGGGGGGGGAGGTCAGTTTTCGGGGCAGTTGTGTGCCCTGTGGCCACCCCATCACAATACCCCTTGTCTCCCCTCTGGTTCATGTGGTAAAGAAGCAACAGCCCAGCGAGAAGCGGCCGATCCCCACGAAAACTGCCCCGGCACCCCCTCAGCAGGTGTGTGTGGAAGTGGGGACCAGGGTCCCTGGGCATTAGGGGTACCTGCTGGTACCCCAACTGTGCCAGCCTCCGAGCACTGGTGGGCTGCATGGCTGTTGTAGCCCCTCTGGTGCTAACAGTGCTCTGCCTCCAGGCAGCTCCCAGCCCCGCATCCCAGCTGAGCCCGTCAGAGGAGGCACAGCGCCGGCTGGAGAGGATCTTCACCGTTACTGTAATTCCAGGGGCATCGGTGCTCTCGTGCCATCCATCTGGGATGGGGAGGCATGGCCAGAGTCCGTGCTGTGTGCTCCGTATGGGGTGACTGTACCCCTGCACTTGGCCACCAGTATCATGGCTCCTTTCTGGGTGGCATTGGCAGTAGGGGATGGATGACAGGGGATGCTGGTGGGTTTGGGCCTTGGGGAGCTGCAGTGCCCTGCTGGTGCCATCCCCTTGGCAGCCTGGCACTGGTGGCTGGGATGATGCCAAGGTGGTAACATGGGGACTGTGGCCATTCCAAGGCCCTGTGGCACATCACAGTGCTTCTGCTGCTCTCTGCCTCTCACCCCTTCTCTTCTCCTTTCTCTTCTTCCTCGCTGCCGCTAGCTGGACCCTGCCACCCCGGCACCCAGCCAGGTACCGTACCCCCATCCTCAGGAGCCCCCTGCTTCTACCAGCGACCCCCTGCCATCCTCTGTGTGCCGCTGGGCTGGCGTCTGTGCCCGTGCCTCGTGCTGGAGCGTAAGGCTTTCCCCATCCCATCCTGCTCCGTGGTGCCAGGGTGGCCAGGGCTGGGTTCCTCTGCCCAGTGCCAGGGAGCCAGGGGTCGTGGGAGGGTGCTCTTGTCCTCAGTGGCACAGCCAGGGCGGGCAGGGGTGCAGAGCAGTGTAAAGGGGCTGAGCACCCAGCATAGCTCGTGCCAAAGCAGCCAGTGCTGGCGGAGCTTACAGCAGGTTGGCACAGTGGCTTCCCAGGGCTTTGGCAGCATGGCCTCATGGCCAGCATCCTTCTTGGCTCCGTGTGTCCCCAGCGCAGCGCTGGACCTTCCACTCCACCGGTGACAGTGGTGGCTGTGGCACAGGAGCAGGCTTTGGCACAGCAGTGCTTTGCCCCCCCATCGCTTACCAGCACAGCTTCCCATGCTGTCTGTGGGGCAGAGATTATCCCTTCTCGCCTTCACCGCCATCTCTCGACCTCACCAGGGTCAAGCGGATGATGCCCCAGCAGCCCCCTTTGGCGCCGTCCCTGCTGCAGCTCAGGTTTGGCATTGGGGCTCACCCTGCTCCCAGTTGGTGGGGACATTCCCTCTGTGCTGGCGGTGCCAGCCTGGCATTTCCCACACCGCGGAACTCTGCCGTCACTGTGCCATGTCCTGTGTCCCTCTGTCATGTCTGAGCAGCGTCTCCTGTGTCCCTAGTGTGTAGCATGCCCCATGTCCCCACAGCATGCCTGGTGTCCCTCTATCACTTGGCTGGCATGGGTGCCTGCTCCCTGGGCTGTGGTTTGGGGGTTTGGCCCCCCCAGGCTTGCCCAAGGTGCCCATGGTGGATGTGCCCATGGGCCACTGTCGCTTCGTGTCTGTGGCAGGGCCCTGGTGGTCTCTGCAGCCCCGGGGGCAGTGGGCAAGCTGGGGTTTACAGTGATTTTTGGCTGTCCAGCACATGGCCCCATGGCCAGGCTGCTTCCTTCAGCCCCAGAGGCATGGGGAGGTGGTGAGATGGGAGGGGGGGTAAACGACCACAATGACCCCACATCCCGCTGTCCCACAGGCAAAGACAGAGGAGCAGATAGCAGCCGAGGAGGCCTGGTATGAGACCGAGAAGGTGTGGCTGGTGCACAGGGATGGCTTCTCTTTGGGTGAGTCGGGAATCAGCCTGGTGCCACGGGGCCATGGAGCATTCCCTGTCCTTCCCACAGCTGCTGTGTCCCCAGGGTGCTGCTGGCACAGCCCTGCTGAGCATCCCATGCCTCTTGCAGGCAGCCAACTACGGCCGGAGGACGGCAGCCCCCTGCCCGAGGGCAAGGTGAAGGTGAAGCTGGACCACGATGGAGCCATCCTGGAGGTGGAGGAGGATGATGTGGAGAAGGTAAGGCCACAGGATGGGGAATAGTGGCACAGCCCCTCATTTCCCACCTGATGCCCCCCCTTCACCTTGCTGCCAGGCCAACCCCCCCTCCTGTGACCGTGCTGAGGACCTCGCCAGCCTCCTCTACCTCAACGAGTCCAGTGTCCTGCACACGCTGCGGCAGCGCTATGGTGGCAACCTCCTGCACACCTACGCTGGCCCCACCATGGTCATCATCAACCCGCTGAGCTCCCCATCCATGTACTCTGAGAAGGTGAATGTGCTGCTGATGAGGGGGAAGCAGAGGGGACAGGGAGCAGGGTGCTGACCCTCGCCTGCTGTCCCCACCAGGTCATGCACATGTTCAAAGGGTGCCGCAGGGAGGACACGTCCCCACACATCTATGCGGTGGCTCAGGCTGCCTACCGCAGCATGCTCATGAGCCGCCAGGACCAGGCTGTGGTGCTGCTGGGGGCCAGCGGCAGCGGCAAAACCACCAACTGCCAGCACCTTGTCCAGTACCTCGCCACCATCGCCGGCAGCACCGGAAAGGTGTTCTCCGGTGAGTCCCCGGTGTGCTGCAGGGTCCCCGCATGCCTCTTGCTTTGTGGTCCCAGTGCCCTGCTGCGGCCCCACACGTGCCACACCTTGCGCTTCCACTTTGTCACCCCGGCCCCTTTACCACGGGCGGCCGTGGCACGGAGCATGGCACAGGAGCAGCAGCCCTTGCCTGGCTGGCGGTGCCATCTCTGCCTGCACAGCCCCTGCACCGCAGCACCCCGCTCCTCTTCCCGCAGCAGAGAAGTGGCAGGCTCTCTACACCGTCCTGGAGGCTTTTGGCAATAGCAGCACCGGCATGAATGGCAACGCCACTCGCTTCTCACAGATCATCTCTCTGGACTTCGACCAGGCTGGGCAGGTGGCATCTGCCTCTGTACAGGTGAGGGGGCCGGGGTGGCCCCCCCCGTCCATCGTTAGCAGGGCAGTTCCCCATTGTACAGGGGCTGGTCCATCCTCCACGAGGTGTTTCCTCCTGCTCGCAGCGCTTAGCAGCCAGGCAGCCTTCTCTCATCTTTGTTTGCACCCCAACACGCACACATCAGATGTTCTCGCTGCCATCAGCAGCTCTCTGCCTTCCAGACACTGTCCTGGTGTGATAACAGCAGAGCCCCTAATTCCAGAGAGCCGCTTCTTGCTCCTGTAGTAGCAAACACCCCAGGAGAGGAGATGCTCCTGGGTTGTCTGGATGATGTTTGCATTCATGTGATGCCCTGCAGTGGGCAGGAGACCCTCACATCTCTGCAGGGACCTTGGGCAGACAGTAAGAATGAGGCTGGGGTGGGCTGGGTCTTCATGGGAGCCTTGGTGGTCCTTGGGGATGGTTCCCAACCCTTCTGTTCACCAGACGCTGCTGCTGGAGAAGCTGCGTGTTGCCAAGCGCCCGGCCAATGAGGCCACCTTCAATGTCTTCTACTACCTGCTGGCCTGCTCTGACAGTGCCCTGAGGTGAGCTGGGGGGGTGAGGCCATGGCCCTGGCTTAGGGGGTCTCTGGAGTCTTCCATACAGAGCCAATCTTGGTGTTTATCCCCATAGGACTGAGCTTCACTTCAACCACCTGGCAGAGAACAATGTCTTTGGCATCACCCCCCTCTCCAAGGTCACTGCTGTGGGGCTGGACAGGGGCTTATGGGGGGGTCATGGGGTTGCCTGGACCATTTGGTTGCAGGGGAGGCAGAGCCAGGCTCCCACACTGATGGTTCCTGTTGCTTTTACAGCCAGAGGAAAAGCAGAAGGCGACCCAGCAGTTCAACAAGCTGCAGGCTGCCATGAAGGTGATGGGCATCTCCAGTGATGAGCAGAAAGCCTTCTGGCTCGTCCTTGGTGCCATTTATCACCTGGGGGCTGCTGGGGCTACCAAAGGTAACGCACTGCTCAGGGCTGGGGGGGGGCATTAATGAGCCAGGCTTGGAGCTGATGGCTGCATGGGGTGGAAGTGGTCACCAGCACCTTGTGAATAGCCCCGTCCTGGTGTGGCTCAGCCCTGGGGGGGGTGTTTGGGCTGTGTCACCTGGGGACAGTGCCCTGCGTGCTCTGGGATACCCAGTTCTGCCCCCTTGGCTGGGGTGGTCCCACTGGCTGGTGGGGATTGAGCACCCCCAGACCCTGAACTGGCCCCTATCAAGTTGGGGGACCAGGAGCCTGGCTGGGGCTGAGGGAGTCAGGGGTACAAGCGTCCCTGTCCCCAGTGTAACATCTCTCCCCTGTCCTCCTGCAGAGCCGCTGGCAGATGGAGCCGGTAATGGGAGCCATGGGGGGCTTTGCTCCGGGTGGTGCCGTGTGGTGCTGGGTTTGGGGCTGGAATGGGGGCTTGGGATGCTGGGTCCTGGCAGCCTCTCCTTTGCTTGCTGCCCCCCAGCCCAGTCCTGTTGGTACCATTGTTGGTGTGGGCACCAGCACCCAGAGCTTACCATGGGCTGCAGGGCTTGCTCTGGTGGGCACCAGCTTCACTGTTCATCCCTGGGGGTGGTGAATTTGGCCTCATGGGGCTGCTCTTCTTCCCCTGGGGCTTTCACCTTCCCTCCGTGGAAGCCCCTCTGGTGCTGCATGCTGACAGGAGGGCCTGGGCATGGCACAACCAAAGCGGGCACCTGGAGCTGGTGCCTGTGCCAGGGGAAAAAGATGAGTTGGGGATGAGAAGAGAGAGCCCAGGAGGCTCTTGGGGGCACAGTGTGGTGCAGTGCTGGCTCTTGGGGTGCTCAAAGGCACTAGAGGGCAGCAGGGACCTGCTGCAGCCACACTTGGGCAGCTCTGGAGCCTCCTGGTGGGGGTCTGCTGGGGGAGGAGCCCACATCCTGCCTGGGGGGAAGCATCCCTGCATCCTGCTCAGGGAGAGCATCCCAGCCCCAGCTCCGTGCTGCATCTCGTGGGGATGCTTATTGCCAGGTCAGCCGCACCAGCCCCCATTTCCATGGCTCCTTTCTACTTGTACTGGGCTGGATCCATCAGCAGCTCCCCATGGCAGAGCTGGGCTGCTCCCTACCAGTGCGTCTGGGGCTTGCAGGGGAAGGGCCCCCGTGCTGGGTTCAGGTCTCACTGCAGCGGTGCCTGGGGGAGGACAAGGCTTGGCGTGTGCGTGGCGTGAGGGTGTCCCCGTGCCGCATGTGCCGGTGTTTCTAACCCTGTCTCTGTTCGCATGGTGCATGCTGCCCCTTTGCAATGCAGACGCCGATGAAGGTAAAGTCTTGTTCTCTGTGTGTCTCTAGTTTCTCCCTCCCTACTGTCGTGTCCCCTGTGTGTCACCATTAACCACCTCCCACCTCACCTTCCCTTCCCCAGCATCCCTGTGCTTGTGTCTGTCCTGGCCCCATTGCAGGGGGATGCTCAGTGCATGTGGCCGAGCAGGGATGTGTCCCCATGCTGGGGTAGCTCAGAGCCCCACACCATCACAGGCCCCAGGGATCCCTGGGTGGTGGCACTGAGGGGTGACCCCCACTCTCTGACCCACAGCGTGGCTCTGGGCTGAGCCCTGCGGAGGCACAGAGCCGTTCATCCCCCATCTCCTCTAATCAGACCCCAGAACATGCTTCCCAGCCCACCTGCATCAGCTGTGTGCTCCCCCTGTGCACAGCATTGCCAGCCTATTTGGGGGATCTGAGCCCATCCCAGGACTGGCTGGAGGTGCCCCCCATTTGGGGGGATGCTGTGGCTGGTTCTGAGCCCCTTCTCCCCTCTTGCAGCTGGGAGGAAGCAGTTTGCACGGCACGAGTGGGCTCAGAAAGCTGCCTATCTGCTGGGCTGCAGCCTGGAGGAGCTCTCCTCCTCCATCTTCAAGCACCAGCCCAAGGGCACCCTGCAGAGATCCACCTCCTTCCGACAGGGCCCCGACGATCCACCCCTGGGCGACAGCAGCACAGGTATGGGTGAGGGATGGTGGGGACAGCCCCAGAGACACCAGGATGGGGACACTAAACATTGCCTTGGCCAGGTCCCAAGCTGACAGCCCTAGAGTGCCTGGAGGGCATGGCAGCCGGCTTGTACTCTGAGCTCTTCACCCTCCTCATCTCCCTCCTCAACAGGTTCGTGCTGGGTGACCGGGGAGGTGCTGGGGTGACCAGGGAGGTGCTGGGGTGACCAGGGAGGTTCTGGGGTGACCAGGGAGGTGCTGGGGTGACCAGGGAGGTGCTGGGGTGGCCGGACAGCACCCAGTTACCCCACTCTGTGCCTTTGTCCCCTCAGGGCACTGAAGTCGAGCCAGCACTCGGTGTGCTCGGTGACAGTGGTGGACACCCCTGGGGCGCAGAACCCGGAGCTGTCAGGGCAGAGCCGAGGGGCCACCTTCGAGGAGCTGTGCCACAACTATGCCCAGGAGCGCCTGCAGCTCCTCTTCCACCAGCGCACCTTCGCCCGCGAGCTGGAGCGCTACAAGGAGGTGACAGGGACACCCCCAAGGCTGCCATTGCCTCCTCCCCGCTCTGCATGAGCACCTCGTGTCCTTCCCCCATGGTTTCTTGCACTGGTTGCTCTGGACCAGTCCAGCCAAAGCAGCTCTGATGATGCTCTGTGCAGCCGTGGCCCTGCCGGGGCTCCCATCCTGACAGCACCTTTGCTGGCAGCTCCAGCCCCATCCCAGCAGCTTTGTCTGACAAAGTGCCAGGCTATGGGGGGTGTTGGTGGTCACTGTCACTGCTCCATCTTTGTGCGACAGTCCAGGGGGGCCCTTCCATGTGCCCTGGTCCCTCCTTGGCACGCAGCATTGTGGAGCAGTGGGACACTGGGAGTGTCCTGCTTCCTTCCTATACCCCATTGAGACCAATTGCCAGTCCCTATCACTGCTTCTCCACTGCATGGTCACTGATTGAGCCTCTGTTCCCCTTCACCAGGAGAACATAGAGCTTGCCCTGGCTGATGCTGAGCCCAGCTCCTCTGGCTCTGTCGCTGCTGTAGACCAGCCCTCGCACCAGGCACTGGTAAGCACACCCTGCACTTCCTTCGGGTCACATCATGGCATGAGGCAGTGATGAGAGGCTTTCTTGGCCTTTTGGCAGTAGTTTGGGTTAGGAGAGGGCCTATCCTGAACACTTGGCTAGGAGAGCACATCTATATAAGCTCACATCCCTGGTGCATCCATTGGTGTGGTGTCCCCACTAGCTCTGGGAGCTGCCTGTGCTGCAGGTAGGAGGGTGCAGAGATCTTGAGTGATCCCTGGGGTGCACCAGTCCCCGAGGTGCTTGGGTCCCCAGGGTTTATGGGTCCTCAGGGTTCTCCAGTCCCTTGAATGCTCTGGTCCTCAGGGTACATAGGTCCCCAAGGGGCACCAGTCCCTGGAGTGCTCCAGTCCCTGCTCGAGGAGGCTGCAGAGACTAAGGGGGGCTGCTAGCACCGGCCCTGTGCTGGGTTTCAGCCCGTGGGTGCCTGAGCAATGAGTTTTCCACCCCAGCCACATGCACTGCCCTGAGTGTTGCACTTTCCCTGCTGGGTCTCCATGAAGCAGGGGCCCTCTCTTTACTGCTGTCAGCAACTGAGGTTGCATCCCAGGGTCAGGGCTGTGTCACCGCGGGGATGCCAGTGTGCCGGATGGGATCCAAGCACAGTGTCACCCACAGGTCCGGTCACTGGCACGCACGGATGAGGCACGGGGACTGCTGTGGCTGCTGGAGGAGGAGGCTTTGCAGCCGGGCGGCAACGAGGACACCTTGTTGGAGCGGCTCTTTTCTTACTATGGCCCCCAGGAAGGAGGCAAGAAAGGTGAGGAGGAGCCTGGCACCATGGGGCAGTGCATCCGTGCTGGTCCCTGGGGCTGTGCCCAGCGGTGCCGTGTCTCCCTGCAGGGCACAACCCGCTGCTCCCCAGTGACAAGCCCCGGCACTTCCTCCTGGGGCACAGCTCAGGGACCAACTGGGTTGAGTACGATGCCACGGGCTGGCTCAACTACGTCAAGCACAACCCAGCCACCCAAAATGCCTCCATCCTGCTGCAGGAGTCACAGAAGTGAGTCTGGTCCTGGGGTAGGAGGGATCACAGAGGGGTTACGAGGTGATTTAGGGGGTGACATCCCCTCTGTGCCCCACAGGAAGGTCATCAGCAGCCTGTTTGCCGGCCGTGGTGGGTCGGCACTGGTGCTGTCAGGCTCGGTGGCAGGGTTGGAAGGGGGGTCCCAGCTCGCCCTGCGCCGTGCCACCAGCATGCGCAAGACTTTCACCACCGGTGTGGCCGCTGTCAAAAAGAAGTCCCTCTGCATCCAGATCAAGCTGCAAGTGGTGAGTGAGGGGATGCTGTGGAGGGGATGGATCCCTAGTCCCGGCTGGGATATCACTGCCTGTCACCGCTCACCTCCCTCTCCCATGCCTACAGGACGCCCTCATCGACAGCATCAAGAAGTCCCGGCTGCACTTTGTGCACTGCTTCCTGCCGAAGGCGGCGGCGGGGGGTAGCAGCGGTGGGGACCCCCGTGCTGGGCCGTGCCGGCGGGTGAGCGGCAGCGAGCTGGAGCTGCCCGCGGAGCACTGCGAGGCCGGGCTCATGCAGCTCGATGTGCCCCTGCTGCGCGCCCAGCTCCGTGGCTCCCGCCTGCTCGATGCCCTCCGCATGTACCGCCAAGGTGAGATGTGGCACCCTGAAGGGTGCGTGTCCTGGGGGGGGATGGAGCCTGGATGTGTCCCCTCCGTGAGGAGCCAAACCCTACCCAGGGACCCTTTTTGGCACATCCCATGACTCCAAGCCCCAGCGCATCCCCACACCGTGGTCCTGTCCCCCCTCCCTTGTGCTGGGGACAGGCATGGCCTTAATAGGGTGTCTCCGCTGGTGCCGCTGGCTCCTGGCAGCATTCCTGCTGGCAGCCAGCCCCAATCCTGCTGGGACGAGGGCCTCCGGGTCGTGCTCAGCAAAGCATTTATCGATGCACGTGGCTGGCTGCCCAGCCAAGGGTTTACTGCCTGGGGGTTGGACCCTGCCTGCTGCAATCGGGAATCGATGCTGCCTGGATCGATGGCCACGGTGCCGGGGTCGGCAGCCCCATCCATACCCCGTCACTAATTCAGTTGTGGAGGCTCAGCACCGTGAGCATGATGCAGAAGTTGGCTGTGGCTCAGGAAGGAGCCTGTTTGCTTGCACAGGCAACACACGTGTCCCTGCGCTCCCCTGAGGCAGGATCCAGCCACTTTCTCCATGGATCCTGGCCAAAATAGCTGGAGGAGACAGCCAAGGAGAACCTCCCAGGAAGGGTTGGGGTTCTCCAGCCGTGCTTGTGCCACGTGGGGTGACACCATCAGCTCTCCCAAAAGATGGTCCCCAGTGAGTCAGGGCACATAGGGCTGTCCCTGGCCATCCCCTGGGTGTCCTGCCTGCTCCTACATCCCCCTTGCTCCCCACAGGGTACCCTGACCACATGGTGTTTGCGGAGTTCAGGCGGCGCTTTGACGTCCTGGCCCCTCACCTGACCAAGAAGCACGGGCGCAACTACATCGTGGTGGATGAGAAGCGGGTACGTGCCCTGTGCTGGGACCACTGCTGCACCCACGGGTCCCCTGCACCCCAGCCCTGACACCTCTCCCTCCCTGCAGGCAGTGGAGGAGCTCCTGGAGTCACTGGACCTGGAGAAGAGCAGCTACCACATGGGTCTGAGCCGGGTATGATGACACTGGCTGTGGGCCGGGATGGGTGGCATGGCATGGCACAGCGTGGCACGGCAGCACAAGGGCAGCACTGTTTGCTCCCACCTACGACATTCCTCTTGTCTGGGGAATAAAACCCCTGTGGCGGGACAGGACCAGAGGCTGCAGAGGGGAGAGCTGCATCCCCAGCAGCCGGTGCAGCCGGAGGGATGCCGGCACCCCTCGGCATCTCGCCCTGCTCCCATCCCACAGGTGTTTTTCCGGGCTGGATCCCTGGCCAGGCTGGAGGAGCAGCGGGACACGCAGACCAGCAGGAACATCACCCTCTTCCAGGCAGCCTGCAGGGGCTTCCTGGCACGGCAGCAGTTCAAGAAGAGGAAGGTTCGTCCCAGCAGCTCTCCCCTCCCAGCTCTGCTCCACAATTTCACCTAAAATGGGCAGCGCAGCCTTTCTGCTGCCTCCAGGGCCAGCACCTCCTCCTCCCGCCTCCCCCCGCGCCTGCCCTGCCGTGGGGGGCCAGGGGGAACTCGGGGGGCGGGGGGGGGAATCATTGGGCATCGCTGCGGTGGGATGGAGCAGAGCATCGGCTCCTACTTTTAATAGGAGAGAGGGTGTAAAGCAGGCATCTTGGCAGCTCCTCACCGTGAGATTAGCGTTGAGGGGCTGGAAAGAATCAGACAGATGAGCCGGGTGCAATTAGCCCAAATGCTAACAAAGGGGAGCGCGCCAGGGTGCTGAGCACCCACCCTGCTTTGTCCCCTGTGGTGATTCCAGATCCAGGATTTGGCCATCCGGTGTGTGCAGAAGAACATCAAGAAGAACAAGGGGGTGAAGGACTGGCCCTGGTGGAAGCTCTTCACAACAGTGCGGCCCCTCATCGAGGTGCAGCTCACTGAGGACCAGATCCGCGGCAAAGATGTGGGTATCTCTGTGCTGGGGGATGCTGAATGGGGCAGAGAGGGGCTTGTGGGGGAGCTGGTCCCAGGCAGGACCTCCACAGTGGGGTGGGATGCAGAATCGTGTGGTGGAGTGGTGTGCAGGATCCTGCAGTGGGGTGGGATGCAGGATCGTGTGGTGGAGTGGGGTGCAGGATCCTGCAGTGGAGTGGGGTGCAGGATCTTATGGCGGGGTTGGGATGCAATAGCCCACGGCTGGAAGGGATGCAGGATCCTGCAGTGGGATGGGATGCAATAACCCGTGGCTAGAAGGGATACAGGACTGTGGCTGCCCTGTACCCCATCAGCGCCAGGCTGGAATTGCTCCCTCATTTGTGATCAGCATGTCATTAGCATCCCCAGAGCCGGCTGTTGCCTGAGCCCAATTACAAGGCGTGGAGAATGGAAATGAAACCGTGTGCCCGAGAGGCATCTGTGGGGGCCACCCTGTGCTGGCAACCAGACACTGCTGCCCCTGCTGATCCCTCCCAGCACGGAGACTGGCTCAGCTTTCACCCTCATGGGTGCCTGTACTGGGTTCAGAGCAGGGGAGAGAAAGATGCTGGCCCATGGTCCCCAGGCATCCTGCTGGGCCCCCTCCCTCCCTACCTGGGCTGGGTGCCCCCAAGCCCTTTGTTGAGCTGCCAATGAGTGGGTTTGCTCCCACCCCATCTCCCAAGGGGATGCAGGGACCCCTCTCTATCTCTGCTGGGGCTGCCTGGTGTTTCTACACCATTTATGGAGTTGGAGTCAGCACGACAGTGTTGGGGAATTTCCCTGCCCAGCCCTTGGCAGGGGAGCCCCCATCCTGCCCACCCAGTGCTAGGGGGGTGCTGCAGGGACCTGCCCTGCTCTGCCCCCCTCCCTCACCACCCGCTCTGTTGCAGGAAGAGATCCAGCAGCTGAAGAGCAAGCTCGAGAAGGTGGAGAAGGAGCGAAACGAGCTGCGGCTCAACAGCGACCGCCTGGAGAGCAGGGTAGGTCCTGCCAGCGCCGGGAGGGGGGGCGATGCTGTGCCCTGACCCATGGACCCATTCCACCCCCCCCTCCCCAGATCACAGAGCTGACATCGGAGCTGACGGACGAGCGGAACACTGGAGAGTCAGCTTCCCAGCTGCTGGACGCCGAGACAGCCGAGAGGCTGCGGGCAGAGAAGGAGATGAAGGACTTGCAGGTGAGTGTCCCTCTCCACAGCCACGCAGCATCTCCTTCACCACCCCTCAGTGCTCACTGTGGCCTTATCCCCTCTCAGGCTAAGTACGATGCTCTGAAGAAGCAGATGGAGTCGATGGAGATGGAGGTGATGGAGGCTCGGCTCATCCGAGCGGCTGAGCTCAACGGGGAGCTGGATGATGATGATTCTGGTACTGTCCTGTCTCCACTGCTGGCACACCCTGGTGCCCCGTGGTCACAGCACTGTGCCCCCCTCTCCATTCTGGCCCCATACCACCCCATGCAGCCCCTTGGTGACCCAGTTTCCCCTTGCAGGTGGCGAGTGGCGGCTGAAATACGAGCGTGCGGTGCGGGAGATCGACTTCACCAAGAAACGGCTGCAGCAGGAGCTGGAGGACAAGCTGGAGGTGGAGCAGCAGGGCAAGAGGCAGCTGGAGAGGAAGGTGAGTGGGGCTCAGCCCCAGGGACCCCTTTATCCACTCAGCATGGGGATGGGCAGCTTGGAACAGAGGGAGCACATGGCCAGTGGGGACATGGTGGCATCCCGTGAGTGAGAGCTCTCAGCACCCTGCCTGCTCCTGCCTGTAGCTGACAGACCTGCAGGCAGACAGCGAGGAGAGCCAGCGGGTGCTGCAGCAGCTGAAGAAGAAGTGCCAGCGCCTGGCTGCGGAGCTGCAGGACACCAAACTGCACCTCGAGGGCCAGCAGGGACGGAACCATGACCTGGAGAAGAAGCAGCGGAGGTGGGGACCGCGCGCTGGCGGTGCTGGGGCACAGCGGGGATGGCATCCTCGCCATGCAGCCAGCCTCTTGCAGAGTGGCATTACCATTTTAGCAGGGATTTGGGCACTCCACCAGCTCCCACTTGGCCGAGGTGTCTCCAGTGGGATAGAGCTGCCCGAGTCGGGTGTTGATTGTGATGGGGATGATTCTGATGCTATTTTGGGGGGCTCAGAGCTGAGTGATCCCCCTGTGTGCAGCCATGCTCTATGGTGGAGGCTGCTCATGCTCCGTGGCTGTGCTCAGTGCTCTCTCTCATCCCGTCCCCTCTCCCAGCCCAGAGTTTGCTAACGTTATTAAGCAGCAGGGACGCTTTCATCTCATTATGGTAATGATCACACACACAAATACAGCAAGAGAATCCAATCTAATTAATTTCAATTTCTGTGGATTGGAGCTTGTGTTAATGCAGCTGTTTATTACCCAGCGCGAGCAGGAATGGGGATTAGCTGCCGAGGTGTTTAATGCAGGTCACAAACTCAAACACAGGGTTGTTTTCCAAGCCCCGAAGGCAGCAATTTCAGAACAAACCCCACTGATCCCATCCCAGGGGCATAGGGAAAAGCTGCCCCATGGGCAGTCCCCCACCAGGAGCTCCTGTCCTCTCTGGGTATTCCACCAGTGCCATTCCACAAGGAACCATGGCACTGGGCTGCATCTTGTGGAGCTGAGCTGCCACAAGAGCCCACCTCTGCTGAGACCCCTCTGTGTTGCAGTCCCTGCATGTCCTGCTCTGAGGGTGCAGTGTCCCCAGGTGCCTGTTGCATAGCAGGGTGTCAACATCAGCATGTACCAGCCCTACTGTGGGTGCTGCACTCTCCATTAGCCACTGAGGGAAGGCGTTGGGAGGAGTTTCTCCAAGTGACTCCATGCCACTGTGCTGGCAATTAAAAGCTCATCAACAGCATGTTTCAAATGAGCAGCTGGCGACACGCTGCCCTTCTTAGTGCCTGCTGGTGTGTGATGGGGATGCTCGGCGGCACAGGGCTGGGGACCCGTTCCTGGTGCCCGTGGCAGTGTGCTGAGTGCCTGTCCTGCTGTCCCCACACAGGTTTGATAGCGAGCTCTCGCAGGCACACGAGGAGGCACAACGGGAGAGGCTGCAGAGGGAGAAGCTGAGCCGTGAGAAGGACGTGCTGGTGGCCGAGGTCTTTGGCCTCAAGCAGTTGCTGGAGGTGAGTGGTCCCATGTCCTCTCCCCAGTACCCCCACCCGTGGGTGTCCAGGGCTCATGGTGCCCCCCTCTCTTTGCAGGACAAGGACTCGGACATCGCAGGGCTGACCCAGAAGGCAGAGGCGCTGGAGGCTGAGCTGCAGGACATCTCCTCCCAGGAGTCAAAGGACGAAGCCTCCCTGGCCAAGGTGAAGAAGCAGCTGAGGGACCTGGAGGCGAAGGTCAAAGACCAGGAGGAGGAACTGGATGAGCAGGCTGGGACCATCCAGATGCTGGAGCAGGTACAGCGGGGAGGGGCGAGGTTTCTGGGTGGGGTGGTTTCATGCAGGGCTGTTATTACCTGGGACGGGCTTGCTGGGAAGAGGAGGTGTTGGGCCAGGCATTACTGGTGCCGACACGGCTCCTGGCCCTCCGTGCCATGGCCCGGCAGGTCACTGTGGGGCGGGAAGCCCGGCCAGCCTCAGACTGGGGGGCTTTCCGGGTGAGTGGCACCAAGGGAATGGCACTGGGATCTCCCCATGTCCCCTTTGCTCTGACCACATCCCCCCCCTCCCCATTTGCAGGCCAAGCTGCGGCTGGAGATGGAGATGGAGCGGTTGCGGCAGACCCATGCCAAGGAGGTGGAGAGCCGCGACGAGGAGGTGGAGGAGATTCGGCAGTCGTGCCAGAAGAAGGTAGGGCTGGGCTGCGGCCCCTCTGCCCATGGGTGTCCAGGATGTGTCCCTGTGCCCTGGTCGGATGCTGGGAGCTGCCAGCCGGGCACCATCACGCAGTACCCGGCTCCCACGCGTCCAGCCACAGCCCGGCTCCACTGGCCCAGCGAGTCCAACCGGTCCCTCCGCTGCCCAGGCCAGCACTCACTGGGCTTTATGCCTGTGGTTGCGCAACCACTGGGATGATGGGGTCACCCCGAGTCCCCAGTGTGTGGGGACACACAAGAGGAAGGGGTCCCAGCCCCTTCCCATTACCCTGACTGGCTTCCTGGGCTATTCTGCAGCTGAAGCAGATGGAAGTGCAGCTGGAGGAGGAGTATGAGGACAAGCAGAAAGTGCTGAGAGAGAAACGGGAGCTGGAGAGCAAGTTATCTGCTGTCAGTGAGCAGGTAGGGCACAGGGTGGCTTTGGGAGCCCCATGGAGGGGTGGGCACCCTGCTGGAAGTGTCCTGGAATGATCCCCCTCTGCCACAGGCCAACCAGCGGGACTTTGAGACTGAGAAGCGCCTGCGCCGGGACCTGAAGAGGACAAAGGCGCTGCTGGCCGATGCACAGATCATGCTGGACCACCTGAAGAACAACGCGCCCAGCAAGAGGGAGATCGCCCAGCTCAAGAACCAGGTGAGCAAACAGATCCCCCCCCGAGCCACAGCCCTTGAGGGACACGGGGTGTCCCCGTCCCTAAGCTGGGCACTGAGCCCTGTCCCCACAGCTGGAGGAGTCGGAGTTCACGTGCGCGGCCGCCGTCAAGGCCCGCAAGTCCATGGAGGTGGAGATCGAAGACCTTCACCTGCAGATTGATGACCTCTCCAAGGCCAAGGCAGCGGTGAGCGGGGTTTGGGGTGCAATGCATCGTGATGGGTTCTGACCCCCCCTGCAAGCCAGGGGTATGCCCAGCACCGTGTGTGCTGTCAGGGTGGCTTTTGGGGGTGGGTGCCCTGCTCATGGGGAGCAGTGGGAGACACAAGCGGCTTCCCTGCAGCTGGAGGAGCAACTGAGCCGGCTGCAGCGGGAGAAGAACGAGGTGCAGAGTCGGCTGGAGGAGGACCAGGAGGACATGAATGAGCTGATGAAGAAGCACAAGGCGGCTGTGGCTCAGGTGACGGGGGGAACAGGAGCCATGGCACCCCTATAACTCCTCTTTTGGAGCCAGTGCAATGGGGTCCCTGCTGATGGCCTCCGTGTGTCCTACAGGCATCCCGGGACCTGGCACAGATGAGCGACCTCCAGGCACAGCTGGAGGAGGTCAGCAAGGAGAAGCAGGAATTGCAGGAGAAGGTAGGGAGTACTGACACTGGCCATGGGGATGCACCATGAGTGAAGCCAGGAGGCACATAGGGGCACCCAGAGACCTGCTACCCACAGTATGGGGTGCAGAGCATTCCCATGGGAGCTCTCCATTGGGATGGGAGCAGCAAGACTGGCAGTGTGGGACCAGGAAGGTTGTGGCTGAGGCTGTGTTTCCCCTGCAGCTGCAAGGCCTGCAGAGCCAGCTGGAATTCCTGGAGCAATCCATGGTGGATAAGTCGCTGGTGAGCCGTCAAGAGGCCAAGATCCGTGAGCTGGAGACCAGGCTGGAGTTTGAGCGGACGCAAGTCAAGCGCCTGGAGGTAGGTCCCTCCATATGGAACCGGGATACCCCGGGTCCATGATGTGAAGCTGCGCAGGGCATCCCCTGAGCACATCCCCAACATCCCCTTGCCAGGCCCCCCACGCCGCAGCCCTCCTCTGCTGGCAGCTGTCCCCATTCCTGCAGGGAAAGCTCCCTGCAAGCGCCGATAACAGTAATCCAGCACCCAGCCCGCAAAGTGCTGCTCTCTCCTGCACTGACTTAGGGAAATTATAGACTCTGCCGGCCCCGCTAAACGCAGCCTGCTTTATATTCTGCCTCTGCAGCTCTGCCGGGGAGTGGAGCAGCTTAGCTCTCCTCTTAATATTTTCCAGGCTATTATTTCCCTTCCCCGCTCTCTCTGCTGGGGCCATAAATATGCAGTGGCTGGCTCAGTGGCTTGGGGGAGAATGGAGCTATTTTTTCCCTACGTTATACGCTTTAATTACTTCACACACAGTTAAATCTATTTTCCCAATTCAACAAAGCCCTCATGGTCGTGCTGCCCCTTTCCCTGGCCCTGGGAAGGGGGTTTCTCCTTCATCCGCTTGAGGATGGGAGCCATTGTTGTGTGAGCCTTTGGTGGGTGATGCTCTAGGGGGAAGGGTTTGTGGAGGGATATAGGGTGACCCCATGCCTGCTGCTCCACAGAGCCTGGCCACACGGCTGAAGGAAAACATGGAGAAGCTGACGGAGGAGCGGGATCAGCGCGCAGCTGCTGAGAACAGGGAGAAGGAGCAGAACAAGCGGCTGCAGCGGCAGCTTCGCGATGTCAAGGAGGAGATGGGCGAGCTGGCCAAGAAGGAGGCAGAGGCCAGCCGCAAGAAGCATGAGCTGGTAAGGGACCCACAACAGGGCTGGGCAGGGTGAACAGGGGAGTTTCCCCAGGGCACCCAGCTCATCCTGCTCCTTCCCTGCAGGAGATGGACCTGGAAAGCCTGGAAGCTGCCAACCAGAGCCTGCAGTCAGACCTGAAGCTGGCCTTCAAGCGCATCGGGGACCTGCAGGCGGCCATTGAGGATGAGATGGAGAGTGACAGCAATGACGACCTCATCAACAGGTAAGAGTACCTGGGCCTGGCCCATGTGCAAGGCACATCACTGGGGTTCACTGCTTCTCCTTGCCACTTGTGAAATGTCACTGGGACCCCTCAGCTCTGCCTGGCCCTGACAGGATGCCATCTGTCTATCCATGCACACATGCATCCGGCCATCCATGCATCGTGCACATATGCATCAGTCCGTGCATCCCACCCTCCACAGCCCCAGTGCAGCTTCACTCACTTGTGGAGGTGCCTGAAATGCAGCCAGGGCCGTGCTGGCTGGCTGGAATCTGTCAGGGAGCCCCAGGAGCCAAGGCAGCGTAGGCTGGCAGGAGGTCTGGGATGCTGGGATCCAGCCCAGCCTGGGACACTGGAATCCAGCCCAGGATAGAATCATGGAATCATAAAATCGTTTGGGTTGGAAGAGACCTTTAAGGTCATGGAGTCAAAATGTTAACCAGGCACTGCCAAGTCTACCATGAAACCATGTCCCCAAGTGTCACATCTACACATCTGTTAAATACCTCCAGGGATGGTGATTCCACCACATCCCTGGGCAGCCTGTTCCAATGCTTGACAACCTTTTCAGTGGATAAGTTTTTCCTACTATTCCATGTAAACCTCCCTGGCACAACTTGAGGCCATTTCCTCTTGTCCTATCACTTGTTACTTGGGAGAGGAGGCTGACCCCCACCTCACTACAACCTCCTTTCACGTAGCTGTAGAGCGAAAAGGTCTCCCTAGGCCTCCATTTCTCCAGGACAAACACCCCCAGTTCCCTCAGCAGTTCCTCATCAGATTGATGCTCCAGGCCCTTCCCCATTTATTCCCCATCCTTTTGGTCTTTTGTTTTACCCTTTGGTTTGATTTCCTTTATTTTGTGTTTCTCCCCCCCACCCCAAACCTCCCCTCAACCCTTCCCAGTTTGCAGGACATGGTGGCAAAGTATCAGAAAAGAAAGAGTAAACTGTGAGGAGCTTCTCTTTCCTCCCCCCATCCCCTAACCCCCACCTCACCCCCACGGGCCGGGGCCCCGCATGCCACTGGCCCACCTCCGCATGCCCTAACAGCACCCACAGCACGGCACATAACCGCATCCCATGCAGGGGGGACGGGATGAGGCCTCGGGATGGGGCAGGGGGGATGCTCTGCCACGGCTAATGATGAGTGCATTGGTATGGAGCAGTGATGGAGCCCCACTGCCACCCACCATTAATATCCCAACTGTGGTCGCTGCGCCACGATGCGGGTCGCGCTTAACTAACGGCACGGAGATGAACTGTGTTTGATGTGGAGTTTAATTCTGGTGGTTATAAACCCTTAGCTGCCCCAGGAGTTTGTTTCAGGGGCTCGTTGGGGTTTGTTCTGTTGTCATTTTGCGGGTTCTTGTTTGTGTTTTCCTTCCAAGCTGAGCATTGCCTGGATGTATTGCAGGGGAGGGAGATGCGCGCGTGATGGAGCGCAGCAAATTGCTTTGTATGTAAAGAGGAAGATTCATATACAGGGTCTATCCCAGCCTGTGCTGTCTGCTGCCAGCCCCAGGCAGGGAATAAGCCCGAAGCTGGGTGGATAAAACAGCTCTTTAAGATGATATGATATATCCCATCCTTGGTGGGATCCCTCACCTCTCACCGACTGGCGGCAGGGTGGTTAGAGAGGGGGCTGTGCCGCTTCGATTTCCTTATGGATCCCGCCAGTACTGCCATAACCCTAATGAAAGCAGTAAGCAGTTAGGTATTAAGGGAGATTTATACAGGGATGCTTTTAACGTGGAGGAATGGATTTTGCAATGCATACAGCACCTTCTTTCTAAAGGCAATCAATATGGTTATGAACAGCTGGTATAAATTAGATGGTTTAAGCCAGATAGGACTTCTTTAACGCTGGGATGTAAATCAGGAGCTCCAGGCTCGGCAGGGCTGTAAATCTGCCCGCCTTGCTGGGGTTGTTTCTGTTCTGCCTGCTAAACTCCAGTTTACCCAGGGCCATCAACACTGCTCCTGCTTGCTGTAATTTTGCACTCGACGGTGGCCTATAAAACGAATCCACTTCTTTCCTTCCGAGCCCTAGGGCCGGAAATCTCCTGTGTTTCTGGAGCTGTGCCCTGCCTGCTGCCCTGTGCAATGGCAGGGGGGGACATTGGGCAGAAGGTGCAGGAGCTCCTTGGATGGTCAAGGGGGTGGTTCGTGGTATTGCGCTCCATGGAGCCCCTATGCATGCACACTGGGGATGGAGCAGGGCTGGGGGATGAAGTTTTGCCCACACCAGGGTACCCAGGCAGTGGGGGCTGGGAGGGTTCAGCACCCACCAGTGCAATTTGCCACTCCAGCACCCACAGTCTCACTGCCCCATGCTCACATCTTGCTTTCTGTCACCCCAATCCGCTCCTCCGGCAGTGACGGTGACTCAGACGTGGACTCGGAGCTGGAGGAGCGCGTGGATGGGGTGAAGTCCTGGCTCTCCAAGAACAAAGGCTCCTCCAAAGCACTCTCAGATGACGGCAGCCTGAAGGGCAGCAGGTGGGTGCAGGGCTGAGTGGCAGAGGACAGGGTGAGCTGTGCCAGGGGATGGGCAAGGTAGGGGGGAGCACCCATGGGATGTCACGCTCTGAGTGCTGTGCTCGTGTTGCTGGTCAAGGAAGGGTTAAGTGATGACCAGCTCAGTCTCCACTGGGGACACATGGCTCCCCACCCAAAGGGACCTCCATGGTCCCCCTCCTCATCATTCCACCTGCTGCACCACTGTGGAGGCACATGGGCATCACAGCCCTGAGCCCATCTGCCTCCCCAGCATTCCCAATGATCAGCTCTATCACTGTGCATCATCCCCCTTCTCCAGGGCTGGATCCTCCCCAAACCTCCCCACAGCTCTCAGCGAGCACCAGCAGAAAGGGGGCCCATGCCCATGTGCCCCCATGGCCAGCATGGAGCTGGGGCACACATCCGCACTCCCATTCCCTAGGGAAAGCGCTTGCCTGCTGAGCGCAGATTGCTTTTATCCAAACCCAATTTCCTAGCTGGGCTCTAGGAGTCCCAGTGGGCTCCCCCCTCCCTTCTGCCGAGCAGGAGGGGAGAGCTCTGAGCCGGGTTTTCTTAATTGGTTTAATTTATTCAGCGGTGCAGATGTAAAACATTTTGTTACGGGAGATAATTCCACCTTTTCTGAAGTCGGGAATCAAACGCCGCGGCTCCCGGTAGCCGACAATGCAATAGATTCAATGCAACACTTGAAAAGGGGAATCAAAGCACTGGGCTAGAACAATTCCCCCATTTACATGGCATTTTAACTGACGCGCATCGCCGAGGCAGCGCAGCAGCCCCGCTTCACCGCTCATCTCCATCTCTCTCTTGTCTCCCTGGTGCGTGTGTGGTGCTGGCACAGGTCAGCCCCACCGGATGGTCCAGAGGGGGAGGAGCGCCCAGTGTCAGTGTTGAGCTGCCTCAGCTATAGGAAGCGGCCGGGCCTCAAGGACTCTATAGGTGGCCATGGGGATGAGCAGACGCTGTTCAGTGCCTTGGGAGAGCGGCCGCCTTCCCCTGAGCGTGCTGCTCGCAGGGCAGCCCGCAGCACCGAGCCCGAGGACCGGGCAGCTGTGATCGCCCGTGCCTTCGCCGATGCCAGCAGCCGGGCTCGCCAAGGGCTGGGCAAGCGCTGGTCCCTCTCTGCTGCTGATGGAGACAAAGCCTCCGTCGCCTCTGCCCCGGTGAGCCGGGCATCCTCAGCCTCCTGGCGCGGGATGGAGGATGAGGAGGCAGGGGACGAGCGGTCCTCAGTGCTCAGCTTCGCCCTCTCCAGCCCCGGGAGCTTGAGGAGCCGGCGCGGGGGACCTGAAGGTCGCCCCGAGTCGCGGCTCTCCCTGGCCCGCAGCCGCATGGAAGAGGCAGACGAGGGCTCCCGTGGACAGCCCACCCTGGGGCGCAGCTTCTCTGTTCCCCCCCGGCCCCGCAGCGCTGCCTCTGAAGAGGGGAGTCCCAGGAACGCCCGGCCCGTGGGGCACTGCTCCTACCTCGACCCTGATCTGGAAGCTGCCATCCAGGAGGTGCTGAGCTACCGCCCGGCGCGGGCCCCGCGCTGCTCCAGCCCCGATGCTGACTCCGATGATGGCCGCAGCGTGCGGAGCGTACGCAGCGTGCGGAGCGCAGCCCCCTTGGGTGCTGCCGACCCCAATCCTGGCAGCCTGCGCCGCTCCGCGTCCGCCCTTGACTTCTGCCGGAATCACCGGCACCGGAGCAGCTCCTGCTCCTCTGAGGAAGAGGAGGAGCGGAAGAAGAAGAGCAGCTCCAAGAAGCGCTCCAAGAAGTCCAAGAAGAAATCCAAGAAGAAGAAGAAGCAGGAGTCATCATCATCCGAATCGGATTCCTCCTCCAATTCCTCCTCTGGCTCCACCAGCTCCTACCGCAGCACCTCCAGTGTCAAGAAGGGCCCAAAGGCAGCGGGGGGTGAGGAGCAGGGACACCCCGGCCGGGGCAAGAAGGAGGAGAAGCAGAGGAAGAAGCAGGTTGACAGCCTGATGATGAAGTATCTGTACCGGCCCGAGAGCGACTGAAGCAGGAGGTGGGAGCGGTGTGTGCTGTGCAGCATGAACCTCCCCGTGTGCCACTAACAGCTCGTCCTAATCCTCACCTGGCTCCGGGTACGGATCCCACCTTTGCCAGGTTCCCTGGGATGTGTCCAGAGCAGCCCTGCTTTTGGGGTGCTGCAGGGCATCCCCAACGCATCTGCAGCCATGGGGCATGGCCGCAGCAGGACCAGCAGCATGTTTGGGATTAGTAGCTGTGGGATACTGGGAAGTGCTAATCCCTCCCCGTTCCCCAGCCACCATCCAGGGTGCAGCTGAATTTATTCCTTCAGGAAATTTAAGGGCTCGCTCCAGGGAGCAGTGGGTCCTGAAGGCATTGGGGAGGAATGGGATGGGTACTAACATGCATCCAGTGCAGTGTGTGAGCATGGAGGGGAGGCAGCACCCACAGTGAGGGTGCCATGGTGGATGGTTAGGACTTGCAGTTGTTTCTCATGGCAGCCACATCCTGCTGCCCTGTGTGTGCAGGGGCTTGTGGTGGGGATTTGGGGTGCAAAGGAGTGCGCTGGGGTCTCCGGCTGTGATTTCAGAGCAGGGTTTATCCTTTCCAATGGCTTGAATAGGAAAAGAACCGGAGGAAAGGGAAAGAAAAGCCTGCTGGTAACATGGTCATAGTCAGGCTGCCTGACCCAGGGCCAGGGAAGGCATCACGAGGTGATGGTGGTGGGAAGAACACCCCCAGCACTCAGCCACGGGGTCTGGTGCATGCAGGACCCTCAAGCGGTGATGTCCATGAGCACTGGTGTTTGCAGCCATGGTCATGTGCTGGGTGCCTGTGGGGCTGGTAGCCATTGGGCAGGCCCAGTTTGACCCGTGGGGCTCAGGTCAGCCTGGCAATGAGTCAGCTGCCGTGGAATATACCCCAGATCTCTCTGAAACTATAATAAAGGTGGTGATGGAGGCTCCATCCATCTGGTGCCACCTTGCTGGCTCGCACAAGGGGACTGAGCCCCGCAGTGCAGCGTGCATGGAGCCCCCATTAACCCCATTTTCTCCCACAGCCCCCCAAGTTCCCGGCACCATTTCACTTACGACAGATGGGACGAGGAGCAGGACGCCGAGGAAAGCACCCGCCGCTCATCCCACAGCTCCCCCAGCGAGGCTGAGAGCCGGGCTGCCGAGACCCCAGCCTAGAGCCCCCCATCGCCCCAGAGACACCCAGCTCCACAGGGCTGCCCTGGGCAGCCAGTGACTCCTGATGCACAGGACATGGGGGGGACACACGCAGCCACCCCCCAGCCCTGCTATGGGGGGAGCAGCCCGGCCGGCTCGCTGGCTGCAGCCCCCAAACCACCTTCCCACCTCCTGGCTGCCCTTGGCGGCGGAGCCGGTCATTCCGGCCTCCTGGTTTGTTATTCCTCAGTGCCTGCTGGCTCCTTATTTTATAACTTAAACTCCCCCCACCCCCCCCTTCCCCAGGCACCCCAGTGTCCTCTTGAACCCCTTTTAGTTGAGCCAAAGACATCTCTCACTGGCCGGGCCCTGGGGAGCAGCCAGGAAGGGGACATGGGGATGGGGTCCCCTGTACCTATCTGGGTTGTTGTCACCCCCCAACCCTGCCTGGTTGTTTTGCACTAGCCCAGCTGTGCATCCCCCCACCTCCCATCCCCTTTACTTTCAGTATGGAAATAAACGTCATTTCTGGCTGGTGACAGTGGCTGCTCCATGGGGGGGGGGGGGGGGTTTCACCCTGCTTGGGGGGGGGGAGGGGGTTGGTGG
>NDXB01013689.1:185004-198652 GCA_002631895.1 Agapornis roseicollis
GCCGGGACCCCCCCCCCCCCTTTTCCCGGTGACACCCCCACCACCCCCCCCCACCCTCCCGTGCCGGTCACCTGCCCCATACACACCAACAACCCCCGGTACCGGTGGCCCCAGCCCCGTCGCCGCTCAACTTTGCCAACTTGCGCTCGACCCCGCCGCACCGGGGGGGCCCCCGCCATCGCCGCTCCGTTATCCGCCGCACCCCCCCCCTCCACCCCTCCTTCCTCCGGTGGTGCGGGGAGCGGGAGCCGCCGGGGGCGCGCAGAGCTGTTTGCAGCCGGGCTGGTGCAACGCCGCCCCCGGCGGGCTCCGGAGACAGCCCCGCTGCCGGTGTTACCGAGGGGGGACCCGCGCCCTCGGCATCAAGCCCTTCGACAGCCCTCGCCGTCTGCGAGCCGGTCCCTCGGTGCTGTGGGGCCTGGGGACACTCCTCTTTGTCCCCCCCCTTCCTCTCTGGCTCTCTTGGGTGACCCCTTTGGCTATGGGGAGGGCGCAGGGATGATGAAGGGATAGTGGGGGTTGGTCCTTCCCAAGGAGAGCAGCCAACACCCAGCTCAGCTTCTTAGCTCTGCCACCCCTGGGGCACGGGCAGCCTTGACGCCTTGCGGCTCTTCTGCCCCAAACCCCAAGACTGGGGACAGGCAAGGGCTTGGGGTACCCCAGTTCACCATGGGCAGGGTGAGGAGCGGATGGGGATCCATCCCTGCTGGTGCGGGCAGGGGGATGCAGGCTGCCTGCGGGGCTCGGGCAAGCTGCAGGCAGCAGCCGTGCAGGGACTTACATAAACTCCCCATCTGGCAGCAGAGCCCAGCCGGGGAAGGGCGTCGTGGCCCTGTGCCCGCTGCTATTCCCGTCTCACTGTGCCGCCGGGAGTGATGCCACAGCCTCTTGCTTGGGTGGAGACGGTGGATGGGGGAACTTCTGCATGGCAGCAAGGGCAGTAAGGCCATGGTACCCACACCTTCCACCTCACTGGGTGTAGAGAGGTTGGGTGTGTGTGTGTGTGTCTATGTGCTTGGTTCTGTCCTGGGAGCAGGGCTCTGGCTTCCCCCAAGGGAGGCTGGTGCTTACAGTGTCAGTTTAATGATTTCTAATGAGCAATTACCTCTAGTCAGTCCCCTAATTTCTGAATATCAATAAAGTTAATTAAACTCTGTACGTGCATTTCCCAGAGTGTTAGAGGTAGGGATGCCCTGGGAGGTGCCAAGCTCTTCCCAGGGCTGGGAGCTGTGGGGTCCCATTCACCCTGTGGCCCACCATGTGCTGGGCATTGCCCTTGATACTCACCCACCTGCTCTTTCTCCCCACTCAGGCAGGGCTCCCAGCCCAGCACCCTGATTTCCATGCAGCACCACCTTGTCACCATGGCCTTGACTTGGCATTGATGGGCTGGAGCATGTTAGGGATGTGCCATGGGTCTGGGTGATATGGGTACAGGGTTCACAGAGCCCTCACCCAGGCTAAGGGGATTGGTGATGTCCCCTGGTTGGTGGCAATGCAGGGCTGGATCCCAGTGCCCTGCAGGCTTGGCCCAGCCATGGGGCAGCACCAGCTGCCAGTGCCCACTGGGGTACGTGGGATCTGGGCCCCACAGCACTGACTCAGCCAGGATATGGTGCCATGGTTCCATCCACCCTGCCCCACTGCACCCCCTTTCCTCAGCTCTCTAAAGCCATGACCGGCCTGGCTTTTTTAGGGGATCATCTATGCTGTGCTGAAGGAACCTCCCCTTCTAATTTGGGGTTCTTGCAGCCTGTGGGTTGCGATGGGTGGCACAGGACCTGACTGTGCCCATATGAGCTGGGCTATGCCATCCAGTGTCAGCCACATCCACCATGATCATAGGAGCAATGGGTGTGGGGAGAAAGCATCCCTGGGGATGTGGGTGCTGGATCACAGTTCTGGTGAGAAGAGAGGGACAGGGAAGGGAGCAGGATCTGCTACAGTAATTAACAGCGTATGTGCTCATCCCCTGTGTGCCTCGAAGGAGTTCATCACTGCCATGCTGCGTGCGCCAGGCCGGGATTATGTGGATAATGCTCTTAAGCCAGAGGATGGGAGCGCAGGGTGCCCCATGGGGAGGCAGGGCTGCATCAGCCAACTCCATCATCCCCATGGGAGCCTGGCTGCTGCAGGACCTGCTGCAGGTGGGGATGAATTTGGCACATGGCACTGTACCAAGCAGGGCTGCCGGCCCCAGGCTCCATGCAGGCACCCAGCAGAGCCAGACAGTGGGAATGTGGGAGGAAAATGGGGTGCAAGGGGGCAACAGCACAGCAAGGGCACCCCAGGGCTGGTGCAGAGCAATGGAGGGACCCTCAGATGGGAGCGGGGCTCGCTTGGGTTGTGCTGGGGTGAAGGCCAGGGATGATCCCAGGATCCAGGCCCCCCATGAGCACAGGAAGGCCCCAGGGCAGGTGGATGAAGTTGTGTCTGTGGTGACTCTGGCGAGAGAGGATAATTTTGCTTCCAATCAATTCTATAAATGCACACAATTGAAAGATTGCCTTTGAAAGCTGCCTATAACCAGGAGGTAATGGATTCCCTCTAGTCATAGGCAGCAGCTCCAGAGCTCCAGCATCCCTTCCTTTGGCTGTTGGAGAGATGGAGCCAGCCAGGGTACCAGCATTGCTCCCTCCATGGACATCCTTGGGTGGCAAAGGGGCTGCCTGGACCTGTCAGAGGATGTCTCCATCTCCCTGGCTCCCCACCAGCCTGCCCTGCAATGAGACCTGGCGCCCCTTGTCTCATCCTCCGAGGTGTCAGAGCATCCCATTGTGAATGTGCTCAATGCCCAGCCTCTGTGAGAAGCACCAGGCACTGGCCTGCACACTTGCCATGCCATTGGGGTTTATTACATATATAATTCAAATGCAGTAATGAGCTGTGCTGAAGGGATCAAATATTAATCAGCTGCAAGAGCACTGCTGTGACCCTGTGAAAATGGAGAGAGGTGTTTGAAAGACAGGATCAGCTGGTGCTGGGTGATGCATGGGGGTGATGCCCAGGCAGGCCTGGCTCTGGGGGTCCCCCAGCTGCCCTGGGAGGTGGCAATGGGAGGGGATGGTGGCTTTGGTTCATCCCCATCCTTGGCACTGTTCAAGGCCAGGTTGGACACCGGGGCTTGGAGCAAGCTGCTCCGGTGGAAGGGGTCCCTGCCCATGGCAGGTGTTGGAACTGGATGAGCTTTAAGGTCCCTTCCAACCAAAACCAGTCCGGGATCCTACCATGAGCAGTGATGGAGCAGGGTTTGCTGGCAAGGGGATGCTTATGTTGAATTCCCAGGGGGGCAAAGGCAGGTGCTGGAGGCAGCTGGGATGCCAGCCCTGGTGCAATGCTCCATGCTTCCCACTCTCTGGGAGGGATGGGTGTCAGCAGGAGGGTGATGGCTGAGCAGCCCAACACAGAGCCAGACAAGCACATTTCAATTACTGTCGCCAGCAACAGGCACGGGGAAGGGGAGCTGGGAGGGCAGCATGGCTCTGCTCTCCCTACCTGCCTCCTGCCTGGAGCCATGCACCCAAGGGTGCCCTATAGGATGGGTGCCCCCTCTGCTACCCTGATATGCCAGAGGATGAGCTGTGTCGTGTCCTTGTGGAGGCCAGGTCAGCACAGAGCCCTGTGGGGAGCTGGTACCCATGCCATGGACACCCTGGGGTGGCACAGAGTGGGTGCTGCCCATCAATGGGGGTTCCATCGCAGGGATACCAACGCAGGGCTAGGATGGGGCCGATTTGGGCACTGATCTGGGTATGTGGCAGGAGGGATGTGGCACTGCATGGCTCCAGCACTCAGGTCCGAAATAGCAGCAGACACGCAATTCATCGCCGCCGCTGCTCAGGGAAATTGCCATACAAATGCATTAGCTCCGCAGGGAAAGCGGGATTACACAGGCTGTGGGCAACGAGGAGGGGATGGGGGCACCCTCAGCAGGGATGGGGAGGGAGGGAGAGAGACCTCGAGGATGGGCACCCCAGTGCCCGGTGGGCTCTGCCCTCCTGCCCGCCCGGTGTCAGTGATGTTGGTGTGCCCCAGGCGCGGTGCTCCAGGGAGCTGGCAGTGGTGACATGTGACATGTGTCAGCGGGTAAATGACTGTTCAATTCAAGGAGAATCACAGAACATACAAGGTCAAACGCTTCCCCGCCAGCGCCGCCATGAATATTAAACTGAGCTCTTCTGGTAGCTGCCAGGGCTGGCAGCCGCGCTCACCACTACCGTCCCCAGGCACCGGGGCAGCCCCTTGGTTCCAGCTGCTCCAGCATCCTCGGCTTGGGCATCTGGGCCTGGAGGAAGCCATGGGGTAGCAGGATGTGGGTGCCAATGGGGTGCCCAGCTTGCTGTATGGCAGTGTTTTGGCTGCATGGCAGTAGTGTTGGCACAGGGAGCTGCCTGCACATCCCTGCTGCACCATCATGTTGTGTGTGTGCGCACCTCCCTGCACTCACCTACCCACTGCTTACACCAACCATCCCTTCCTGCGCTTTTACACCACCCACTGCTCCTGCCTGCATCCTGACACTGCCTGTGCTATCACACTGCCTACACCTTCCCATCCGCCCTCATTCCCTGCCTGCTGGTAGCGAGGGTCCCCACTCCCCATGGCTACCAGAGCAGGGGATGGAGATGGGGATCTGGCATCAAGCGGGCACGTCCTGTACCCAGTGCAGGGGCTGTGGAGGGGGGAGCGTGGCGCCGGCTGCCTGACAGCTCATTCATCACCGCTGCAGGGCCCGGCAGCGGGGGCAAAACCAGATTGGATTTCAAATTGGAAAACAACCCTGGATTTCTGCAAGCCCCAAACTCTGCCCCCATGGACCCGGCTGCCTGCACCTCCCACCAGCCATCACCTCCCTACAGATGGGGAAACTGAGGCATGGAGCGGCACCGCTGTGCTGCTGGGGCAGCCGAGGGCCCTGACCCATGGCCTCCACTGTGTTATTACTTTCTTGTCGGGCAGCATCGATCGCTGCTCCCCAGAAGGCTGCGTGCTGCCTTATTTCTCTATCTGTGACAGCCAGCAGCATCGATTCCCAACGGGGAAGCAGCCGCCGCCACAGCCCCCTTAGTCTGAGCATCCCCCAGGCTCCCTGCCTGGTAAAGCCAATGGGAGGGATTAGGACCCCAGCCCAGCTTCAGCCCTCATGGGCACCCGGGGATTTGATGGGTCCTTTGCAAGGGTTTGTGGACACCCTGAGCCCTGGAGGGATGCCAGGGCCTGGGAGGTGAGTGGTAGGTGGCAGGGTTTTAATGTCACCAGCCCCCGGTCTCCTTGGGGCTGTGAGAGGGACACAGATGTGGTGCTGGAGATAAGCTGCTTAGAGATATCTGTAGAGGTGGAGGGTCTGAATCTGGTGGTGCTTGAGGGACATGGGTGGCAACATCTGGGCATCTGCTGCCTTCTCACAGTGCTCCAAGCATCCTGCATCCAAGGGCATCTCCAGCTCTGAGCATCCTCTGGTGCTGCAAGCATCCTGTAGTGCCGGAAGCATCCAGTGGTACGCAGAGCATCCCCTGGTGTCAGGAAGATCTCATGGTACCCAGAGGCATCCCACAATGCTGGGAGCATCCTGTGGTACACAGAGCACCACACAGAGCCCAGGGCAGCACTGCCCAGCCCCGGGTGCCACAGCACACAGGTAGGACCTGCTGTAGGGATCTTGCTGTAGGATCCCACCTCATCCAGCAGCCCCAATGGGGACCACTGTGCTCCCTGGGCAACTGAGATGTCATGGGCAAGGGGTGCAGGAGGCCAGGGTGAGCATCCCTCCTCCAGCCTTCACTCTGAGGGGCTGGTCCCTGAGCACTAATCTGCTATTAAAGCCTAAGAGAGGTTTTGGTGCCCTTCAGTCCAAACTCATTAAGTTTTATGTTCCAATAAATGGATCCCATTAAAAAATAATCCAGGCCTTGCTGGGGGCCAAGTGAACCTTTTGGAGCCGGTGTGGTCAGAAACCTCCCACTGTGCTACTGTACCTGGGGCATCGCCACCATCCTCGGGTAATGGTAAGGGAGCCAAGGGGATGCACTGGGTGGTGGGGATGCCTCCTGGCACCCACCAGCTCCCCCCCACATTGTTCACCCAAGCTAATGTCTCTTAATAGTCCCTTAAAAGCAGCAGTCACAGAGTAATTAATCTTCGTGGGGCCCTGCCCTGCTACAGGTCAGTTTAATTACTTGGTAATTGGCAGTATCATGTCATCAGTGCCTGTGCACGGTGGCAGGACATGCCCATGTGCTCCTGTGGCCTCCCAGCTGGCCATAGAGGGATGCTGGGTGCTGCCATAGCATCCTTGCCACCATGGCATCCCCTCCTGCCCTGGCATGGTGGGGTTGGGGAGCTGTGCCCCCCCCCACCCCCCCCGGGAGAGGAGACCGGACCCACCAGGGAGAGATGCTGGTGGCTCATTAAGGCTGATTAAATGCTTTTGGTTTTGGTCTGAAGACTGTAAGTGTCTGGGATTTGCTCAGGGATTAATGCTCAGAGGAGCCATGGCATTCCTAGCGCAGTTGGTTATGGCAGACATGGCAATCACCTGCATGTCTGCAATGGGAGGGGTGAGCACCCCTTAATGTGGGACAAGCTGCAGTTATGCACTAATTAGCCGTGGCTTAATTGCTAGGGCTGCCCCAGGGCAGGGTCCCACTGCATGTGGTCAGTGTGCTTGTTTGTCATCCTGGTTTTGGTGCGGTATTGGTGAGCAGGAGGTGTTGCCTCTCAGGATGGAGGATGAAGTGTTGGTCCATGGTGAAGTGCTGGTCCCCAGTGCAGCACAGGACTGATGCTGCACCAGCATTGCTCCCTGGTGCAGCATCAGTCCATGTCCAAGGCTTGCTCCCAAGTGCCACACTGGGCACAACATCGGTCTGTGAGGAAGTTTCAGTTCCTGGTGCATCACCAGTCCCCAGGGCCATGTCAGCTCATGATGCAGCATCGGTCCACAGTGCACCATTGGTCCAGACTGAAGCTTCGGTCCCTGATGCAGCATCGGTCTATGATGCAGCATCAGTTCACAAGTCCCCAGCACCCCACACTCTCTCCTCCCCACAGGCTTCAATGGGCTGGCGAGGAAAGCCGGGGACAGCACTGAGGCCGAGAGGGAGCCAACAGCGCTGCCCACACCAGAGGAGCGGGAGGCAGAGGCTCGTTTCGTGAGCACAGCGCCCACGCTGAAGCTCCTCAACCACCACCCGCTGCTGGAGGACCTGCTGCACGAAGCCTTCCTCAAGAAAGACTACCTGGGCCAGGCACCGTTCCTGCCTGGGGGCCCTGGTCCTGTCCTGCCCGCTGATGCACTGCAGCCAGACCCTGGCCCCCCTGCCCCTGAGCCCCCACCACGCACCCCTGCCCTGCCCAGGGCTGCCTTCCCCACTGACCCATTGACCACACCAGCGGGGCACCCAGGGCCATGGGGGGATGCATGGGGGGCTGTACCGGCTGCTGATCCCTCGTGGTCCCCTGCCAGGGTGCTGGAATCGAGCCCCACATCTCCCCCCAGCCAGGCACCCATCACACCTGGTACATCTCCAGGACCCCACACTGGGGATGCTGTGGTCCATGGGGATGAGGAGGGGACCACCACCACCTCCACCATCACCACCACCACTGTTACCACACTGCAGGGGCCTGGTGAGTGCTGGGGAGGGAGTTGGGGGGAGCTGGGGTGAAGCGGGGCTGAGCAGGGGTCTCCTCTGTCACCACAGCCCCCTGCAATAAGACGCTGGCGGGTCCTGAGGGCTGGCTGGTGTCCCCGGAGCTGGCCAGTGTCCCCTATGATGGCAGCCTGGACTGCACCTACACCATCTCTGTCTACCCTGGCTATGGCGTGGAGCTCAAGGTGAGATGGGAACTGAGGGTGGGATGGGGTGCCAAGTGCCCATGGGCAAGCATGACATGTCCCCTGCTCTGTGCCATCACTGTGTGGGGTGCAGCAAACACATAGTCTTGTCCCTATCCTATGTCTCCAAGCCAGCAGCGGTGGGCCCTGGGGCAGAGATGTGGGTGCACAAGCTGGTGGGATGCCCCAGATGCTCTGTGCTCACTGACTGCCATGGCTGGTATCCAGCACAGGAGCAGGGATGCAGGATTAATGAATGAAGCACTGATGAAGAAGGTGCGAGCAATGCTGTGGTGCAGAGCCAGGAAAACCCAATTCCCATCTGCTGGAACCAGAAGCTGGTGCTGAGGCCACGTGCTGCTCCCATTGGTGGCACATGGATGCGTGTCCCCACCTCTGCCCATGGCTTGCTGAAAGCCGGTGGTGAGCCAGCAGCAGCAGCTCCACAGTCAGCCCTGGCTCCTGCATCACCACACACCACTGCTTAATTAATATCATTAATAGCAAATCACTCCAGAGGGCTGGAGCTACTGGCAGGGCTGTCAGCGTGGGCCTGGCTGTGCCGTGGTGGGCTCACCCTTTGCAGGGCAGGATGATTTATGGTGCTGGTAACCATGTTTGAAAGGTGCTGCACTGCACGGACACGCTCCAACATGCTATCGACCATGGACAAGCTGCCCAAGGACCAGCCCCAAGCCAGGTAGCGGGATGGTGATTGCTGGCTGTCCCCATAGGTACACAACATCAGCCTGGCAGAGGGGGAGACGCTGACAGTGGAGAGCATGGGGGGGCTGGAGCCCACCCTCCTGGCCAATGAGTCCTTCCTGCTGCGGGGCCAGGTCATCCGCAGCCCTGCCAACATCCTAACCCTGCGCTTCCAGAGCCCCCAGCCCCACAGCCCCAGCTCCTACCACTTCCGATACCAAGGTATGGGGCAGCATCCACCACCCTGGTACCTCCCGGGGGCTCCTTTGCTGGTGTAGTGTTAATTCAGAGCATGGTGATGGGCAGCAGGGTTTACGTGTGCCAATGGTGGGTTAAGTGGGTGAAGAACGCAGAGAAGGGCAATGCAGTTGGTGCAGGGCCTGGAGCACAAGTGTGATGAGGAGCGGCTGAGGGACCTGGTGGGGGGGGTTAAGTCTGGAGAGGAGAAGGCTCAGGGGGGACCTTACTGCTCTCTGCAGTTGCCTGGAGGATGGAGCAAGGTGGGGGTCAGTCTCTTCTCCCAGGTGATAGGATAAGAGGTAACAGGTTCAAGCTGCACCAGGGCAGGTTTAGACAGAGCTGAGGAACAATTCCTTCCCCATTGGAACAGGCTGCCCAGGGCAGGGCTGCAGCCACCGTCCCTGCAAGTGTTCACACACCGTGGAGACGAGGCCCTCATGGGTTAGTGGTGGCCCTGGCAGGAAAGCTCTTGATCTTAAAGCTCTTTTCCAACCCACTTGATTGTACACCTACAGACAGACATAGGCACCGTGTCACCCAGCCCTGCAGCACCCATACCAGGGTGCTGGGTGAGCTGGGGTCTTGAGGGGGGTCCATCCCCATCCATAACACCACACCTGCCCCCAGCCTATGTGCTGAGCTGCCCCTTCCCGGCGCGGCCGGCGTTCGGGGAGGTGTCAGTGAGCAGCCTGCATCCCGGTGGGGACGCCCGCTTCCGCTGCGCCACCGGCTACCAGCTGCAGGGCACGCACCGCATCACCTGCCTCAATGCCACCCGGCCCTTCTGGAGCGCCCGCGAGCCCCTCTGCCTCGGTGAGCACCGGCACCGGGGCATGCGGCACAGGCATTGCGGCACAGCCGGGTGCTGAGGGTCCCTCTCCTGCAGCGGCATGTGGTGGTGTGGTGCGGAATGCCACGGTGGGACGCATCGTCTCGCCCGGCTTCCCCGGGAACTACAGCAACAACCTGACGTGCCATTGGCTGCTGGAGGCGCCCACCGGACACCGCCTGCACCTCCACTTTGAGAAGGTCTCGCTGGCGGAGGATGATGACAGGTTTGGCAACAGGGTAGGGGGGAACTGGGGGGACCAGGGCACTGTGGAGCAGCCCCACACTGGGCCATGGCCAAGGATGGAGCTTTCGGCCATACCCAAAGATGGGTGCTGTTGGCCATACCCAAAGATGGGTACCACTGGTCATATTGAAGGATGGGTGTCATTTGGCATATCCAAGGGAAGATGCTGTTGGTCATGTTGAAGGATGGGTGTGACTGGCCACGCTCAAGTGCGGGCACTGTTGGCCACGTTCAAAGAAGACACCATTGGCAATGGCCAAGGGTTGGTGTCATTCACCATGTTCAAGGATGGGTGTCATTGGCTATGCCCAAAGGTGGGTGCTGTTCATCATGTTCAAGGATGGGTGCTGCTGGCCACGGCTGTGGCCGTGCTACCACCTATGCCCAAGGATGGGTGCTGTTGGCCACGGCCACCACAGCACCCTGCCCCTGCCATGCCTTGCCAGGCTCATCATCCGCAACGGCAACAACGTGGAGGCACCACCGGTGTACGACTCCTACGAGGTGGAGTACCTGCCCATCGAGGGGCTGCTCAGCACTGGGCGCCACTTCTTTGTGGAGCTCACCACTGACAGCAGCGGGGCCGCTGCGGGCATGGCGCTGCGCTACGAGGGTACGGGGCTGGGGTGGAGGGGGGCACCCAGGCACCCCCATGCCCGCCTGGCCCCTGCAGACCTTTGCCCCTGTGCCCGCAGCCTTTGAGCAGGGGCATTGCTATGAGCCCTTTGTCAAGTACGGGAACTTCACGGCCAGTGACCCCCGGTACCCCGTGGGCACCACAGTGGAGTTCAGCTGTGACCCCGGTTACACGCTGGAGCAGGGCTCCACCATCATCGAGTGCGTCGATCCCAACGATCCACAGTGGAATGAGACAGAGCCAGCATGCCGTGGTGGGCACCAGAGGGAGGGCAGGG
Source organism: Agapornis roseicollis (assembly GCA_002631895.1). Taxonomy (NCBI): domain Eukaryota; kingdom Metazoa; phylum Chordata; class Aves; order Psittaciformes; family Psittacidae; genus Agapornis; species Agapornis roseicollis. The sequence continues at coordinate 195,776 of NDXB01013689.1, forward strand.
AAAAAGGGACTGGAGATGGGGTTTGGTGGGTGCTGGAGTTGAGGGGTGCCATTGGTGATAGAGCTGGGGATAGAGCAGGAGGGCTGTGTCGTAGTGTGTGCTGGAGCTGTGGGATGCAGTGGGAGCTGTACCTAATGGGAATGGTGGGTGCTGGGCACCGGTTGGTGGGTGCCCCCCAGTGATGCTGAGCCCATCACGCACCCACAGCGGTGTGCAGCGGGGAGCTGACAGATGCTGCTGGCGTGGTTCTGTCCCCCAACTGGCCAGAGGCGTACGGCAAGGGCCAGGACTGCATCTGGGGGCTGCACGTGGAGGAGGACAAGCGCATCATGCTGGACGTCCGCGTGTGAGTGCGGGGATGGCCACGGGGATGGAGGGGTTTGGGATCCATGCTCCCCCCTGCCCTCACCACCCTGCTCCCCCAGGCTGAGGCTGGGCTCTGGGGATGTGCTGACCTTCTATGATGGGGATGACCTCACGGCGCGCATCCTGGGCCAGTACACGGGCGCCCGCGGCCGCTTCAAGCTCTACGCCTCCACTGCAGATGTCACCGTCCAGTTCCAGTCTGACCCTGGTGCTGGTGCCTTTGCCTATCGGCAGGGCTTTGTCATCCACTTCTCTGGTGAGGCCCATGGTGGGATAGTGGCACTATTGTTCCTGGTGTCCCACACTACCCCACTCACCTTGTCACCCTCACAGAGGTCCCCCGTAACGATACATGCCCCGAGCTGCCAGACATCGCCAATGGCTGGAAGACATCCTCGCAGCCGGAGCTGCTCCATGGCACCGTGGTCACCTACCATTGCTACCCTGGCTTCCAGCTGACCGGCACCGACCTCCTGATGTGCCACTGGGACCTGACATGGAGCGGCGACCTGCCCACCTGCGAGCGGGGTGAGTGGTGCCCGTTGGCATCCCTGTGCCCTGCGGCACATCCCCAGCAGCCACCATCACCACCGGTCCCTTTTGTCTGCAGTGACCTCCTGCCGGGACCCCGGCGACGCCGAGCACAGCCGCAGGGTGGTCTCCAGCCCCAGATTCCCGGTGGGAGGCACCGTGCAGTACATCTGCGACAAGGGCTACATCCTGGCGGGCAGCGGGACCCTGACGTGCCACGAGCGTGCCGCGGGGGGACCCAAGTGGAGCGATCGCCTCCCCAAGTGCATCCGTAAGTGGGGTCCCCTCTCCCAGGCCGTGTCCCCTGCACTGATGGGCACTGATGGGCACTGATGGGCACTGATGGGCACTGATGGGCACTGATGGCACCGCGTCCCTGCCCCACAGCGGAGACCTACGAGCCGTGCCACAACCCCGGCGTGCCGGCGGGCGGGCGGCAGAGCCCCGAGCGGCGCCTGTACCCGGCGGGAGCCACCCTGCGCTTCTCCTGCGCCGACGGCCGGGCGCTGCTGGGTGAGAGCAGCCTGCGCTGCCTGCCCGGGCACCCGTCGCGCTGGAGCAGCTCCCCTCCCATCTGCAAGGCGGGTGAGAGCACCCCGCATCACCCCACAGCACCGCTCAGCACCCCACTTCTTGCTGATGATCCCGGCTTCTTTCTTTCCTCCCTCCCCCAGCCTCCTATGATGAATTTTACAGCAACCGCAACCTGGATGGTAAGGGCAAGGGGGTGATGGGGTGCAGACAAGCACCCAGGGTGTAGCCGATGTGGGGTGTCCCCTCGCTGAGCCGACTACCCCATGCAGCCGTGGCCAAGGCTGTGCCATCGGGGCCAGCGCTGGAGGGCACCAATGTCGCCATCGCCGTCTTCCTGCCCGTCCTGGTGGTGGCCCTGCTCATCGGGGGCATTTACTTCTACTTCTCCAAGTGAGTGGCCGGTGGCCCCCGGCACCCCATGGGGTCACCACGTTCCTCCTGCTCCATCTGTCCGCTCCCCACAGGCTCCAGGGGAAGCCGTCCCTGCAGCTGCCCCTCGCTGGCTCCCACCCCTATGACCATATCACCGTGGAGTCGGCTTTTGACAACCCCACCTATGAGACAGGAGTAAGTACCGGCCCCCCAGGTCCCCCCAGCCCGAGCTGGGCACCCCAGGGACCCTGTGTTGTATCAGCCATGTGTGCCAGGGGCTGTGTGTGGAGTAGGACAGGAGTGGAATGGGGTGAGGCATTGCAGGGATCACGCTTTAGGTAGGATATCCATCCAGTGGCCACGCATGGAATGGAATATCCATCCCGGTCCCATTCACAGGATGGCACATCCATCCAGGGACCCTTCATGTGACCAACATCCATCCAGGGACCACACATAGAATGGAATATCCATCCATCTGTGCACAGGATGGAATATCCATCTACGGACTCTTCACAGAATGAGACATCCATGCAGGGACCGCACACGGGAATATACACCCAGGGCTTGTTGATGGGATAGGACATACATTCAGGGATCATTTCCCAAGATGGACATCTATCCAGAGACCATTCATGGGATGAGACCATGCACAGAATGGTATCTCCATCCATGGACCCTTCACAACATGGGACATCCATCCAGGGACAACACATGGGGTGGGACATGCACCTGCCGAGTGTCCAACCCCTCGCAGTCTGTTCTCTTTACAGGAGACAAGGGAATATGAAGTGTCCATCTAGGAGTGGGCAGCGTGGAGCCGGGCACCGCAGCCACCCCTCCCGGGCCCCCCGTGCCCACCAGCCCCCGAGCACAGGCTGGGTCCACCTTTCCCAATGAGACCCAAGCTGAGTGCTTGGTGGGACTGACCCAGACCCAGCCACCCCCCTGCACCCCCCAACCCACCCGGACCCCCGTGGGGTCTGCCTGCGCCCTGCTGCCACCCGACCCCCACCCCGGGGTGCTGAACGGGGGGGGGGGGGGGGCCCCCCCCCCCCCCGCCCCCCCCAAGGA
>NDXB01013689.1:200285-234079 GCA_002631895.1 Agapornis roseicollis
CGCACACGCACCCCCCCCCCCACCCCCCCGGAGCCCCGTGGCCATAGAAGGAAGTGCGGAGGGACGGAGGCAGCTCGCCCAACCCCCGGGAGAGGCCCTCCGGACACGGGCCCGGCGGGCGGGGCGGGCCCGGCACAGGCCTTGTGTCCCGTGTTTCCACCCCCCCCGGGGCTGCTTTCCCCTCGTCTGTGAAGCGGGAGAAGGGCGCTTGGGGTCAGGGTCGGTGCCAGCCCCTCAGAGGCGCTGTCTGTGTCTGTCCGTGCAGCAAATCCAGGCCCTCCTGGCTCCCCCCAAGAGCGAAGATGGGGAAAAGAAGAGCAGGAGGCCCGAGAAGGAGCCCAGGCGAAGTGGCAGGGCCACTAACCACGATAGCTGCGATAGCTGCAAGGAAGGAGGGGATCTGCTGTGCTGCGATCACTGCCCCGCCGCTTTCCACCTCCAGTGCTGGTAAGGCTCGGCGCTGTCCTCCCTCCGGAGCCAGCCATCCCGGCCCAGGCAGCACCTTCCCTCCAGCAGCTCCTGCTCCCCGTTAGCTTTGCGCTGGGAAAAGGGGGGAGGTTGTGCACGGCAGGAACAAAAAGGAAGCGCGAACCTGCAGCCCCCCCTCTCCACTCATTTCCATCCCCTTCTCTGTGGTTCATCCACGGCAGCCGGGGTGCAGAGCGTCCTGGCTGCCCTCCGTGCGGGTGGGGGTCCGCCACCCTCCTTTCTTTATGCGCTGAGCAGCGGCTGAGAGGCCTGGAGGAGGAGCAAGGCCCTGGCTGCGCGGCCTGCCCGCGCTGCTGCTGCCCCTGCCTGGCCTTCCTCCACCCTCCCCAGCGGGGAACTTCCCCTTCTCACCCCTCTCCGAGGGTGCTTTTGCTTGGGGGGGCACCCTCCGGAGCGCTGTGGCCGGAGGGAGGGAAGGAAGCGGCGGTGGCGTCTCCGCACCAGGCCTGACATTCCCAGCGCTTCCGTGCTGCTGCAGCTGCTGGGAATAATGGAGGTTGCTGTCTCTGTGTCTCCCTGCCTCACTGTTTACAATATGGCGACCTTCCTTTAAATTATATTTTTATTCTCAGCGCCATTTTGGCTGCATTTGTGACTTCCAAACCCTCACAGCGCTGCCTCCAGCGTGAAAACACCTTCCCTGTGGACGATCTGACCCTCCAGGCTTAAAGATTGGCCGGGTTTATTCCTTTCCCTCCTTTTTTTCCCCTCTTCCTCCTCACTCCAGACCTCTGCTGGCAGTGTCTGCTGTGGATTGGGGGGCATTAGGATCCTCTTGCAGGGCGTTGGGTGGCTTTGTGGGTGAAGGCACATCTCCCTGCATGCAAATCTGGGTGCAGTGTGGGAGCCGAGGTGCTTGTGGAGGCGGTGGTGAAGCTCTGGTCGGCGCAAGCTGCAGCGGGGAAGGACTCTTGCTGCCTTCCCTCGCAGCTTCCTGAGCTCTTGGCGCAAAGCGACCCACTCCAAAAAGCACCTCAACTTTCCATCCCAAAGTTTTTCCCCTTTTTCTGGATGCATCCCAGCCTGCCTTACCCGAATCTCCCCTTCAACAGTTGACGCAGGCGGTTTGTGTTAAATTAGCACAGCCAGAATGGATAATGGAGTGGAGGAGGGAGCGGGGCAAGTCAAACAGCTGGAGCTCGGGCGTAGAGAGTATTCCTCCTTAGGGGAGATTTTTTAACCACATTCCTTTCTCTCTTTCATGCTTTGGAGCTTTGTTTGCCACCCTGTTACAGCTGTCTGTCTGCTTTTTTCTCTCCCCTTTTTTGACTTGGTGGTTGCACTGTGTTTCTATGCTAATTGCAGGTCTCTGAACACTTATTAAACTGATTGCTGATACCAGGAAAACCGAGTGTGTGGTCACAGTTCTGTAGGGAGTGTCCCGTTAGCAGTGTGTAGCCAGACGAACCCGACAATGCTGTAGCATGCAGCCATGACATCATCCCCTCCTACCCTCAGGAAGTGCTACTGGTGGTAGTGCAGATCCTCTAACATTTACTAGGAGGACACTAATTGTTTAATCATTTTTGTCCAGCATTCTTGATGGGCGTTAATGTACGTTCTGGGGGGGTGGTTTTTTAACTTCTCCGTGGCATAGTTGCTTAAAAACTCAGCGTTTGCTTTCAGATGCTGCTGAGCACATCCTGAGCCTTCTCTTAGCGAGGCTGGAGCGATGGTTAAAGCTTCACGTTTGAGGTGGAAGAGCTGTGACTAATGCTCTAGGGCTTCCTGGTTGACTCTGAGTCTTGGTTAAGTCTAACCGTAAATGAGACCGTTTTGTGCATGGCTAAATCTGGCTGAGTTTCATGGCTTAATGTGGCAAGTTTCTTGTAGTTGGCGAGTGGGAAGCAGTTGTGTAAACTGGGGACCAGGAAAGCTTTGGCTGTACTTGAGTTAGTTGCATTATGATTACTTAAAACATACGTATCTTTGGCCAGCTGGTCACCTTTTGAAACAGAAATGGAAGGAGCAGTTGTGATGACGCTTTCTCACTTCAGTTGTTGCCTTTCCTGGGGTATCCTTTTGACAATGGCACAGATCCTGCTGTGGGATGTGGCACAGGAGATAGGTGTCACGTAAAGCTCTCTGGTTCGGGTCTGGTTCTGCCTGCCTGCTCGTGAAAGCCTGTCCATGGCTCGGCCAAGGTCTTCCTGTGAACCAGGTTGTCTAGAAGGGATCCTCAGGTTTTATTTTCCTGTTTTCTTCCCTTTACCATCTGCATCTTCCTTGAAGCAAGCTCCATTTTGGCTATGAACTTAGGCATAAAGGCAGCACTTGTAACTTCCTTTCTGCCTCCTTTTGGTTTTGTATTTGAAGAGTAGCAGCTGTAATGCAATGCTTGTTTGAAGTCATTTGAATAGCAGTTTAAATGCTCTGCTGGGGCATAGTAGCTGAATAGCATCGACAGCTTACCTGTTCTTTAAATATTTATTGCAATCTTTAGCACCAGGTTGCATTTATTATCAGCATAGAAAAAATTAAAGAGAAATTAAGAACAGCAGCTCTTAATTGGTCTGGGATTTGTAATCAGTTGATTAAAGCTGTGTAGAGAGACCATACTATAAAAGACAATGAATGACAAGGGTGTGATCAGCCCAAGTCACGCAGGCGGCTGGAGACAAACCCAGGAGTTAACCCAGCTCAGTAGCCCATGAGCTAGTTTTGTGTCTTACTGTGTCAAGAAGTCTTCTCTGTCGTGTTGTTTGAACCTGGAGTGAGCAATTTGCCTTCATTAGGTGAGTGTGTGGTGCTCAAACCTCAGCACTTTGCTTTAACTTCTGTTTGGGGCCTGAACCTGTTGCCTTCTGCAGGAAACAGAAGACACTCAGCCAAAATCCCCCTAACTTTCCGAGCCTGACAGTATTGCACATCTCTGATGGTAAATAACAAATTCTGTCGATGCACTGTGCAAGTGGCTTCCTCATTCATCTGTCAGCGTGTCAGCTCTTCTCACAACTCCATTTCAGAGCCTCTCGCTCAGCATAAAACTCCTGCAGGTTACTGTGAGAGCCCATGGAGCAGGAGGATCACCAGCCAGGCTGCAGATAAAGTGGCTTGGTGGAAGGGATACAGGAAAGTGTAAAATCCCTTCCAGACACTTAGTTTCAACATACTTGGATTAATATTGTGGTCAGGTGACTGTCTTCAGGTTTGAATTTACAGAGAGAGCTGGGTTTTTTTCAGTCCTTAGTAATTCTTGAAACAGAGCAAAGGGTTTTTAGCTCTTAAGTCTGCTTTTGGTTATGCTGTTTGCCCATAATCCGCTGCTTTGGGTAATGGTGCAGCCTGCATTTCCATTCTGATGTTCTGCCTTAACCCAGGCCCCTGGGAATGGTGTACGCTCCTTCTTTACATGATTGAAACCCAATTTTCCAGTGCTATTCTATTCTTCCCCTTTTACATCCTCCTTCTGGCTATGTGATTGTTAGAATTCCCTGTGTTTTCTGGAGCTCGTGGTAAACTCAATTCACGTTGAAGCCCGTTTGCAGAGTGCCTGATGTTGCAAATTCATTACAGCTTCGCTGAAGGATTAGAAAGATCCCTGGGAGAGGAAAAGTTTAGTTAACAAGCAGGGGGAGGGGAGTGACAACAGGAGGGAGAACTAACACAGAACAGTTTTGTGTTGGGCTTTTTTTTCATCCCTGTTTTTTAAGTCTCACTGCCTGAGGTTTTGGTTGGAGGAGCCCAGAATCACCAACCTCGCTGAATGCTGCTCTTCACATCCCTCTTACAAATCCCTGCTGCTGGCTTTGAGGCACTGCCATCATGGCAAAGTGAGCTGAGGTACCTAAAGCTGCCCTCTACCCTAAACAGGCAGTACCAGTTTGGTGGCACTGCCCAGCAAAACCACTTTCCTTAGCTGCTGGGAGAGGTACGCTGCACCCATACTAGGGCCTGCTAGCTCCATCGACACTTCCCTCTCCATGTTTATATTTGGAGCCTTTGGCTCCATTTCTCCTTCAGTTTGGCAGTCTTTGCCAAAGTTGTCGAAGAACTGGAGTAACAGAGCTGCAAAGAGAAGGAGTGAAGCTTAAGCTAGCCTGAGTTTTGCATATTTTCTATGAGTCACAGTGGGTAAGGGCTTTGCAAAAAGAGTGGAAAAAAGTTGTGTTAGGTAGGACATCTGTAACTCTTCCCCCCTTTACTCAGGTCTGAAATGTCCTGTTTTTATCTTGGCATTTGGTCTGGATTTGGGTTTTTTACTCTGTGAGGGGAGGGAAACTTTAGCCTGTCTATTGTGTTAGCTAATCCTTCCTCTAATGGGCATCTTTGGCTGCCTCCGAAGTTTCAGGTGAAGCTTTGAATGTTCTGAAGCATCTGCTGCTGCAAGGAGTGGCAGGATGGCCAGAAATGCTGCTGGAGAGCTTAGCTTCATCCCTAATAGTGAGCTACAGAGGAGCAGGTTTCTGTATATTGAATTCATTGTATTGCTGGCACTTCTGGCAGCTGTGAAAGCTTGTGGTTCAACTGCAGAAAGTTTGTATTTTGAGGCTTTCTGGGTTGTTTTTACATTAAATAACTGGCAGAACACTTAACTTGAATGTTTATGTGAGTGCAGTTTGAAGATCAGAATAAGCTCCCCTGTTCCAAACATTAATTTAAATGTATCCATCCTTAGTGGTAGTTTGTTAATAGTTTTAAGTATCTACTATTTAACACCCCCCCCTAAAGTTTGGGTTTTATATGTCTTTGGTTCTGGTATTTGGTAGCGTTGGGACCAGCCTGGTCTTAGTCCTAAACCAGAAGGAAGCAGTGGCACTGGCTTGGTTCCTCACTGTGGAGGCTCACTGCGCATGTGCCTGCAGATGTGGTAACATGATCAGTCTTGGCAGTTCTCTTGAGCAAAGTTGTACCAATGAGATCTTTCCCTCTCCTTGTTCTGTCCTAAATCGCTCCATGCGAAGGCACATAAGGTCAGCCCAAATCTACCAATTGAAGTGGAGGGCACCCAAAACCCGTTCACAGTAAGAATCTGATGAATTCATCTAACTTTGGGGCTTACAAACCACAATTCTCACCTGTGTGTGCTCGTGTTAAACTGAAGAGTGAGCAGATTTTGCAGTATGGGCAAGAGTTGGGCATTCGGATCAAGCTGTGGATCACGGCTGCTGTTCTCACTATCAGCATAAAGTGGTAGGAGCAAGGCATTAGGGTTCTGACACATTCAAGAAGGGATGTTTAGCTGCTTAACGCTTTGTCTTCAGGTGTGGCTGCTGTGCAGCTAGCATTATGTCAAACACCCATAATGAACTGGAGCTGTTTAAAGGGCACGACTTGAGACTCTTAATAAGGAAAACTCTCTTCTGTTTTGTCCCTTTGCTTGGGAAAGTGCCAGTTTTGTTGACTGGGACTTGTGGGACCGAGGACTCTTTTCTTTTGTGGACTCCTAAAGTTCAGTAGATTGCAGTGGCTTTGAGGTGGGGTTCAGGGCTTTGTTCATGCTGCTTCAGAGCTGGTCTTTCCTGGTATGTCAGACCTGAAGGCATGACTCATGGAAAGGTCTTCCCAGAGGAATTCCAGCTCCTCCAGGCATTTGCAAAGGAAATTCTTAATTGGATTAGATTCATAATACTAATCTGCTAATGACTGTTTGTTATGGAGATCTTAGTGCTATCTTGTAAATATATTCACCTTATTTAGCTTGCCTTGTGTCTTTTATCATGGACAAGCTGTTAAGATTGTACTCCCACCTGCGGATCTTGGAGTTGGGAATGGGAGGACTGTGTTTAGTACACAAAATCATGTAACACTCAGAATTCTCCCCTCTGTTTACATTTCTCACCATTGCTTTAGGTGGGGGTAGTAAATGGGAAGTGGTAATGATGAGCATGTCTAGCATCAGGCTGTGCTTCTCTTACAGAGGGTGTGAAGGACATCTCGAGTGGGGAGAGCCCCCACAGTGTTGTCAGGAACAGAGCTGTGTATTTTTGGTAAGAGACAGGACCAAATATGATGCTTTTTCTTCCTGAAACTCACCTTTTTGACTTGGCTTGTAGGTGCTGGTGTGGTGGTGTGAAGAACACACTGCATGGAGTGCAAGGCTTCTGGCTGGTTCCTTGTGTAGAACAGAGTCAATTCAGGATTTCAGTTGTAGCATCAATACTGAAACAGCCTTTCTGCATAATAAAGGCACTAACATCAATTCTCTTTATTGACCCACACAAGTGGATGGATGTTAAGCTGGTTTTGTTGCTGGACAGACTCACTGGTAGGTGTCAGGTTCTTGAGTTTTTCCTGTGCTCTGGAGCCCCTGTTAATCCTTGAGTCAGTAGCAAATAGCAGGAACCTGCCAAGAAGAAAGAGAGCTTCCAGAGCAGGAAGGAGGTTGTATCTTCCTGAGAGCAAGCATTACAAAGTCTGTACAGTCAGGGTGTGCTGCCTGTTGCAATATAAATCACATGTGAGGAGAATGTACCTGTGTTTAATCAGTCGGGAAGTAAGCTAGGAGCTGTGAGAATGACAATGTATCCGAGATTCTAGTATGGATTTGTTGTAGGGGAATGAAGTAGTGGGTTTAAAAGAAGGGAGTGTAAGCAAAAAGCATCTTGTCACGTCAGGCTACAGGCTGAACTTGTGATTTCTGTGACATGGTCAGAATGTCACAACTGGCTTTTTCTCCTTTGTGTAGTCAGATTATGCTGTTCCTGACTCCACTGCTCTCAGGATGTCTGCCCAGCTTCCTCAAAGGAATGCTGTGGTATCCAGTAGCTGTAAGCTGAGTAAAAATGGCGTTGTACCTTACCTTTAACAAAGGGGTTGACAGATGTCAGATGTAGTGCAATTACATTCCTTTTCAGGGTATGGAGTAAATGCTTCTTATGGCCAAAAATGAAGGGAAAAGAATCTGTAAGTCATTCTTCCAGTCGGTGTGTCAGATCTTGAGTACAAAAGGCAAAGAGCATCTCAGCCAGCTGAGGGAAACGTGGTGCCTGAACCCAACTCTAACCTATTTCTGCTGATGTCTGCTCTGCACGAGTCACTTGAAGTAAACTAGATGGAGCTGGAGATTACCCACTTTGAAGCCTGCAGAAAGCAGTGGCCTGAGGATGCAATTCAGAAGGCTGCAAACCCCATGCTGAATTTCTGGCGAGCGCTAGTGATTGGTGTGAAACACCTGCCTGGACAGCCTCTGACTCTGGGCAAGCAGCATGTGAACCTCCCAGTGATCTCCGTCTAGAATAGCAACAGGAGCAGGATGTGAAGGTGATCTGGAAAAAAGCAGAGAAGAATGCATGCCCTCCTTTTGGTGGATTTTTCTATTGCTGCTCTTTCCCATCTCTTCCCCTGTGTTCATGGGAAAGCCTCGTCCACATGGAGATGGCAGAATTGCACTTCACTTGTGCCTGTGTGAAGACATATTCATCCTTTTGCTTTTATGGATCTGTCCTTCATCCTCTTCTGATGTGCTGCTTTCCTTTTTTCCACCTTATTGCTTCTGTCCTTTCACCCCTGTCTCCTTTGAATGCATTCAGGATGGCTGGGGCTGAATGTGTTCGCTCCTCTGAAACCTCTCAGACCTGTGTTTTGATTATTTCTTCTTCCCCCACCAGAGATGTCTCTTCATTTATTGTTCTTTAAAGACAAAATTGGATGAAGTGATTCTCACTTGAGCTGTGTTGTTTCTCAGACCTTTCTTTTCCCTGATGCTGCCCTGTGTGTCATCCTGCTTTGTGAAGATGACTTCTGATCTGTTAAGAAGATGGTGCTGTAAAGATCTGAACACTTAACAATGAACCTGGACACTGAATTCAGGCTATTGTTGCTATTGTCTGCAATGCAGGCCTGAGTGATGCATGGAAAAAAAACAAGAGTCAGGATGTGCAGAACGCTTGAATTTCTGCATCTGACCCAAATTTTCCAAAGTCAACAAGTCTTCCTATTGAATTCCATGATTTCTGCTTAGAAATACAAAGCTGCACAGTTCCCTAGCAGATATGTCCCAAATATCAGAGTTCATAACCAATACCAGAGTTGATAACCAACCAAACTCACTGAGAAACAAGATCAGAAAGCCTCAGGTGGTATTATACAGTTCTTAAAGCACATTTACTTATATGGACTTGCACTTGGTAGGGTTTAGACCTTCACAGAAGCTTAATACCTTAAAACCCACTAGCTTTTGTCAGCTTTTAATGAGGGTAATAACGGGTTGTCCACAGAATGGTCTCTGTGGGCCAGGTTCTCTCCATAGATAGAAGTCACTAATTACATCAGGTGATCACATGTTTACATGCAGCTTATCCAGTGTATTGGACTCTCCTGTGTGTCAAGTTTGAGACAGAAATGTCCTGCTTCATCCCATGTGAGAGAGCTTTCCTGATTCCTTGGGATTGCCTGTGCATGGGGAGGATGCTGGTGACAGTAGGAAGGGAAGTGAGGTAAGGTGGATAATGCATGCATCCATGACATTGTACTTGGCTTTCCCTTCTCAGGATGGGACTAGCAGCAGCAGTTTGAGAATGGGTACAAGTAAATAACTTCACTGGCTTCAAAATACTCCAATTCACAATACACCAGTGCTTTGTTTCATAGTTCTTACTGCTGCCAGAGGCTTGAATGATGTTCTGCCCTTGCAGTGGAGAACACTGGCTGGTTTAGAAGGTAGAGATAAGCACACAGGAGATGAAATGTTGGAATTTAGCATACCTGTCTGTGTTACTTCTTAGACTCTTAACTTAGAGTCTTCCTCCACTCTTGTCCTGGCACATGGACAGATTATGTTAGTCTAGTTTTAGCTTGCGTGCATCTTGTTTCTCACTGTCTGGCCATAAAATGGTGTTTTAATCACACTTCTGTTCTCTGTCTGTTGCTGAACCCTTATTTCCAGCTCTGGCCATGCTGCTGGAAAGATGCATGCTAAGCAGATGCAGTGTTCCAGATGATGGGATAGTTGGTGACCTGTGAAATGGCCACTTCAGCTCCCTTCCTTGCATAGTGGCAGCCAAAATAGCCCTGTATTGATCTGTCCAGTGATGTCCAGGTCTCCTTGCTGGATGTTACTAATTTAGAACTTTTTCTGTGCATTCTCAGGGCTTCCACTTCAACGTGAACAGTTATGCTGGCTGCTATCAAGGTGTTTTTCACTAGTTCCCTAAGGAGGAGATGCACCACAGATAAAAGTCTGGTGGCTGATGCTCTGTAGGTAATGCGGATTGCACGACTGGCTTCAAGTAGGTATAACTTCATAGGCAAGCCTAGTCAAGACCAGAAGGTTCCTGAAACTCTGTAAGAGTTAATGTGATCAGGTCATGCTTGCAGGTCTGTAAAGAACAAAGTTTATGCCTGGCTTAGGTGAGGTTTGGTGGTGTCTGTATTGGTGCTTGAGAAGTGTTCAGCATCATCAGAGAGACGGTTTATCATGGAACTACAGCATAGTTTGGATTGAAGGGAACTTAAAGCTCATCCAGTGCCGTAGGCAGGGACACCTTCCACTAGAGCAGGTTGCTCCAAGCCCCATCCAAGCTGGCCTTGAACACTGCCAGGGATGTGGCATTTCTTGTACTCCTGAGCATTGGGACTTTATCCATGTCAATGAGCAGAACTTGGAGACCTTCACTGAGTAGTTTGTGCTGAAGGATAATCCTGAAACTACTGGAACAGGGGAGAGAGCTGACACTTTTCCTAATGACCCTCTTGGAATCTTGACTTCTGTCTTCAGAAAACAGTGAACTTCCCGTTGGTCCAAGAATTGCAATAGGAGGGTAAGAGAGTTGCAGTGAGGAGTAACTTGAAAGAGCTGATAGCTTGTTTCATGTGCTTTTACTATGTATAAGGTAGAGGCTCTGGGTGTCCTCCTCCTGTTTTGGAGCAGCTGTGAGCAGAAGGGTGTAACTCGGATGCAGTAAAACTGTTTCAAAGCCCAGACTTTCTCTGTTTCTCAATGGGGTGTTTGTAATGCCCTGACAGTGAGGTTGGTTTCCTGGTTTGTTTTCGTTGCGGCTGGCATTGAGGCGCTGCTGTAGGAAGCCGGGAAGCCTTGTTCTTTATGAAGCTGGTAGAACAGCTGTAGCTCTATCCATCACTGGGATAAATAGGAGTCCAATAGAAGAGCCGAAAGCTTTCTTCCTTTAACTGGCAAATGTAACCAGCATCCTTCATTATAAGCCTGTCACTGAGTTATTTAGAAGATTAAATGTTCTTGCCTACATTTTTTGGTGAAGTTGCTATCTTCCTCTGCACAGAAAGGAAAACCTAAAGTCAGATGTTGAAAACAACTGACGTCAGAGAGAAGCTATTCAAGAAAGCCTCCCCTGACACTGGTTTGTTTTCCTGCCACCACGATCCCAGCCTGATAGCTGGCTGTATCCTGGTGGGTCCCGAGCGTGCTCTCAGCAGTGGCAACGTGGCTTTGACGCAAGATGGCCACCAGGAATGCTGTGTGTAAATAACTTCAGGTTTGCTTCTAACTGGTTCCTTTGAGAGCCGTGGCCCAGTTCATAGTGAAGAAGGTGCCATTCCTTGGAGTGTTTGTTGACTTATTTATTGAGGTCAGCAAAGTGAAGAGTAATTACGGGATTCAGCCTACAACAGGCATCTGATGTATGAGAGCTCCGGGGTGTGAAATTGAAAAGCTAAGTGGCTTCATGCTATTGTTTGCTTGATAAAAACTCCTAATGTGTGGGTAACTCGTGAAGATTTCTTTATTTCTTCATAGCCATTTAAACTCTATTTAAGGGAGGCTTTGTATGATGTTCTGACCATGGAAGAGCAAATCCTGACAACACAAATCCAGTTTGAATTTCATGGAGATGCTATTTCTTTAGAAAAGAGCCATGAGGCTCATAATACGGCACATGACTTCCTATCCGTGTAGTGGCTTTTGAATAGGCAGTGATAGATATATCCTTTGATTTTTCAGAGGCTTTGTATGAGTTGGTCTTCCAGGTGTTTGTATAGATCCTAACTTTGAAAGCCAGCCCCAGTTTTTCAGAGCTGGCTTTGTCCTCAGTTCATGTTTGATTTGGGGCACACCAAACCTTCCAGGTAAAACAGTGCTGGTCACTGCTCTCTCCTGTGATGACAAAAGGGGAAAGTCTGAAACAAAGGATCAGAACAGTCCAACCCATCGGTGTGTAGTTGGAGGAAGATGTGTTGTAAGTGAAGATAAACTTGGTGCTGTACAATTGCAGGTCCTCTTGGCAGGCAACACTGAGGACTGGAGATCTGCATGCTAATGAACTTGTGAAAGATAAGGAGAAAAGGGCCATGGTGCTCTTGCCGAAGTGTTAATTCTTACCATGCTTATGAAGATCAAGTATCTTGTTCAGACTTAAAAATCAGTTTCTCTTATGCTTACAGTAAAAGCTTGACAGATGTGGTCATAACTACTCAATTAAAACAGCATTCCTTAGCGCTTCCCTGGCTTCACACTAAGACCCAGGAAACGCTCTGTGCTCGCAGAGGGGCCAGTGGTGCAGGAGCAGTGTTCATCAGTCTTTGTTAGTGCAGAAGGCTGCCTTGATGAACAGTTCATTAACCAGGAGAAGCAGAATCAGTCTTTTAATACACTTGCTATAGCACCTAGGCCCTGACAGCAAGCAAAAAAACTCAGGAGGCTGCTCGGAGAGCCAAAGCCTCGCTGCTGGTCTGAAACTGATCTTTTCCCCTCCTTCCACAAGCCTTTGGGTAGCAGCATTCATTAAGACACTTCTCCAAGCTGTCATTTAAGAGTACTGTGCATGTAGGATCTCATGGTTGTGGAGCAGATAGTTCAGCATAACAAATGGGACGATAACATACACACTGAGGAGGAAAAGCATTTAAACTCTCCTCGGCACCTCTCAGGGTTCACCGTGGCATTAATTGTTTCATTGTAAGAGGCGTAAGATTGAGGTAACAGTTAAAACAAATAACCAGGAGGCATCTGGCAGCGCGTGGATCCCTGGCATGCTGCTTGGAATGGGGCAGACGTGTTTCCAGCGGTTCAGGCACGCTCGTCGGTACCTTCAGAGGGATGAATTCCCTATGAACAAATCAAATTCTGTGGGTTCTTTTCCCCCTGAGGTGTTGGGAGGGGGGGGGAATGAGCCTGATGAATCCCTGCTCACTGTAGCTGCAGATCTGAGAGCTCTGTTTCTAGCAGGAGTTGTTGCAGGATCCACCTTAGGGCTCGGAGTGGATTTGCACCGCAGCAAGCACATGGGGGTCGTTTGTTACTCTCCTTCTTCCACCCGCTTGCCCTGCTGCTGTCGGGTTGTGGCTCACTGCTTTAGCCAAACGTTTGAGGCTTCATGTAAAGCAGGCAGTAGTGGAGGTTTTGGTGCTCGCATCCAGAGCCTGATCTCTTGTTCATCCAAGCCCTCCAGGAAATGAGAAACATAAGCTGCAGGTATGCTTGTGCGTCTACGCGGAGCGCCGCGCTTCTGGAGCGCCTGGAACACGGAGGCCTCTGAAAGCCTGCTCTCCTCCTCAAAATGGCTGCCAGATGTGTTGGCTCTCCTGAATCCCCAGGAGCCTGACACCGGAAATGCAGAGGTTGCTGCCAGTTTGGTTCTTGCTGCCGTCTTCCTTCAGCCTTCCAGGCAAGAGCGAGTGTGACCCTGGGTGGCTGTGGTACCTGCGGAGGTTTGCTGCTGGCACACTGGTGTGCTCGGGGCAAGGCTCGCCGGGGCTCTGTTTAAACAAAGGAAGTGTGTTTGTTTTTACAGCTCAAGCTTGGGAGCCTGGGCTGGGATCCTGAGCCATTGCCCTGGGCTGGGAGCAAGATTCTCGAGGAAGGCAGCCTCTCCCTTTGCTGCAGAGCACGGCGCTTACCGGCCAACAAATACGTATCTTATCGTCAGTGCTGGAGACTTCTTAAAGCTGAACTTGGGTTTGGCTTGATAACTGTCTGTAGGTGAAATAAACAGTGTAAAGACTCCTGGAGTGAACCACAGTCTGGCTCCCCGTGCTCATGTGGCTTCTTGGGCTGGTCTTGTAAGCTTGTAAGAAAGATGGGGCTGTTCAGCCTGAGAGGAGAAGGCTCTGGGGGGGCCTTAGAGCAGCTTCCAGTGCCTGAAGGGGCTACAAGAAACCTGGAGAGGGGCTCTGAACAAGGGCCTGTAGGGACAGGCCAAGGGGAATGGCTTTAACCTGCCAGAGCTGAGCTCTTAGGCAGAAGCTCTTCCCTGTGAGCGTGCTGAGGCGCTGGCACAGGGGCCCAGAGAAGCTGTGGCTGCCCCATCCCTGGCAGTGTTGAAGGCCAGGTTGGACATGGGCTTGGAGCAAGCTGCTCCAGTGAAAGGTGTCTCAGCCTGTGGCAGGGGTTGGGACTGGATGAGCTTTAAGGCTCCTTCCAACCCAGACTATTCCATGATTCTAGGATGTCTCAGTCAGTGGGAAATGGAGCTTCTAGGTCCTGTGATAGCGCATCTCTCTGTTGAGCGTTGAGCACAGGGGAGCACTCTTGCTATGCAACTGTCATCATTCTGCATCAGTAGGCAGAACTTTGTAAAGTATTATCTTAAGCCTGGCTGCATGGTAAGTGCCTGTTTTTCTGACAGCATGTGCACTTCTTCTGCAACAGTCAGCACTTTGCTGAAATAACAAATCTTAATGATAAAGAGGTGTTGGGAAGTTCTTGGGCTAGTAGTGGGATCTGTAAGGAAAGTATCATCTAACATATGCTGCTCTGCTTCTAACTGAGGAGAAGTGTTTCTCGAAATAATCCTCTTTACTCCTTCATGTAAGTTGCTTTGGTTTATTTCTAGCATCCAAATGAGAATGTCATTTTGATGTGATACAGCTTTTATAGTAAGTACAGATCCATATGAGTAGGATGTATCTTGTGCTTCATAGCCAAGGCAAGCTGTATATGGTGACGCCTTTAAGAGTATTTGGGTTGCCTTAAGATAGAAAGTGGTTTCTACCATTAAGTAAGCGTGCCCGTGGATGGAGTACATGGGAAGCAGTGGGTAGACTTCATGGCAGCTTGTTCAGTTGGGCTCACACTGCAAATCCAGGGGATGCAAATGCCTGGATACATGGCTGTGCTTGCTGCACGGGAATCTGTGTAGTCTTACATGGAGTAACCCAGTTATTTCAGGAGGCATTGGTGTTAGGGTGGAGGTGTATGTGTTGCACACAAGTGAATCCTTTTCTCTTTGCTATTCAATTCTAAGGCTGTCTTCTGAAACTGTAGAGATGAGATGGGCGTTGTGGAAGGCTTCTTAGAGGTGTCCTGGGGGGACAAAACCAGGGAGCATCCGTCAGGAACAGAACCTGCAGAGCTCCCCTGACTCGGACTGGTGCCCCTGAGGAGAGACCTTCAGAAATAACAATAAAGCATTGCTTTGTGCTTCTCTTGTAGCAACCCTCCGCTCAGTGAGGAAATGCTGCCTCCGGGGGAATGGATGTGTCACCGCTGCACCGTACGCCGCAAGGTAAAGCCTCTCCTACCAGCCGTGATCCCTGCCCTTAGCACTGTCTATCTGAAATGTGAACCCAGTGTTTTACAGCTTTCTCTCCTCTTAATATGTACATATGCACCACCAGGGTTACTCTTTGTGTTTGCAGTTGCAAAAGGCTTTGTTAGGAAGAGGCTTAAAGAGAACTAAAGGGTTTTGATGAGACCTTGCTGGTATTTTTCACCTCAGACTAGGAACCAGAACTGAAGTGCCTGGTATGTTCTTGTCAGGCGGTGCCTTTTAAATTGTTTTCCCTCCCCACACACTTCTGGAAAGGAGGGAGAGCTGAGGCACAGAGGAAATGGGAATGGCTCCTATGGTTGAGGAGGTGAGTTGTTGGCAGGTGAAACAGGAGTCATGTTAATGCAGCTTTGGCACCAGGGCTGTGATTCTGGTTAATGTGGGGGGGATTTTGTCTTGAAGTGTGACTTTGCAGCAGTTGCACATCAGCAGAGGGTGAAATCACAGTGAGTTATGATTTCCTGGGCTGTTGAGCAGGACAGGAAGGAGGTGATTGAGTAAGATTGTGGCTTGTCTTTTTTCCTTGATGCTCTTTCTCCAGGAAGCCGTCTTGCACAATGTAAACATCTTATTGCTGTGCCTACGTAAGACAGCATAGCAGAGGGCTTAGAAACTGCACCAAACTTATCTAGCAACTGTTCCCTTGAAGTGACACCCAAAACAGATTGGAAGAGAACTGTGTTCAGCCTTTTGTTCCGCAGTGGATTGCCTTGTTGTTTCCAGGGTGCTGTTCAGCCATCTGCTAACAGTTAAAATGAAGGTTGCAAATTGAAATATGATAATAAATATGATAATATCATAATAAGTAAAAGGGGGGTGGGGGTGGGGAAGAAGAAAACCAGTCCCCAACTTCTCTGTTTTACAAATTGCCTGCTAACACACTTTGCTCCTTTTGCAGACCATTTTAGTGATCAAATAGATTGGTTCATCCACATTGGCGATGCTGGAGCAGTGCACAGTTGCCCATGCTAGGCCATGCATTATCCCCTCCTGCTGCAAAATGGACCTTGCAGTGATCCCAATGTATTGTTTTCCTCTACTGCAGTTCTCCCTGCCCAGCTCATTCAGGATTCCTGTTGTCAAGGGATAGCAGAGTGGTGTTTGTATCTTGTGCTTGTATTCTCAAGCTGATCTTCTTGTTCTGTCATGGGTTTGGATGCACTGACAGGGTTAATAGAGTGCATTGACAATGAGCAGTCCACTGTGGAGATTCTCAGTGTTGGTTAGCAAAGTAAACAGAGTTGCCTGATTTGTCAGGTGTTTAGGGCTAGATGATGTGAAACGTTGTCCTGATCAAATATGGCTGTCCTGAAAGGAAAGGGACGTGCTAATTTCCTTCCCCATGCTTGGTTCCTTTCAGCTGTTCTGTCATCTGTCTGTTAGCTGCAGTCAAATGGGTTTTGCTGAGTTAAGGCTTCACGGGGGAAGTTGTAGTAAGTGGCTTAAGCCTTTTCAGATGCTGTTTGTCTTCGATTGCATATTTGTCAAGGTTGATGTGCTTTGTTTGTGGCCTCCGTGATAAGCCTGCCTATTCATGTCGTGCAGAAGCGAGAGCAGAAGAAAGAGCTGGGGCAGGTAAATGGATTGGTGGACAAATCTGGGAAAAGGACCACCTCCCCCACCAGTGACGCAGACCTGTTGGACAGGTCTAGCAGCAGCATCAGGGCTAATGCGCATGCCAGGATCTTGGAAAGGAGAGCAAGCCGGCCTGGCACTCCCACATCCAATGCCAGCACCGAGACCCCCAACTCAGAGCAGAATGATGTCGATGAGGACATAATTGACGTGGATGATGACTCTGCCATTGCAGAAATGGACTGTGGGCAGCCCCAGCTGAAGCGACCCTTTGAGCTTCTTATTGCTGCTGCCATGGAAAGGAACCCAACGCAATTCCAGTTGCCGAATGAACTGACCTGCACCACAGCACTTCCAGGTGAGCGATGGCTTGTCTGGTGGTGGGGAAGATGCCTGCAGTTGCATCCTGCTGCCATCTTGCCTCTTTACACTCCTTACTCCTTAGTAGTTGTGGCTCCAGTGGTGCTTGCTGGTACAGAAGTACCCTTGGTCCTCCTCGAGCTCTCCAACAGCAGGTGGCCTCTCAGATGTGAGCTGAGGGACACTTCTGCTGCATGCTCCCCTCCATCAGTGGTTGTGATAGATGCTTGCTGTTGTCACCTTGGTCTGGATCATCAGTCTGAAGAAATAAATTCCAACTGTCAAAATACTCGATTTTGATTTATGATATGATAATCTAGTAACAAAGTAGGGACTTGATGTATGGGATGTCACTGAAATGATTAAGTATAAAATCCACCTGCCTTTAAAGACAGTCTGTGTCACTTAAGGCTAGATTTAGTTGGTTGATAAGGATTCCTTAAGCAGCTCTTTTTGCCTTTTCTGTTTGTCTCTGCCCGGGATGATTATGTGCATCTATCAGAAAGCAAATCTCTATGTGGGTAACCCAAAGCCTGTCAAATTTTACTTTCAGGTACTAGTAAGAGGAGGAGAAAGGAAGAAACCACAGGAAAGAATGTCAAGAAAGCACAACATGAGTTAGACCACAATGGTTTGGTTCCCTTGCCAGTGAAAGTCTGCTTCACATGCAACAGGTACTCGACTCTTCCAGGGAGGCTGTTCAGTGTAGCTACGCCCTTTCACGGGAGCAAAGTTCCTGATGGAAAACCACAGATGACCTGTTCCCTTTCCCATTCTCCTTCAATACTTGCTTACAATCCTCTAAACAAATGGAGGAATAGTCATCTTTGCTAGCTAACAGATGTTTAACCATGGCAAGGGTAGGTGTGGCTGTAAAAGGCTTTAAAACGCAGCCTGAAGAGCATGAGTTTGTCTTGGGTGTTCTTCTACTCTCTGAAGTGATGATGGTGTAGAATACGGAGGTATTTGTTTATGGTTTGTGTGTGAGGAGGTGACCTTTAGGAAATAGGAGTCTGCTGAGAGAGGTATAAGCCCAAGGCAAACAGGAATAGTGTACTGAAATAGTAAATCTGAAAGCCAGTGCAAAACACTGCTGGTTTTTATAGCTGCAGACAAAAAAAGCACCCAGTTGTCTCCCAGTGCAAGATGTGAGTGAAACCAAAAAGCTTTATTTCAGGACTCCAGTCAGTGAGTTTCTGGAAGTGGGCAGGAGATTCACGTGGGCTTTTGTGGGGAGCAGCTGGTGACATTGTCATAGAGTGAAGACTTTAAAGCCTGGGGAATCAGATGTAGCTTTTTGGAGGTTGAGGTCCTGTTCTGAGAACATCTTGTTGAAGTAAATGTCCCAACTTCACCCATGATTCATCTGAGGAAAAAAACGCAATGACTTAAACGTGAGATTTCCTTTTGATCTCTGAATTTTGCTCTAAACAAAGCCACTCAGAACTAACAGACAAGGTCAACTTGAAAAGTTGCTGCTGTGAACCTGAGAGGTACTTGCAGCTTTCCAGCACCAGCATCTCTTCCTGCCACGGGACCTGTTCTGCAACAAGAAACCCTCATGTGTGTGGGAAAGTTCTTTTGCCTTCAGTGGGTCTTGCAGAAGGTCCACAACGATTAAGTTACAAATCAGAAGCCTAATTTTAGATGCATGTAACATAGTGTAGGGGAATTGGTGGGGAAAGATAAGCTCAAGTGGTTAGCCAAGCTTGCCTGTGTGTTCAGTTTATATTCTGTATGGCAAATGAGATATGGTTTTGTCTTTGCAGGAGTTGCAGAGTGGCACCTCTCATTCAGTGTGATTATTGCCCACTCCTGTTCCACATGGATTGTCTGGAGCCACCGCTTACTGCCATGCCTCTGGGTAGATGGATGTGCCCAAATCACATAGAACATGTGGTGGTAAGCAAGGACTATGATTGCAGTATGGTAACTGGATGCTGGAGTGGAACCTTGCAGGGCCATTTAAAGGACAAAGTACAACAAATGTAAAACAGCTTCTGAGCTCTTACTGCTCCCTGTAACGCTTGTAAAGCTCCTGCTGCAAGCAGCACACTCTCCAAAGGAATATGATGCTGCTATCTGCAACAAAATGTAAAGATGGGGAAACTTCTTCCTGTAACTGATGCTGACAGCTCAGACTGTGGCTCACTGACAGCTTGTCTAGTTTTCAGACTGGACTCCTTAAGATCTAGATGAGCTTTCCAGAGCTGTGATACAAAGCAGCACAGTGCTACAAATAGGGGAAGTAATTCTTTGCATGCTTAACCCAAAAAGCTTTCATTCCAAATGGGAGTTTTCATTTGTGGAAAAGCAGTGTGCTTGAGACTTAAATACTCAGGAAACAGGGGGCTGAAACAAAGGGCTTGTGCCCAGACAGACTGCTTCTGAGAGCATTGGTGCTGCTTAGTAGGCCTCTAAATGCTTTTGTATTCATCTCCAGCAATGTGCCCTTTAACAGAAATGGTTAGTGCTGCAGGAAACAAATAGTCTGAAGCTGAGCTGATGCCAGTGCTACAAGGCATTATGAAAGTCTTAGGGTACAGTAGAGTGCCCTGCAGATCCCTAACTCCTGTGGCATTATCTGATCACCCAGCTGAACCAGAAGAACTTGACCCTGAGTAATCGGTGCCGAGTATTTGACCGGTTCCAGGACACCATATCTCAGCACGTTGTCAAGGTGGATTTCCTAAACCGAATCCATAAGAAACATCCTCCAAATCGCAGAGTTCTTCAGTCAGGAAAGAGGAAAGGTTTGAAGGTACGTGTAAAGAAGTAGGTGTTGGGGAAAATCCCTGTGTGTGTATTCCAGTTTGGAAGGGAAGCCGGCACGCCCTGCAGGGATAGCCTTCAGGGCAGGAGGAAGAGGGTGGGGTGTGAATGGAGGCCATGGTGAGAGGTCTGGGAGTCAGCAGTTACTTTTCACTACGTGTGGAACTGAAGAACCTCGTTTTGCTGCCAGCCATAAGGCTCAGCTATTGCAACTAAGCCTTAAGCAGAAAAAGTGCAACACACAACCTCCTGAAGGTGACCCTGCCGCCAGAATTGGGGCTGCTCTGTTAAACCTCTAAGAGTATTTGCTGCCAGAACACCTGAAAAATGCCATCCAGGTTTCCCTTCTTCTGTGGCCTTTTTATTTTGGCATGACTTCTCTTCTGCTGTAGCCACCATGATGTGCTGAAGTCATGCCTGACCTAAGGGAATAAAAGCTATTAATTTCAGCATGACTGCATCAATTTAAAGTACTCAGTCCTTGAAACAGCTAATGTATTGTCTGCAGGGTTCCTTTGGGTCAGGAAGCAGCGAAGACGAAGCAGAGTGGTGGTTAGGCACTTTGTTTAACTAGTCATTCTTGAGTAATTGTTCTCATGTGTGATCTTCTTTCTCCACAATGTAGGTTCCTGATGCTATAAAGTCCCAATACCGGCTTCCACCCCCGTTACTTGCGCCTGCAGCAATTAGAGATGGCGAGCTGATCTGTAACGGGATCCCTGAGGAGCCCTTGCAGAAGCACCTTTTGAACACTGAGCACTTAGCCAGCCAGACAGAACAACAGGAGGTAAATGAAGTCAAATGTTTGGACTCTGTGTCTGTAGTTTCTTTGGTGCAAAGATCCTCTTCCATTTCAGTCATGATCAGAGCAGTTGTCTAGGAAACCAGTCTCAAAATCATGTCTGAAGGTGATAGCTTGTCTTGTGTCTGCCACCCTTGCCCATTAAAACTTCATTTTGGCTTTCCAGGTGAAATGTAAAACTCCTCACTTGACACTTCAGGGAAGTGGTGAAATAGTCTTCTGGCTTTAAGAGTGGAGTCGAGGGCTTTGTCTAGGTGTCATCTTTATTTCCTAGCTGAGGGAGAAACACTTTCCACTTTGATTATGTTAGGCTGCTCTCTGACACATTTATTTGTATGTTAACGTCACATTTCTGGCCTGCTCTTTATTGCTGAGAGAACTGGACTTTTAAACCAAGGTCAAGTGAGTGTTTAAACCTTGTGTGAAACTTCTTGCCAAATTCTGCAGCACGAAGGCATGTTGCTTTGTAGTCAGTGGTGTTGTCATGTCCTTCTGTTAGGTCAGGAAGGGTGCTTCTATGTGGCAGGTGTACATTCACTATGCAGCTTACAACTCGGGGTAAATCTTTTGCTCTTCCTCTGCCTTGGGAAAAGGAAAGGTGTTCTCCACCCCAGCTTTGGTGGGTGACTCCCTATAACATGGGGTCCATCAGTTTATCTTTCCAGCATGCTACAGAGAAAGCTGGAGGATTGTGTTTGCATAGAAGCCTGGATCAGTGAGAGATGTGTTTGTAACCAGCTGAAGAGCTGCAGTGCAAGTGAAGAGGGGAAGGAGGAGTTTGGGGGTGAGGAAGCGTGTCTGCTGCCTTCTCCCTCCTTTCATCTCAGCTTCTCTCTGGCCTGGAGATACACACTGCGTAACTTTGATTGTGCCTCTGGACACATCTTTCTCCTGATTCTAGATGAGTCTCAAAGCAGATGCTGTAGTTCCAGGCTGCATCTGAGCGCTCAGCAGCGCAGTGAGGCAGCTGAATCTCTTTGAGCAGTGTGAACCATTGAGTAACTGTTGAGGTCTGGAGCACTGTCTGCTTGTGGAGCTAACCTGTGCTTTTTTCCTTCCTCCCAGTGGCTCTGTAGTGTTGTTGCGCTCCAGTGCAGCATATTGAAACATTTATCTGCTAAGCAGATGACTTCTCTTTGGGACTCTGAACAAACAGAGAAGGCTGATATTAAGCCTGTTATTGTGGCAGATGGCTCACTCGCCAACCCTTACCAGGCAGCTGACAAGGCACCTACACCTTCCCTCTATTCCATGTCATCCTGCACCTCAGGGATTACCACCCAGAATTCCTTGAGCTCCTCACAATCCCAGCAGACTTTGTCACAGGAAGATGTCAACTGCAGCTCTTGTATAGATAAATCCAAGAAGGTGTCTTCTTGTGGGACTTCCAACGGGCCGACAGCCTCTGACATTAAAGTCAACGGTCCTCATTTCTATGGCGTTGCGTCCGAACCCTCAGCACAGTTGACTGACTCCCAGAGGCTGGTTGGGTCTGGTAACACAATCCCTGTTTTGTCCCATCGGCAAACGTGGCCTCGGCCCCTCACACCCCCAGCAAGTTGTGGACTTGTGAATCACACCATTGGACCCATTGTCAAAACAGAGAACGTAGCAGGACCTGCTTCTTGTGCACAAAGGGGTTCTGTGCCGGTCACAAGTATGCCTACGTCCATATCGAGCTCCTGTGCCAGCCTGGAGACCACCAGCACTTTGCAAAGGAAGAACGTGCAGGCACAGATAGGGCCGCCGCTGACGGCAGACCTGCGATCCATGGGCTCCCCTCTGAGTGCCACCAGGGCTCTCACCCCACCGCAGGCTGCAGGAGATGGGATCTCTGCTGTTGGGGCCACAAACCGATTCTGTTCACCAGCACCACCTTCAGGTACGAGCTAAAGGGCTGATCTTGGCCCCCCTGAGGCTGGCAGTGTTCAGGCTCAATGTTCCTCTGAGCCTCAAGGCTGTAGCAGTCTGCCTGTGTTTAACTGGGAATTGTGCTTTCTGTGGAGAGCTGGGAGAAGTTTGTCTCCTCTGTCTTGGCTCCCTTCATGAGAGCCACAGGATGTAAATTTGCTGCCTGCATATACCTGAGTAGCAGGATAGTAGGTCAGTTTAATTCTGGAAAGCAGTAGTTCTAAATCAGTTGGCTGCTCTGTCTAATGCTGCTTTAAAGCACTAGTTGCAAGGCATTTCTCACAGGATAAGCCTGATCCTGGGATTTGTCTACATAGTAAATGCTCTGGCAATGGTTCTGTCCCCTAGCATGGATGTGTTTGAAGTCTTTAGCTGCACAGCCTTAGAGAAAGATGGACCTCAGAAGCTGTAGTCTGCTTAGTATCTGCTAGCTTGTTAATGCAGGGAAGTTATGGACTTGGATATACCACCTCTGTCCCAGGTTGTACCTAAAAGCCTTGCTGTTAAAAGTGTATATACCCATTCTTTAGTATAAAAACATCAAGTCCAAGATGCTGATAGCTGTTGAAGTCAGAATAACCGCCCATGGCTCAAATTTGGCTTGGACAGAGCTCTGTTACGTCTCTTGCAGTTCCCAGTTGCTCAGTGCCAGGCCTGCATGCAGCACTTAGGTATGAGCGAGCAACAGAGGCAACAGCTTTTTATCCTTAAAATTCCCTCATGAGTAACTTCAGAGCTTCACCTCGTGTTTGGAAGCAGTTCCCAGAGCACTTGGCCTCCTTGCTTCTTGCTGAACAAACTTGGTTACTCTGCTAGTTTGACCATGCCCTGCTTAGAAATGCAAGACTGGGAGAAGCTTTGGTAGTGGAAATGAGCCCACACTATAGGAACCTTCTTGCTCTGTGGTTTGAAGAGCACTGCAAACCCTGCCTAATTTTGCAGTTACTTAAGATGTTAATGAATTGCCTTTGCTGCAGTCTACAAAATGCAGATTAAACCATTCTTGTGGTGCAGTGTCTCTCGGGAGAGGTGTAAATATTTAGATTTCCCCATTTAACATGATGTACATACATAGATTTACAACAAATCCTAAATCAGACTGTGCACATTTTGTTGCTGAGTACAAAAATACAAATCATTCATGACCTTTTTTTGTTGGTGGTGCCATAAAGTTCAGGCTTACAGTATCTCTGAGCAAACCAATTCAAGAAGATCTGGTACCAAACAACACATTAAAGGGATTTTGTTTCCTGGCACTTGCCATTGTCTCTTTCAGCTGCATGGTAAGTGCCAAAGCAGGAAGGGTTTATTTTGCATATAGTAAAATGTGCTTTTAACTGTCACCTTGTTAGTGGGCAGTGAAGTACAGCCCTTGATAATTCTGCACAAATAAGAATGGGGCTGCTTGTACTTTTTAGGCATGTTCAGACCTAGACAAGCTCCTTGGCAAATGTCCTGAGCTTAGTTAGCTTTTCCAGCTCCTGGGGCTTTGGTGCTCCTCTTCCCAGTCTCTGTAGGACATCATTTACAGTCTGTCGTTGCTGTTGCTTCTAACAGGGGGTAGGAGCTTAAATGTATAGGTCTAGGATTCTGCTGGCAGCAGGATGTGGGAAGCAGGAGCTGGCAGTTGGCTCTGTGTTGGAGTCTTGTGAGCAGAGCAAAGCTAATGGCCTCTAATTCAGGCCATTTTCAGAGCATGACTATGAGCAAAATTAGTCATTCTGAGCAGCTTGGAAGGGAAGTGCAGCCTGAGGGCTGGGTGCATGTCTCACGGACGTCACAGTGACATATCTTCTCTACACCATCTTTCTCTGTAGATGGTAAGGTCAGTCCCAGCACCTTATCCATAGGAAGCGCTTTAACTCTACCCTCATCACTCACTTCAAACTCTGCAGCTATGTTGGACCTCACCAGTTCCCTGAAAGCATTTATGGACGGCGGTGAGTATTCAGTTTGTTATCAGTATCTGTTTGTTTGCTTCCCTGCAGCATTCTGTCTCTCCTTAAGGAAAAGGATCCAGAGATAAAGAAGGGTTGTAGTCAGGTGAGGGTGGAGCTGGGTATACATTACCTTAAATATGTCACATGCTTCCCTACTTGTAGTGTTGCCAAGGCAGCGAGGCCAATGAAGTGTTTCTGCCTGGAGCTTTTCTGGGGAATGATCACAAAGCTATTGCATGGGCAGCTTTCCAGGTGGAATTCACATGCACAGACCTGCAGCCCTGCCATGTTGTGGTGCTCTCTGCAATCCAGAGCTGCTCCTGGTGGGTGTAAAGTCCAGTAACAATAGGTCTTCTAGTTGAGTGCTCACCTGAGTGGTGATGCTCTAATGGATCAGATAATGTTCTGATTTCTTTCTGCTTCTGTCAGTCTTCCAGACTGGCCTGTTTTGTATTTTCCTTTTGTTGCACTTGGCAAGAGATGCTAAACCTTAGTGGAGTGACTCAGGAGGAGATTGATGAACAGCAGTCGGCAGTAGCATAGGGAGGCTGCTGCCAGAGACAACTTCTATGTCTGAAGAACAGCCTTTCTGGCATTGCCAGTGTTGACCCTCTTTTCTTGGGTGAACCCCAACTCCTCATCCTGCCCCAGCTACCTCTCTGCCATTAGGAAAGGCTGTTAAAGCTCTGCTTCTTCTGCTTTACCTGTTGTTGATGTGGAGAAGGCTCTTGGAAAGGAGAGGCTAGCCAGCCTGCTTGCTGCTAGAAAGCAGATCTCTGTAGGGCTTTACAAATATCAATACTTCAAAGCTGTCAGCCACAGATCTGTTTTAAAGCTCAATAATACTGTCTGAATTGCCCAGTTTGATTTAACTGACCCTGCTATGAAAGCCTGTAGCTCAAGAATGAGCCTGTAGCAGCTTCAAAGGTGGCTACACCTTTCCTTTGTAACATAGGGTTACACTTCCTAGATAGATAATGGAGCTTCACAAGAAGGAGCCAGCCTGCTGCCTGAAGGGACACGGTGCCCACCTCTGCAGATCCGTTGGTTCTGAGCCAGACCAGCAGGTTTTCAACTTTGTCAGCCCTTGTTCCCCTAAACTTGTGCTTGCAGCCTCAGTTGTAGCTCTCTGGCCATGGTTAGTGCTCTCCTTGCACACTGCTCACAGGAGACGATGCAAAGTAATAGATGAGCTCTGTGTAAGATTCTTGGTACTGCAGAATTTGTCAAGTCTTTGCTGTTGAAGCACATGGCACGTTTGCAAGTGGGGACAGTTAAACCCACTGCAGCTCAGATTGCACCCTTTCCATGAATAACTTACTAATTGCTTTTTGTTTATTAACAGAGATTGAGATAAATATGCTGGATGAGCAGCTGATCAAGTTTCTGGCCTTGCAGAGAATACATCAGCTTTTTCCTTCCAAAGCTCAGTCTCTAGCGAGCAGTGTCAGTTCCCATCAGCAATCTCCTGTAGGAAACCACATTGAAGGTAAGAGCAGCCCTAGAATAGTTGGTTGATGTTGAGCCATAGCTTTTTGGCACTCCTTGGCTCATCCATTGAAGGAGACCTTCTCTTGTCTCCTGGTATCTGTCTGATGCTGCCTTTCATGTTTCTTTCCTCTCATCCCCCCACTCTGGATATCCACTGGCCAGAAACTCCTTCAGGTCCCTCTGTT
The DNA here is from genome assembly GCA_002631895.1 of Agapornis roseicollis. Taxonomy (NCBI): domain Eukaryota; kingdom Metazoa; phylum Chordata; class Aves; order Psittaciformes; family Psittacidae; genus Agapornis; species Agapornis roseicollis. The sequence continues at coordinate 226,216 of NDXB01013689.1, forward strand.
TAATTATTTACAGACTATGGCAATGGAAATACCTTCAGTAACTCCTGATTTTCTGCTGGAAATCTTTAGTGAAGTTGTGTTTCCTTCATCTTGCAATTAGCAATGGGAAGGTTCAGCTGCTTGCTTTTTTGTCCTCACCTTTGATATGGGCAAGAGAAATATATGAATTCCTGCTCCCTCTTTCTGGAGAAGTTGCTTGTGAGACAAAGACAAACAGGAGGATCTGAGGCACAGAATATATGTGCTGTCATTGCTGTGCAGGATAATGTTGCTGTCAAGCTTGAAACACTAAATGCATCTAATGGAAATAGTGGAAAACAACTTGCTCCTCTGTTGGAAATCTCCAGATTCCCGAGTTCAGCAGTGGCTTTGTTTATGGGCACTGGTATCAGCATGCTAACACCTAAAGCTGCTGGGTAAACTGGCTTCTGTTCCCAGTCAATTTAATCTGTTTCTAAGCACTAACTGGACAGCCTTGTTGTGGAAGCTGTTGCCTGCTCCCTCTCTGCTAGGCCTGGGGGTAAATATCCAAGATAAGATCTTTGGAAGTCTGCTACCAGTCAGTAACCTCTGAAACTCAGTGCTTGCCTGCTCTGCTGCTGCAGCATCACAGCATTCTCTAAATGCTTTGTCGGTCTTCCTTTGAATGCTGTTGTAGGACAGCAGCTGTGTGCTCCTAACAGATGAGGTCTGGAAATTCTTCAGCAGTCTTAACCCATCACCCTTGCGGGGCAGGAATGCTTAGACTTGCTGATGAAATATTTGATACAAGGCCTTTAGTGAGCCCTGTTGAGCCAGCAAGAGCCAGACAGCTCAAAGGGCTTGTTCAGGGCACAGGTGGGGATCTGCACACTGCAGCCTCATTGAATGCTGCTTGTCCAGTGATGCCACTCAGTGTGGCCAGTGTCCTTGTTGTAAGTGGCTCTGGAAACAGTCTCTCATAACCCTCTGTTCTGTGCTTTGGTTTCACACTCTTGGTGTAAAACTGCCATGCAGATGTGGTGTCAGGAGAGGCCTAAACTCTGTGGGGGTTTTGGTGTCAAAGTGACACTTAAGGCTCAGCTCTTTGATTATCCAAAGTGGAAGAGACTGAGAAAGAAACCAGTGGTAGAAAGCTGGTGTCTTCCTCACTGAGGCTCCATTGTGCACACTCGGTATTAGCATTCCCCTGTTGCATGGCTTGTGTGGGTGATGGGAGAGAGCAAAGAGATGTTTCATGCACAAACATTCCTAGAGGGCTGGGAAGTGAGGTTTAGGACAAAGCTGCCTGCATCCTCTTTAGGATCTGTGCTCTTTGGAGAGTCTAACACTGAGGACTGGGGTCAAGCAGCCTTTGTGGCTGATAACATTGCTCAAGTGATTTCTTCTTATCTTGCAGCGCAAAGAAAGGAAGTGCAAGCCCGGGCAGTGTTCTATCCCCTCATGGGCTTGGGGGGTGCAGTCAACATGTGCTATCGAACCCTCTACATTGGGACAGGTGAGTAGCTTTTCCCTGGCCTGACCTGGCAGAATCAGGGTGGTTCTCCCTGACCTCACCCTAAGGGTTTGCCAAGTGGGTGTAGAAGGAAACAGATCCATTCTGGACACTTGTTTGCTGGTGCTGGGATTCTTCCTTACCAGGAAACATGGAAATATTCCCCATCCACTTGAATGGTTGTGGGGAGGCACCTTTGTAGCCTGGCTGGTATCAGAAGGTGGCTCTCTTGGAGATGTAATGCCTGACTGACAGAGAGAAGAGCTTATGGTTTGCTTGCAGGTTTCATGTGTTTGCTTAGATTCTTGCAGTGCTCTGGCTAGACCCAAGAGCTCAAATGCTCTTCACCCTCCCTGGAGCTCCTAGCCTTCCCTTCCCCCACTGAAACTTTGTTCTGTGGCTTATCGAGGCATTATTCATGCAGTCCGGGGAGCTCAGACAAAGGCAGTTGCTCCCCTGTTGTTTTGCTAATTGAAGTTTAATTCTGTCTGTTGTTCTCTGCTGCCTGACAGTTTTTTCTGCCTCTGGAATGAACTGAGCCTGTTTTGTCCTTCCCATTGACAGGAGCTGATATGGATGTGTGCCTTACAAGCTATGGTCACTGTAACTATGTGTCTGGCAAACATGCCTGCATATTCTACGATGAGGTGAGTGCTTGAGTGGTGGTTGGTTGGGGGGGGTTTATTATTTGGCATGCACAGCAGTGGGAGAGCTGGAGATGCAGGCAGCAGGTTGCCTTTGTGTGGGGCTCCTTTGTGGACTACAAAGTAAAGAGCCAGGGCTGTGAATGGTTTCACTCCAGCGAAGGCTGCGTCAGCGTTTTCTGTCAAACCCTTTTCTGAAGCCCAGAGCTCTGCCAGTGTGATTCCTCTGAGCTAACTGCTTGTGGACAAAGCCTGACCACAAGGAAGCACTGTCACTGCTTGGTGTCCAGGGAAAGAAACAGTCATGGAAATGGTTTGATGCTTTTTGATCCAGCTGCGTGTCGACATAAGACCTCAGCTGGAACAAGGCAGGGAATTCTTCCCAGCTTCTGCTTTCAGGTGTGGCAGTGCTGCTGAGCCATCATGCCATCTGCAGTGCTCTGTGAATTATTTATTTCACTGGATTTCAGTTAAGCTCTCAGCATAAGCAGAGGTCTACAGTTGCTCCTTAACTACAGGCCTGAGATTAGTTTGCTCTTGAAGTAAACAGGCTGGTGGGGCTGCCAATAAAAACGCTGCTGGAGATGTCTCTTAGCATGGAAACAGTCTTTAAGCAAGATAGAGTCTTTTATATCACCATTAGTCAAACAGTTCCTGAGCAGCATCCAGGATTAACCCACAGTCAGGTTTAGCCATTCCTCCAGTGCACTACAAGCTACAGAACACACTCAGTAATGGCATCCAGACCTTAAATCTGTGTTGAAGCATCTCCTCACAGTGGTCAATCCTGAATCAGGCTCCAGGCTCTAAACTTGTCCATACTCTGTGGCTGTGGTTGCTCTAGAAGGAGAATTTCCCCTTCCTTAGCTCTGTTTGCTTCTGCCCATTGGCAGCTCATGCTTGCCCTCGGTCTCTGCAGCTTAACAGGTTACTTGAAAACTCACTCTTCTGTGCACGGGGAGCTTTTGTAACTTACTCAAGCTCTGTAGCCCCTGGGGGGCAAGGTCTTCAGCCCTCATACGGTTCCTGTGAGCTAACCTGAAACCTCCTCTGCTCTGTCAACATCCTCTGCAAAGCTCAGTTGAGTGTGACGCTGCTGGTGTAATGCTGCATGTCAGGGTAATGTCTCCTGGCATTTCAGACTGCCTCTGTCTTGCAGCACGCTGCCATCCCTCTTGCCATCTTGTGTCTGCTTTCCAAAATGCATCTCCTCCCTGCTTAGGCACAGGTCTCAGGCCAAGCTTGTTAAAATGCTGCGCTCGCTTTGGGAGAACCAGCTTGCATCCCTGCTTCCAGAAGATCTGTTGGTCCCAGTGCAGTAGGAAAACTCACTGCTCTTCAAAGCTGCTCTGGCTTTGCTTCCCTATGGAGAGCCAACTTTTTGCTGGAAAGCTGTTCTGTCAGCATGAGCCGTTCACGAGGGTCAGGTTGATGGTCCATGAAGCTGGAGGGTATTTTAACTGCTCTTATTTAACCACCACCAGCAGGAGGGAGGGAGAGGTTGTTTCAGTGCTCCAGAAGGGTACACGGGCAGAAACCTTTCTGACTTTGATTCCCACCTCCTCCCTTTTTCTTCTTTTCAGAATACAAAGCATTACGAGCTGTTGAACTACAGTGAGCATGGGACGACTGTGGACAACGTTCTGTATTCGTGTGACTTCTCGGAGAAGATGACTCCCACTCCTCCCAGCAGTATTGTTGCCAAAGTGCAGAGTGTAATAAGTGAGTGTTGAGACAGCACCAGCCCCGTGTACCATCACTGGGAGCTGTTAGAAGGGGATGGGAGCAGGTATAAATCGATCCCTTGTTGGTGGCCCTTGTTCTGCAGCAGCTGGTGCACCCCTTGCAAGAATATCAAATGGTTTGGGTTGGAAGGGACCTTAAAGCTCCTCCAGCTCCAACCCCTGCCACAGGCAGGGACCCCTTCCACTGGAGCAGCTTTCTCCAAGCCCCTGTGTCCAACCTGGCCCTAAGCACTGCCAGGGATGGGGCAGCCCCAGCTTCTCTGGGCAGGGGAAGCCTCTCCATTGGCTTTCAGCCTGGGTTGCACAAGACCTTTCCCTGCAGCCTGGGCAGGGCCCAGCGCTCTGCTCTAAACCCTGTTCCTGCCTCCAGTGACAGAGTTGCACCACACTGAGGACCCTGCCTGACATCAGCTCTGATTCAGAGCTGGACCAGTGGCTTTCCTCACACATCCTCCCCTTCCAGCCTGTGAGTAAGCGATCTGGGCTGTGCTATGGGCATCCCATCCCCACATGTCCTACTCCTGCTCTGCACTTTATCAGCTCCCTCTTGTTTTGGCTGTTCAAGTAGATGTGTAAATGCCTTCACCTCTCTGGGCTGTGGGGAGATTCCCATTTCCCTTTATTGACCACTTCCTACAGAGGACTGAAACATCTCATTGCTGGAGGATCTTACCCAAGGCACCTCAGCAGTAGGCCTGTTGATGAAAGCAAGCTGCCGCAACCCACCCAAACTTCACACCTACCACTTTCCTTTTTCAGAGCGACACAAAAGCAGGAAACAAGAAGAGGAGCCGCATGAAGAAGCCGCTGTGATGAGTTCCCAGGCACAAGGACAGCATAGGAAACCCTGTAACTGCAAAGCCAGCAGCTCCAGCTTAATAGGGGGCAGCGGGGCTGGCTGGGAGGGGACAGCACTGCTCCACCACGGCAGTTACATCAAGCTGGGCTGCCTGCAGTTTGTTTTCAGCATCACTGAATTTGCGACCAAACAGCCCAAGGGGGACACTGCCTTAGTACAAGACATGGACTTGGAGGAGAAGCTCTCTCTGAAACCCCACCAGGTGCCCGTGCTGCGGTCCAACTCCGTTCCCTAGGAATTGGTTTTTTTTTTTTTAGGAAGAGACCTTTTGGAGTAAAGGCAAACAAAAACACCTTCAGACTGTTGCAATGCAAAACTGTACAAAACCAAGGTGGGATGTTGTGTGTCGGCCCAGAGACTGTTCACACGCCGTTTGCATGAAGTGAAGAACGTTTAACTTTTTTTAATTTTAATTTTGGGTTTTTTGTTTTTTTTTTTCTTTTTTTGTTCATTTTTTGCTCAAGTTTTAGGGGCATTTGCACATATATTTGTACTATACATTTCATTTTAAAAAGGAAAACTGCAGCGAGAGCAGGACGTGTCGGAGCGAGGGGCAACCGCTGTCTGGCTCGAGGACTCTCCCTGACAGATAGTTCCCATGCAGTTGTAAAATAATCAGAAACTTGTTCTATTTTGTGCCAGTGACAATAGTTTTATATTAAAAAAAAAAGAGAAATACAGTTTTCATACAGCAAATCTATACAATATCATTGTTTTATTTAATGTAAAGAAGCGCTCTTCTTCTTCCCACAGTTATTTTCTTTCTCCCATCCCTCCCTGCTATGGTTGCACTACAAGTAGCTACTGTGTATTATGGGCAGTGAGAAATGAGTTCTTTTCCTGGTGTCCATCCGAGTTTTTCTTTCAGACAAAGGAAAAGCGTTGGGATTCTGTGTAAATACATCAGTGATGGCATTTTTTTCAATGTTTTAAAGCTGTGTACAGTGCTACATGTGGTATGACGTTCCTCCAATTGTCTATTGTAGCAGCTCGTTTGTCGTAACCTGTCTGTCTCCTTTTCTGTTTCAATGCCACCTCCCCGCAGAACAGCTTAGTTCCACTGTACATAGTAATTGTAACGTTTTAGACTTTACAGAAAACTTTCCTGTATTCTGTATATAAAAAAAAGAAATACTTCACATTCTGTTTTCTTGACTGTCTTGTCTTTAACTCCTGTCCCCATGACACAGAAGAGCTGCGGGAAGGATGGAGCCATGGGCACGTTGTGGTGGTCCAGGAGGGATGGAGGGTGATAGGATGGTTTTGAAGGGCACCAACTTGCTCCGATCCAACCTGGTATTGGGTGTTTACAGGGCTGGGGTTTAAGAGCAGGAGAATCATAGCATTCCAGACTGGTTTGGCTTGGAAAGGACTTTAAAGCTCATCCAGTTCTACAATGAATAGGGATATCCTCAACCAGGTCAGCATTAAACCACATCTAGCCTGGCCTTGAATGGTGCCAGGGATGATGCATCCACCACCTCCCTCGCTGTAGAGAGTTTTTAACTTGGAAGAGGGGAGATCTGACCGTGGGGATGCTGGAGCCCGGTGCCACGGTGATGGCCAGCATGCAGCCGGGATTGTGCCTTAACCTCGGGCCCTGCTTCCACTGGGGACAAAGGCCTCAACGCTCCGGTTGCGAAAGGAGCAGCGCGGCCGGGGCCCTTTCCCCGCCCTTCCCTGCCTTGCCCTTCCTTGCCCTTCCCGTGGAGGCGGGACACGGCCTCGCCGGGATGTGTTGGCGGGCGCTGCTCCGGTACGGGCTGCTCCGAGCCCCGCCGCCTCCCCTCGCCCGGCCCTCGCTGCGTGGCCGCACCGCCATCGTCACCGGTGAGCGGCGGGCAGCGCCCCGGCCCCGGCCCCAGCCCCGGCCCCGCCGCTCACCGCTGCTCTCCGCAGGGGGAAGCGGCGGCATCGGCGAGGCGGCGGCGCTGGAGCTGGCCCGCTGCGGGGCACGAGTGGTGCTGGCCACACGCAGCGCCCCCCGCGGGGAGGCCGCGGCACAGCGCATCCGCACGGTGAGAGCTGGGGCACCCCTGGCAACCCCCCTGGCACCCCATGGGGCACCCCCAGAACATCCCTATGGGCACCCCAAGGAAAACCCCATAGCGTTCCTGAGACACCCTGATTAGACATCCTGGGCATCACATGGGAACCCCCAGAACACCCCTATGGGCACCCCTCGGAGACACTTACGGCACATGGCACACCCCAGGGACAGCCCCATAGGACATCTCCAATCACCTCAGGGCACCCCCCAGGCCTGGCATGGGGCACCACCAGCACCCTGCAGCCCTCCTTAACCTGGCTGGGATCCATCCCCACGCCATGGTACCCCAGTGCTGCCCCAGGCTGTGCTGTGCCCACAGGAGACAGGGAATCCAGATGTGCGATTCATGCATCTGGACCTGGCCAGCCTGCGCTCGGTGCGCGCCTTCGCCAGCGCCTTCCTGCGTGAAGAACCCCACCTGCACCTCCTCATCAACAACGCCGGTGAGTTATAGACCCCCTTTCCCCCCCCACCCAAGCACCCCCAGAGCACCCCCCATGTGCCACTAATGCCTCCTCGGCAGGGGTGAGCGCCGGGGGCACGACGGAGGATGGCTTCAGCCTGGCGTTCCAGGTGAACCACCTGGGCCACTTCCTGCTGACGGAGCTGCTGCTGGAGCGCCTGCAGAGCTGCGCCCCCAGCCGCGTGGTCATCGTGGCCTCCAGCGCCCACCGCGCCGCCCGCCTGCGCCTCGACGCCTTGGGGAGCCCGGCCCCGGGGCCGCTGGGTCCCTTCCAGGACTACTGCGACAGCAAGCTGGCCAACGTGCTGCACGCCCGCGAGCTGGCCGCGCGCCTGCGGGGCTCTGGCGTCTCGTGCTATGCTGCGCACCCAGGTAGGGACGTGGGGCTCTTTGCATCGGGGCTTCTTGCATGGCGTCGGCCTTGGCATGGAGGATGGCAGCGCATGGAGCACGCCTTGCATGGAGGGTGCACTGCGGGGCAGCTCCCCTTGCACAGGGTGGCCTCGGCGTGAAATGTCCCTTTGCGCATTGAGCCCTCCTTTGCACAGGGTGTCCTTCAGCACCATGCATCCAGGGCATGAAACACGTCTCTGCACAGCGTGTCCCTTTACATGAAACATGCCTCTGCA
>NDXB01013689.1:234159-259625 GCA_002631895.1 Agapornis roseicollis
CTCTGCACAGCGTGTCCCTTTACATGAAACATGCCTCTGCATGGCCTGTGTCTTTGCGTGGTGCATCCCTTTGCATGACACACTCTTGGCACGAAACATCCCTTCGCATGGCCTGTCCCTTTGCATGCCATGTCCCATTGCACAGTGTGGCTATTTGCACAGCGCTTTCTTGTCACCAAACATCCCTTTGCACAGCGCGTTCCTGTGCTTGGTGCGTCCCTGGGCACAGTTGTCCCTTTCTCTTGTGTCCCTTTGCACAGTGCACCTTGGCATGAAACACGCCATCACACGGTGTGTCCCCACACAGGACTATCCCTATGCAGCGTCCATCCCTTTGCACCCATGCACCCTTCTTGCGCGAGACCTCGTGCCCATTCCACCTCGCACAGGCCTTGCAGTGCCAAGCTCCAAAGGGGAAACCCCATCAGATGCTCGGAGTGTAACCCACGCGCCTGCTCCATCCCTTGCAGGGTTCGTGGACACGGGGCTGTTCCGGCACGCTCCGCTCTGGCTGAAGCCGCTCCTGGTGCCACTGGCCCGGTTCTTCTTCCGCGGTGCGGCCGAGGGTGCGCGAACGCCGCTGCACTGCGCCCTGCACCGTGGGCTCGAGCCCCTCAGCGGCGGCTACTTCAGTGACTGCGCCCTGCAGGAGCCCTGCCCGCCCGGGGGGGATGAGAGCCTGGCACGGGCACTGCGGGAGGGCTGCCAGCGCCTGCTGGGGCTGTGCGGTGATGGCAATGGCGATGGCGATCGGGATGGGGATGGGGATGGCGATCGGGATGGGGATGGGGACAGACCTGCAGCTCAGCACTGAATGTGACCATGGTGAATGGAGCTGCCTCCAGTAATGCCTTGTGATGGTGTGGGCACGCTGCGGTGCTCGTGCCTTGCCTTGTGTGTGCACTCGCCTTGCACAGCCGGCGGCGCACACACCCCGCCAGGTACAGCCATAACCATGCTGTGCTGCGCACACCTGTGATCACGCTGCAGCGCACACACCATGGCTTGCACACCTATAATCATGGGGCAATGCACACGCCATGGCTTGCACGCCCATAGTCAAGCTGTGGTGTGCACACTGTGCCTTGCACACCTATAGTGTTTAGTGTGAGGTGTCCCTGCCCATGGCAGGGGGGTTGGAACTGGATGATCTTAAGGTCCTTTCCAACCCAAACTATTCTATAATCACACTGCAATGCACACACCATACTTTGCACACCTATAATCATGCTGTGCTGTGCACACCATGGCTCGCACACCTATAATCACACTGCAATGCACACACCATGGCTCGCACACCTATAATCACACTGCAGTGCACACACCATGGCTCGCACACCTATAATCACACTGCAATGCGCACACCATGGCTCGCACACCTATAACGACGCTGCCGTGCAGACTCCTCCCTGCACACGCCGCAGTGCGCACACGCCCCTCCTGCCCGCCCATGCACACACACGGCACCCAACATGGCGGCGACACCGCCGACCTCCCCAACATGGCGGCGGCAGCACCACCACTGACCTCCCTAACATGGCGGCCGCGGCGCTGCTCCCCTCCCCAACATGGCGGCGCGCAGGGGCGATGCGCCGCGCTGGGGTGTGGCGAGCGGCGCGGCGGGTTGTGGGAGCGGGCGGCTGAGGAGGAGGAGGAGGAGGAGGCGGTGGGCGCCATGGGCAACTGTCACACGGTGGGGCCCAATGAGGCGCTGGTCGTGTCAGGTACTGCCGGGGTCCCTGTCATGGCGAGAGAGGAGACCCTGAGGGCACTGGGGAGCGGGGTCTGTGTTAATGGGGTCTGCCAGGACGGGTCCCTGTCATGGGCGCGGTGTTGGGGAGCTTTGGGGCACTGAGGGCGAGGCGTAATGGGGGGGCTTGGGGAGGGTGACCCTGTCATGGAGAGCTCTGGGGAGGGTCCCTGGTGTGGAGGGGCACAGGGAGCGGATAGGGAATGGGGGAGCCTGTCTGGGAGGGAGCGGGATGGGGGTGTGGTGTTTGGGGGTACCTGTTGCGGGGCCCCCTGTGACCTGAGGGGGGCTCCCCCAAGGAGTTGTGTGGGGAAACCCTTCCTGATGGGGCACCGGGGGGTCCCTGTCACGAGGGGACTCGGGGGTGTTGACCTGGGGTGGGCATTGGGGTGCTGGGGTGGGCATAGGGGTGCTGCGGGTGCCCCTGTCACAAGCAGGGCAGAGGGCAGCTCCCCTCCCGCATCGTGGGCCCCCGGCTCTGGGGCCGGGTCCCCGGCGCGCAGCGGGGGAGGTTGCGGTGCTGCTGCGCTCGGGTGATGTCGAGCAGAGGCACCCGCAGGGCTGCCGGGCTCTGGGACCCTGCCAGCAGCCTTGGCTTGGCTCACCGGGAACCTCCCCTGGTCCTGGGGGCAGGTTGGCTTTGCTGGGAAGCGGAGCCGGGTGTGAGCATCCCGCTCATGGCAGCGCCTGTCCCTGCGGTGCCCGGCTCCGTCGTATCCCGCTTTATTACTGGCACTGCCTGGGTGCTGAGAGTGGGCACAGTTGATGCCTGGCACTCGTGTGTAATGTTATCAGCAGGTGAGCTGGTTGCTTAAGGTGGCATTAAATTAAACCCGTAGTGAAATCACCAGGTCTGGTTCAACCTGTAGCTGCTTCAGTACTCGGATGAAGCTCCAGGCTGAGCTTTGGTGCAGCATCGGTGTGCAGACAGGGCTTAAGGACCGTTAGGAGATGCAACAGCTTGCTGCAAGAGCTGGGTACTTCACTCTTTATGCCAGGCTGGGGCCAAGTGCAAGGTAATAACCAGGTTAGGTTACAGATGCTGGTCAATTCTAGTGCCCTCAGTCATGTTACAGCCTTTCTGTCAACACTGAACTAGTTCTGTGGCAGGAGCTGTGATATTCAGACCTAACCTTCCCCGGGGAGGGGGGGGGGGGGGAATTCATGTGAAGGTCAAGGCTGTGCTACCGTCACAGCTCTGCTGTGCATATAAGACTATGTTGTTGTGGTGTTGGAGTCAAAGCCTCCAGGAGGCTGTGTCCCTTGCTTCTGGCTGCTCTGTTATCATTCTATCTCTCTTGGATGACAAACCTGTTACGGGAATTACTGGGGAGAAGCCAGAAGCAGGCTGCGTTTGGAAACAGCGATGCTCGCTGTGGCTGCTGCTTCTAAGGAGTTACAAATACTGCAGCAGCAGTATTCCTTGCACTTTTCCTGGTCTTCTGCACGTCTCTGCAATTCCCAGCTGGGATCTAGAGCCGGTGCTGCACTTCCCTCCAGCGAGACCCCCATCGGAATTGGTGCTGCTTGGACGAATGTCGTGTCCGGAGATGGGAGGACTCGGGAAGCCATGCTCCAGGTGTGCTGGGATGCCTTTCAGCCTTTAAAAAGCTGGATTTTCGCATCTGTTCAGCTCTGAAGCGTACAAAACACAGCTTGCAGGATGAGCCAGCAGGAATCTGTGGCATCTGCTCGCAGTTCCAAGCCTTAGGCTTTCCCACAGCTGGGAGCAGCCAGCTGAGGACACTCCTCGATGTACAACCGCATTCCGGGAAGGAAGCGTAGATCGCGCCAGGCTCTGTAGGTCAGAACTGGGTTCTGTGCTGCCACCGCACGTGGTTTTCCTCTGCTGCTGCCCAGCAGGGTCTGAGAGCCCTGGCTGTGAGCTCCAGGGTCAGCCTGAGAGGTGGTGGGAGCTCTGCAGGGCCTGCAGCTGCTCCCTGCTCACACACTGAATGCCGAGGCATTAGTGGGAAGCGTGTAACTACAAGCAGTTGTAGTTCCAGGAACTTCAGCCATGTCCCTCCAGGGTGAAGCGGAGAGGAAGGGGGGCAGAGGCAGCATTGCCTTGCATGCTGTTAGGGTTGGATCCGGGGAGAGAAGGGGAAGGTAAGAATAAACCAGCTGCAAATAACAGTAAAAGCAGGCTTTTGCTCGCTCGAATTGCCATACGGGTGTTCTACGAAGGACTTTGTGGGAAGGCACCTCCAAATCAGGAATCTCGATGGAAAGTTTCCTTATTGCAAACCCAGCCTGTGCCTCTTGGAGTCTGGGGTGGCGTGGGGAGGTTTCCAGGGAATAGTGTTCTTTCTCTCCACTCTCTCCTAAGACACTCTAGTTCCTCCAGTGCTCCAGGAGCAGCCAGCCCTGCCTGGGGAATGTCTGTGTGCTCAGGAGCTTCGCAGCCTTATTTGGGAAGTGGCTTTCCAGGCACAGGTCAGCACTCTGATGGCACTCGCATCCTTCTTGTTGAGCAATATTGATCTCCTTCTAAGAAGTGCACCCTTAGCCAGTCTGTCCATGAAATGTAGAGCCCAGGCTTTGTGAGAGTGCTCCAGAAACCCTCCAAATGTGGGCCTAACTTTGCTATCGAGGTTTGGTGCAAGTTCTGAGGAGGCTTTGGCATCACTTGAGTCTTCCAAGAGCCAGTCACTTTTCAGGGCAATACACAAAGTACCTGTTCATCCTGATACCAGAATGTTCCCAGCAGCTAAGTAGGTTTTGTTGGATACATAATGCTGGGTTCGGATTGCAGCCTGGCTGAATGCAGCTTTTGTGGCTAAGGATCAATCTGCTAATTATGAAATACAATGCTAGGATCTTTCTGCAGTTTCATTGTAAGGAGGTGTAATTTGTAATGGTCATCTTACAGTCACCATAAGTAAATAATATGTTCAGGATCTCTACAGCTGGGACAGTTTCCTTTGGGAATGTTGAAGGTTGCGGGGCAGCACCACACAGCAATGGTCCAGCAATGGTCCAGCAGCCAGAGGAGCTTGGAGTGAGCCCTTGGAGATAGGTGATAGGGGAAGGTTGGCACCCATATTTCCGGGTCAGAACAAACTGCTCTTTCAGCATCAGTTCAGGGTATGAAAGGAGGAAGAAAGTTCAGGGGAATTGCCCAGTCACCCTGGCTGTGTTTCCTGGGAGAGCACTGAAACAAGTGCGCTGCTTGTAAATGCCTACAAGGAAACAATTCCTTGTATTTGCTGAGCACGAGCCGTGTCCAGCTAATCCCGGTAGGTTAGCGCTCCAGGGGATGGGGAGAAGCCTCTGACGTGCACCTTGCCTTTACTAAAGCCTATTTCATGTGGTTTCTCAGAATTCAGCTTGCAAACTACAGCCCAGCCCAGTTCCTCAAACTCTGCTTCCTGCCTCACCCTTTGAGGCTCCTTGATCTCTGTCAGAGTCAAAGAAGACCTAGCAGCTAATTCCTTTCTTGTGTAAACACTTCCTGATCCACTCCAGCAGCCAGGGGTACTTTAACCGTTCCTGAGCTGCTCGAAGCTCTTGCGTCCTGTTAGTGCATCCCTTTTTTGTCCTGCAAGAACTGGTCCTGATTCGGAGCCAGTGTCACTGTGCCATTTTCATGGTATTTCTGTTAAGTTGAAACCCTGAAAATAAAGGTTTCTTGAGGCTCTGCAAGCCATTCCTGCGAGAGCTCTGCAGTCCACAGTGCAAGGAGGAGCTGGTTTCTCAGGTACTGTAAAATTAATATGAAGCTGCCTGGAAAAGGGTTGCCAGGGAACTTGACCGTGCCTCACTGTTCAGCTGAAAGGATTTATCAAGTATGTGCCTTGTTTTGGCTTGGATAATGGAATTGAGAATGTGCTTATTGAATTTGCAGACAGTACTGAGCTAGGAATGGATCTGAGAGCTTTGAAAACCTGGATTAGAATCAAAACAAACTCAACAGAGCGATGGAATGGCCTGGAAGAAATATGAGGCAGTTCAACGAGGAGAAATGCAGAGAACAACACTTGGGTGAGAATAGTCAATAGCAAGAAAATGGAAGGAGAAGGTCCAGGCTGTGCCCTGCAGAAAGCTGTGGTGAGCAGCAAGAGCCATCTGGGGGTTGAGGCCAAGGTCTTCTACCTCTCACACCAGGCAGGCCATGCAGGAAACTTGTAATGGCACTCATTGCCAGGTTTGAGTGCTCCTGCACTTAGGCTCTACATTTTGGCTGGCCAAGAATCTTCGCCTGCAGTTGATTTCTTGCTGCTTGTGATGCTCAGTGGCTGCTGCCCACAGTGCAGCATCACAGCTTGTTTCAAGTCTGTAGCACAAGATTGCTGGTGCTCAAAACACAACATATGGGGAGGTAGTTTCTCTTCTGGAGGTAGGTCTTCAGCTTTCTGCAGGTGGTGGGGCTCAACATTTCCCTTGTCAGGTAACTGTTAAATGTCCAAGACCTGCAGATGGTTCATCAGAAAGCATGGCAGGAGATGGAAGTGGACAGAATAGCTTTGGAGCTTTCCCTTTGGAATTCTGGGGTAGGATCTCTCTGATTTTGTTGTGTAACTTCATTGTGGTTTGTCTTCTGTGAGATTCTGTTTACAAGATGAATTAAACTAAATGTGTGTTTTTAAACTTGCTCTGAGCATTGATACTTCCAGCCTTTAAGCAGTCATTTTGTCACAGATCACATCCAAAGGGAGCTAGCCAGCATTTGTTTCATCTGCTGTAGTGACCATCCAAGGATTTTATGGATTCAGCTCAGAACCCTGCACTCTCTTAACTTATTTTTTGTTAACCTTTTCCCACTTCTGCATGTGGACAAAGCCTAATTTCCATGCACAGCAGGGCCTAAGAACCAGACTGGCTTTAGTCAAGACCCTGCTTTATTACATGATGTTCTTTATGCCTTTGCCTTTTTCTCTTATCTCCATGATGTCTTTTGTCAGTAACTGGTTTCAGTTATCATTGTCCCCCTTGTCTTTCTGCACTCCTTTATTAGCACCCCATGACATGGGGCCATTTCTCTACAAACCTGGCTTCTGTCCCACTGGACCGAGCTGTTTATTCTCTGTTTTGGTGATGAGTCCTCCTGGAGGAGGAGACTCCAGCACAGATTGCCCTGAACCGAGGTGTAGGAGATGACAGCTCTGTCTGTGCAGGTGAGGGTGATGGTGTCTGCTTTGTTCTTGTCTGCACCCTGTGGCAGTCTCAGGGAAGGAATACCACTGTCAAGCTATCATAGTGGCCTGCTTACCACGACCTGATTTCTGAACACCACTTCCTGCCAGAATACAAGCTCATTGCCTCCAGTTACCTTGGGAGAGCAAACAACACTGAGTTTGTTCCCAACCTCCCATTGTCCCAGCTTTGCTGTTTTGTGCCCTGTGTCCCTGCTGGGGCTCCTGTTCTTCCTTGCATGCCATCCATCAGGGCAGCAGCTTCCTATGTCTGCTGAGAGCTCCATTGATCTCCAAACTCCCAAGCGATGAATCTCATCTCATTATAAAACCCCACCAAACCCAAACAGACAACGTGCTTTCTCCTGCCTCTGGGAATTCTTGCTTGAACATGGGACCCCTTCATTTGGGAAGAGGCCAGGCTGGAGGCAGCTTCCTGGTGATGAATCCTGTGTTTGTAGTGTGCCTGGCTGCTGCACACTGCCCCGGAAGGGGCAGTGGATGTTTGTGGAAGCAATGGCCAAGCAACTGTGAGACCCGGGCTGCTGGAACAGTGGGTGTATTATAGCTGGAAAAGGCAATTTCTCTGCCAAATCTCCTTGTGCAAGTGGGGCTATTCTTCAGCCTTGCTTTGTTGGTTCCTTTTTCACTTGCTCTTTGAGACTTGGGAAAGAGACTGCGGGACTGCAATGGAAAATGAGCGCTCAGCTCCTCTGACTTGTGTTACCAGGACAGAGCTCTGCTGCGCTCAGACGTCCAGCCTGCGTGAAAGCAACCAGCTGGCATCCTGCTCCTGTTTAATGTCTTGGTTTTCCCTCTTTCCCTTATGCTTTGAACACTTTTTGACATATAATCTAGCTTAGTAAATCGTGCTGTGGAGCAGCGTTAGGAAGCAAACATGGGGCTCGCTTTGGGTGTGATGCCAAAGAAGGTATTTCCTGCGGAAGAGAAGAAACATCTGTGTGGAGAGGAATGGGTCTGTGAGCAGTGGGTTGAGGCTGCAGAGTTTTCTCAGGACATAATCATGAAGCAATTACCAGAGGTTTGGTAAAGGCCACATAGACCCTCTGAAATAAAATTCCTTTCCATGTGGAGCTGCTTTTCCCATCTGCCAGGACCAGCTCCCTTCCTGTTCTTGGAAAACAAGGGCCTGGCTAAAAGGCTGAGCTAACTGGACTGACATCCTCCAGGAACAGTTAAAGAGGCATTGCGGTTGAAATGCTGCAGGATATTGTACCATCAGCTTCTGTAACTGCTTGCCTGGCTGAAATAGTCTTCCAGCTACAGGAAGAAGCTCTCCAGAGGCTGAAGAAGCTATCAAGAGGCTGTCTTGGAGGTGGCAGGAGAATATTCCTCAGGGCTGTGGAGCACAGGAGACCTGAAAAGTGTATAAACCCACCTTGTGTTTGTGGTTATTTCCTACTGATAGTGGAAGGTGAAGAGTTGTAGATGGAGCTGTTGCTTATGGTTTATCAACCACAGCATGGAAGCCAGTGAAGCAGGCGCTACCTTTAGCTGAGAGCGGAAGATGGCCAAACACTTAAGAATGGGACAGACAGAGGGCCCTTCCTGTGGTCCAAAGAGTTCTGCCAGCACATTGGCCTGGATGTGTGCTGCCTTTGCTGCTTCATTTTGATCTATGGCAGCAAACTTAGCGTGTCATCTCTCTTGAAAGAGCTGTCTGCTGGTCTCATAGTTCTCCCTTTCCCCTCCCACGGTGTTCCAGCTGTGCTGTTTTCCGTGTGTGCCAGCTCTGGCTCTGTCTTGCCTGCGTAGATGCATCCCCCAGGGCTGAAGCTGCTGCTCTGTTGGTGCAGTGCTCTCCTTGCTGAGGCCCTAGGGCACTGCTGTAATAAGTGTGATTGTGGATGACAAGCTAGGGAGGGACTGCTGGGTTCATCTGCCGGGGAGAAGGCAGCTCACAGCCCTGCTCCAGGCCAGGGAGCTGCAGAGCTCCTCTCTTGCCAAGCATTAAACCTGGGCAAAGGTAACAGGGGTCTCATTCCTTGAATCGAAGATGTGAGAATCTTTTGGCTTCCCTGGGGTCAAAAATGCATCAGAGGAGTTCTGGAAGCTGGACCTGAATCTGGGCAGAGCCAGCTCTGTGATGAGCCATCACAGCTTCTGGCACTTTTCTATTGCATGAGCCCAAACTGGGAGATGTTCTGGGGGAGCTCCGAAGTTCTCCCCTCCTCCAACAGTGACCTGCTAGCTTTTGAGTGGATTAAAGGGTGTTTTGCAGTGTGGGCTGAGGGAAAGGAGATGGATTTCCTGTGTGGCTTTCCATAGCAGCTGGTGCATCACCGTTAAAAATACTGAAGAATGAACTGTCTTTGATGAAAGTGCTTAAACTGCTCAATAAAACTTAACTAAAATCCTGCTTTGAAATCCAGCCACTCTTTGTACATTATTTCACACTGAATTATCACAGATACAATTCCCACTTGTACAAGACAGCTCCACAAAACACAGCTTGCCTTTGGAAAACTGCTGTGTGAAGCCCATGGGGGTGAGGAAGAGTGTTTTGTTCCTGCATTATGGCTGACCATAGGGTGTTCCAGGGCTGCTGTGGATCTTGGAAAGCATTTTCTGTGTTCATTATTCATCAGATCCTGCAGGCATGCTTGGATTGGTCTGGGTCATGCTGCAGAGCTTGGCTTGGCAGCACTGCTGCTTCCTGTGCTCCAAGGGGCTGGAGGGACCAAGGATGCCCTTTCCCCATCACCCCAAGGCTGGGCAGGTTTGTTATGAAGCTGTGCTCGTGACTCAGGTTTGTGTGTGTAATCCTTACTTCTCTGCTGTGCTGCAGGTGGCTGTTGTGGCTCTGATGACAAGCAGTACGTGTATGGAGGCTGGGCCTGGGCTTGGTGGTGCATTACTGACACCCAAAGGTAAGGACCCCCCTCCTGTTCGTTGTGGGTTTGGAGTAGGAATTCGGCAAAGCCATGCCAGTGTGGCAGTCAGCAGTAGTTTCAGGAACATGGGACCTCTCCTCAAACACCGTTGTTTATTTACAGCAGCTCCACCAAGCTGAGAAGGCTGCAGCCTGGCTGGTCAGTGTGTTCCATCCTGTGCTGGTGCTGAGGAAGGCAGGAGCCCTGCTCTCCTCTGCTGTGCTCCAGGCTCTCACAGAGGTGCTGGGCAGCAAAGCACTGGGCTCGTTCATCCCTCGGCTCACCAGAGCTTGTATCGTGGGGTGGCCAGTGCCCCCTCCTGCTCCTCCAGGCTCTGTTTCTGACGATGTGCTGACTGCTCTCCCCTTGGGAGCAGAGTGTGTTCCTATTTAAAACCATGGGATTTCCTTTCTCTGCCTTTCCTCAGCTGTGGATTTTGCTTGCTGCTTCTTCCTGCGCTGGTCTCTGAACTAACGTGCTTTGATAGTGCTGCTGGCCTGCTAATACAGCTCTTTGTCTTTAGGATCCATGGGGGTGTTGCTCTCAACACCTCCCCCATGCAGGTTTCCTCCATCTGTGTAAAAACAAAAAATAGCAGGGAAAAGGATAACGATGGGACTTTTGGGGTTTGCACTGAATGATGGTCAGAGTTAACACTCACTGCCTGATCTTGCCACTTCTCCCTGTTCACTGTTGCCACCAGCAGACGAAGTGAGCACCTTCTGTCCTTGCTCTGCAGACGATACACTGCTGTAGCTGCTCTTCACCTCCAAGCAGGCAGCTTTGCTTGTGCAAAGGGGTCCTGGCTGCTGCTGGCAACTGACTGATGACAGCTCCCAGGTCCTCTCCAGACTGCTCATACTCAGGATTGCATGAAGAGGTTTCAGCTAACATCACACGTTTTAGCCTGGGCTCTCCAGCGATGCTCATATGAGGCAGGAGGGGAAGGAAAGGCCCAGCCTGTGGGTTCAGTGCTTAATAGTTCCATTTGATCCAGACAAGCTTCATTCCCAAACTTCTGTGAGGTATCTCATGGGAGAACCATTGATTTAAATGAGTGGTTCTACCTCCTCCTCTTGTGAGAGAAGCGCAGAGGACAGTGCAGGACCTTGACCTGGCGTGTGCAGGACGTAACAGATGTATTCAGGAGGCTCACTTATTAAGTTAAGCAAAGGCTGAGCACAGGGCCAAGAGCTGCTTGCCAGGAGTGAGCTGTCATATGATAGAGGTCTGTGCATTATTTAGCTAACGGAGCTCTTGGCAGCAATTCCAGCACCCAAACAAATCTTTGACTTTAAAATCTATCCTCTGATTCACACCATGGGATGTGGGGCTTAATTCTCCCTTGGAAAACAGAACCTTTCCCAAATGAGCCATGCCACAGATGGAGCCTGCTGCATTAACATGAAGAGTGAGGCAGATTTCCTCCCCTGAAATTAGGACAGCTTTTCTGGGGCTGCCAGTGCTGAAAGCAAGAGAGGCAGCAGCAATTGTGTTCCTGTCAGCGGCATCCCACAGGTAGCACTAACCTGGGAACAAAAGGAACACTTAGAGCTGGCAGGGTGCTGGGCTCTTATCCTGCTGCAACCTTGAGCACTGGGGAAAGAAAGGAAAGGAAAAGTCCTGTCCTTGTTTAAGGGTCAGGAATAAAAGCAGAGAGAGAGGCAGCATGGTCTTGCATGCCTTTGGGGGAGCCAAGTGGTGTTATTCATCTTCTCAGGACAGCATTTGGAAGCACCCTCTCTCATCAATGCTTGAGCCAGGCCCCTAGCATTTAGAACTTTCCTGTCCCCTCTTAAGTGTTGGTATAGAAGCATCTGAATCATTGCAGAAGGGAATTTTCTGTGTGTAAAGATTGCTGCCAGCAGAGAATTCCTGCAGGATGTCAGTCCAGGTGGGATACATGGTTCAGTTTCATGTGCAGTGCCTTGTGGCACACAGGGTTGAGATGAACCCCTTCATCCTCATCAAAAGAAGCCATGATGAGGCAAGCTGGTCTGGCCCAGTGTTATGGAGCCCTGGGAGAAATAGGTGGGAGACAGGCAAACTGACCAGGGAGAAGCTGAAACCTGGGAGTCTCGTCTTGTCCTTTGCAATGAGTGTCTTACTCTCTGATAACTGCTTTGTATATTTGCTGTCCTACCCTTATTCCTTGCTGCTCAGACTGTCTTTGGAGGTTATGACCATCCTCTGTCGCTGTGAGAATATTGAGACGTCGGAGGGGGTCCCACTGTACGTAACAGGGGTTGCACAGGTAATAATCCACCAGCTTCCTAACCCTGTGTCTGACTTTGTGCCTCTGTTCTGAGCAGCAGCAACAGCAGCAGCAGCAGCAGCAGGATAACATAGAAACTAATGGTTTTCTAATGGGACAGTTGAAATCTCAATACCCTCCTCTCCTTCTCCTCCTCTGGCACTTGCCCTGGGGTGCATTCCATGGCTTATAGGTAATGCAGACAGATGCACACTTGGCAAATCCCAAATCCAGCATTGCTGTACTGGCTCCTTCTGATAATGCTGCAGACATTCACCTCAGCTGTAACCCTTCACTTGACAGCACTGTCTCCACTGTGTGCTTGGTGGAGAGCAGAAGGGCATTGCTTTTGTGTGGAGCCACAGGCAGGCCAGATTGGGGCCTGTACAGGATTTGAGGCAGGTTTTGTGCCATTTCAAAAGGAATCCTGTACACATATGGACAAATGGCAACTGTACCTCGCTCTGCAGTTTTGAATATGGGTTTCCACTCAGCCCTTCTCCCTCTACACAGGGACAGTGCCTGGTTTGGATATTGTCACGTTTGAAAGTACAGCATAGAGACCTTGATGAGTTGCAGCACACAGGACTGACATTTACACTGTGAGCAGTTAGGAACTGGTGTAACAGTAATTACCAAGCATCCCTGCGACTTGCTGGCTAACAAGCAGCACAGTCAATTAAACTCAAAGTATAGGTTAGGTGTTCAGAAGGTTAAAATCCTGCACTATCTGATTAAAGCTATGAATGCAGAAAATGCCTTTGTGCATCCTGGACAGTGGGATCTGCTTTATCAGCTCCCAGCTTGTGTGCCAGTTTCATTAGGACAGTGGCCAAGGCAGGTATGAACTTGCAGAGATAGATTTCAGGACTTGCAGCCAATCCTGCAGCGACTCTGTGCACACAGCAGCCCAGTGCAGCCCCTTCATGGTTAGGTTTGACCTAATGTTCACTGACACAAGCTCTCTGCCCTGTGGCTCCTTGTCCTGACTCCCAGTCCCTTCCTGGCTTGTTAGATGGGAGAGCCAGGCTTTGCTTCCTGCAGCAGAACCTGCCATGGCCAAGCATGTCTCTTGTTTCACCAGACCATGACCTGCAGATTGCCAGGTCTGACCAAAGTAACTTGAGCTCACCTTGAGTGACTGAGAAAGCTCTGGAGCTGCAGGATGTGCAGCCTGGTCTAGTGGAAGGTGTCCCTGCTCATAGAAGGGGAGTTGGAACTGGATGAGATTTAAAGTTTCTTCAGACCCAAACCATTCCATGATTCCATGATTGATCTGTTCCTGGATGCCTGATAACTACACAGGCATGGCCCTAAAGAGCTGGAGACTCACTTCTGTCTGCCTTTGGATCACAGGACACAGGAATAGTATCAGGAGAAGTGAACCAGATCAGGAGGTAGGTCTGTGTTAATGCTGACTCAGCGAGGGCAAAGGCAAGGCTGCTTCTTGCAGCATCAGCACCAGGTTTTGCCATGCCCTGGGCCCCATGGAGGTGGCACCATGGGGCAGGAGCAGCCCAGGTCCATGCTGTGCTTTTAAACCAGTGACAGCAGGCAGCAAGAGCACCGGCGCAGCGCAGAACAGCGAGCCTCTCATGGGAGGCCCTTTGTGGTCCCAAAGCTGCCAGCTTCTGGTCTCCTTCTAGCCCAGCAGAAGGGAAAGGAGCATGGTATCATTTCTAGCCTGGCTCCCAGCCTTCCTCTGCTGATGAATTGCCTTTAAGCATTATCTCAAAATCTATTTCTTGACCACAGTGTGTGTCTCCAGTCACAGATGGAGCCTCTCGGGTGCATTCTGGACCTGTCTTACATTACCTGTGATGAGTGCAGCAGACCGTCCGGGGTAGGAGGTGCAAAGGGAAGAGCTGAGTGTTTGTAACCTGGAAACGTGCAAATATCTTACGTTTTTTGGCAGGATTTCCCTAGAGATAATGACGTTACAGCCCAGGTGTGAGGACGTAGAGACGGCGGAGGGGGTAGCTTTAACTGTCACAGGTGTGGCACAGGTACAGTAACTCCAAACATCATTTCAGGAATGCATGTCTCTAAAGTACATCTTGTTCTCCTCCTTAAGAGGTGGCTGTTGTCCAGGAACAGAAGCCAACTGCTCTGAAATCCCTGTACACACTGTCCTTGTTGGTTCAGACACATCCCGTGTTGTGAAGGGGGTTGTGATCTCTCCTCCTCTTCCCAAAAATCCTTCCTCTTTTTCCCATGTCTCCTTTGTCCACGTGGCAAATGAGCTGTTTGCAGATGGCTTGATCTGTGTGTGAAATGCTGATGTACTGTGGTGCTCATGGAGCTGTGTGTGACCTCACAGGACTGAGCCACTCACTCCTGAGGTAGTTTTGAGCATTATGTTGCTTTGGATTATTATTATTAGCATGTGGACCTTGTAATTCTTCACGGGGACTTAAAGCTTAAAAAAGAGCTTAATCCCTCCAGGCACTAAAATTTGTGTGTAAAATTGCTGGCTTCAGTTGAATTTTGATTCTCTCAAGCCTTCTTCCTATGTGGAAACCAGCTCTTGCTGCTTGCGATACCACACAAACGCCTAAGTTTCTTAGTCTCTGAGCTAAGTCCTCATGCAGGGTCTGTCCTTACGTCCAGGTCCTGCCTTGGGGAGGATGCTGTCAGGAAAACGTTGTTAGCTTTTGACAGAAGCTGACTCCCCAGATAGGCAGTTGGATGCTTTGATTGAGAATTGCTTCTGACAGCTCCTTCTGGGTGTAGAAACCCAAGAGAGTGGTTCTCAGTGCACACAAGGCTGTGGTCACCATGTGTCCAAGGCATGTCCAGCTCTGTTGTTGCATGTGAGGTGACTGCCACGTTCCTTGTGGTGAGCAGTGGAGCTGCTGAGTGATGCAGTGATGTCCCATGTGCATCTAAAGCCCCCCCCAAGGGAGAGCACTGGGGCTGCTGCAGCCCTTTTAAGACCAAGCACTTGACACACTCCACCCAGTGCTTTCCAGAGCAGTGCATTCCAGCCCAGGTTCATTGGTTTGCTCTGACCTGACCTTGCAGAGGGGCTGTGTCTGTGTAAGGGAGGATGGGAATCCGGCCAGGAGTGGATTCTGGATTCTCACACAGCAGAAGGGCTGGGCAGGACCATGACTCAACAGTGGATTGCCCATCACCCTGCTGCTCTTGAGGCCAGCTACATGCCCAGGAGCCAGGATCTTGGCCTCATCCTGGCTCCAGTGATGTGAATCAGCATCCTGGTTTTCGGTTTTCAGTTCTTTATATCCATATATATACCCCATATTAGTATTTATATCACGTAACCACAGCAGACTTTGCATGGTTGGCAAAATGCCTGCTCCTATGTTGCCCCTCACACACATCTCACAAATGTGTAGGTTTTTCCTTCTCTATTTGGAAAAGGTGTTTCTCTGAAGCCAACATCCCTTTTTGACCCAGTTTGGAGACATCCTTCCATTGCCTACGGAATGGTCGAGGCTGGTACATGGTAACAGAAGGCTGGATCACTGGGTGCCTTGATTTAAAACTGCAGTTCCCAATCCATCTCAGTGATGTTATTGTCTCTTCTTACTGTTCATTTCTTTCACTCTCAATTCTTACTAAAGGTTTAGGCTTGTGAGCTGCAAGGATTTGCCCTGCTCAAAGCAGCTTTGAGGCAGCTGGGGCTGTGCATGGCAGAGGTCACCTCCATTCTGCAGAAGTACTTTTGAAGTAAACCTTTTTTCTTTTAAGGGCTTGTGCAAGAAAGGGAAAAAGCCAACAAATGATTCCCAGGGACCTTTACCACCTTTAAAAGTGGTTGCTGTATTAATAAAGGGCTTAATGTGCATAAGGATGCTGTCCTTGTCTTGGTGTAATGAGAATACACCAATAGCTTCCTTCTTGTGTTGGCTGAGGGCTTGGGGTGCTGCTGCCTTAAGCCACGTTGGGCTTCGTATCCCTCTCTGCCATTCCTGGGCCTCAAGCCAATTGGATTGTCCCTGCCCAGCCCTTGCTCTGGCTGCAGCGGCGCTATCGATCCACACGGGATTGCTTTATGGAAGCACTTTGATTTCCTGCAAGCTCCACTCTTTCTGATGGGAATGCCATCTGAAGCAGCCCCCGGTGTTGCAGTGCCCTGTCTGAAATAGGCAACAAGCTGAGCACAAATTGCTCAACTCTGGCCTGTTTTGTGCAGCCTTTGGTTTTGTAGGTTGACATCCATATTCAGCCCGGCTCCTTCAGGCTGTCTAGGGTTCACTGGTGCAGGCTTTATTCAGAGCCTGAATTGTTCTTGCTCCTGTTAAGCACCCCAGGGACTCTCGTAACCAACACCCTGCTCCATCCTATCTGTAGTTCACAAAGGATGGGGATTGTTTGGAGAGGTGGAATTGCTGGCACATGCACACCATAAACCTTGCTGCTGAGTCTGATTGGGTTTGGTATTGCAAAAGCCTCCTGTTTGCTGCAAGATCAGCCTTGTGCAGGACCCACACTCTGGGTGCAGCTCCGTGAGCAGCTCTCCCAACCCCTCCTGGTGTGGGAAGTGCACACGGCTGGCCCTGGGGTGCAGGGATGAGAAATCACCATGGCCTGGCCCTGTGGTTCTCCCTTAGGAGGTGGTGGCTGGTCCCAGCTATCCTGCTCTCCAGCAGTGCTGCTGTTTGGCTCCAGAGGTTAGGCTGCAGGATCCTTTTGGGCTCACGGAATAACAGATCAGACATGAGGTCTATAGGCTGTGGACCCATCAGAGGGCAGCTTTGAGGAGGTCTCTGAGCCAGGACCATGCTGGCATCACAGGTAGCAGCCAGGGCCCTGTGCTGGGTACCATCAGCATCTCATGAGACAGGAGGCACTGCCCAGCCCAGATGTCTCCATCAGAGGGTGCTGTGGGACCTGCTCAGCACCCAGAGGACCCAGCAGAGCTGTGTGGCTGGCACAGCCCTGTTTCCTTCTCTGGTGCTGCCACAGAGACATCCCTGTGTCCAGAC
Source organism: Agapornis roseicollis (assembly GCA_002631895.1). NCBI lineage: Eukaryota > Metazoa > Chordata > Aves > Psittaciformes > Psittacidae > Agapornis > Agapornis roseicollis. Next base: position 251,145 of record NDXB01013689.1, read on the forward strand.
TGGACCTGGTCACCAGGAGCTGCCACTTTGGTGGATTCTATCTCCTCATAGTTAGGTCCTGAAGAGCTCCATGAGCACACATCTCATTTTTAACTCACTTTGCCTTACAAGAGCAGCCCCATGACCAGCAGGACCATCTGGAGACCCTGGATGTCTGGATTTAGGGATGCTTTTATGTCTGGCTCAGACTGTGGGAGATGAAAGCAGTGCTGGGGTAGTTGTGTCCCACCTCTGGGGTTTGTTGTCACTTCGACCATGCAGAGTGGGACAGCCAGGTCCTTGCCATAGCACACTGGGGTCACTGCAAAGTGCATCTGGGAGCTCCCAGCCACAGGAAGGGCAAACCAGTGCACTATGGCCATCTCATCTCATCTCTCCTTGCAGGGAACACCGAATGGAGCCCCTGTTCCCAAGCTGCTCCTTGGGCATGTGAGACTCTTCCTTGTTCCCTGCTTTTCCTGTGTCAGAAAAGTTAATTCTAGTGAAGGAGGAGGAAGAGAAAGGTAACAGAATGGCTTTTGGACAGGGGTAGTACTAGAAAGCCCTCTCCTCCTAGGTCTGGTGTTGGTGCAGTAGCTCAGGGCTCTTTGGTAGGGTTTTCATCTGGTGGGACCTGCCCCAACATCACCCCATGGCTGCTGCTGTGGGGTAGATGGCTGCAGGGAGCACCTCTCCACACTGAGCTGCAGTGGGGTTTGCAGAGGTGGCTGCCCCATGCATGTGCCTGCAGCAGGGCTGTCACCAGCAGCAGTGGCTGGTTTGGTGGCCTGGCTGAGCACGGTGACAGCTCAGCATGGTCCCTTGGAGCATCAGTGGCATGGGGGCAGCCTGGTGGTGGTACTGCTGCTTCTGCTGCTGCTGCTGCTGTTGGGTGCCTGTGCCTCTTTGAACAGCAGCCTTCAGTCCCTTTGGTTTTGTCTCCTTTCTCTAGGTGAAGATCATGACCGAGAAGGAGCTCCTGGCTGTGGCCTGTGAGCAGTTCTTGGGGAAGAACGTGCAGGATGTGAAGAACGTGGTCCTTCAGACACTGGAGGGACACCTGCGCTCCATCCTAGGTGTGAGGGGACTTGTGCTCTTCAAGGCATCTTGAGTAGCTGTCTCCCTTCTCTGCTGGCTGCTCCCTGCAGTACTGCTGCCACCACAGCACCCACAACGGGTGCCTCCTTGGCTGGCTGCAGAGGTGACATCTGAGGTGGTTCCACCCCTCCAGCAGCTCCTGGGTGTTGTGATAAATGGGTTTGCAGTGCCTGCACTCAGAGATGTCTGAGTCCCCATGGATTCCAGGTGGCACATGTGTCTGGTGGTTGTGCTGTGACACTGAGATGTTGGTGCACGCCCTGGTGCCCAGACCCAAGGAGATTAGGGACAACAGGGATGTTGTTGAGCTCAGCCCCATGTTGTTGTGTGTTACCTGTTCCAAATAAAGCACTTCACCTTCCTCCCCTCTGCAGGTACCCTGACAGTGGAGCAGATCTACCAGGACAGGGATCAGTTTGCCAAGCTGGTGCGGGAGGTGGCAGCTCCCGACGTGGGTCGCATGGGGATCGAGATCCTGAGCTTCACCATCAAGGTATCCTCAGGTGTAGGGTGCTGTGCTATGGGGCAGAGCCATAGGAGCAGCAGAACAGAGCCTGGCCCTGGCTCCTCTGCTGCAGTGAGGTGACAGACTCCAGCTCGCAGCCTGCTCCAGCCTTCCGGGTGTTTCCATGACAGCCGCCACTGCATGTCCTGTATCCAGGCAGATGGCAAAGAGCACCCAGTTAAATCAGCTGCCTCTGTAAACACGGCTTGAGGAGAGAGCTCACTGATAACTGAGCTGCCAGGGAGACAGAGGGAAGATGTCAGGAGAGCCCAGCTCCCCCTGTCACCCCTGTTTGATTTGGCAGCAGGCTGACATGGCTCGTTGTGGCCCTGGCCTAACCACACAAGTGATTGCTCTGAGCTTCAACAGGAAGCAAGCAGGATGGAATCACTTAATTGAAGTGGTTGTGACTTATCTCCCCCTCTCCAGGATGTCTATGATAAAGTGGATTACCTGAGCTCCCTGGGGAAGACTCAGACTGCGGCTGTCCGGAGGGATGCAGACATTGGGGTGGCAGAGGCTGAGCGAGATGCTGGCATTCGGGTGAGTCCAGAGCCATGCTGAGCTTCCCTAGAGCAGCCTCTTCTGCTCCAGCTGAGCTCTGCTCTCTGTTTCCTCTCTGCAGGAGGCACAGTGCAAGAAGGAAATGCTGGATGTCAAGTTCATGGCTGATACCAAAATAGCAGAGTCCAGACGGGCTTTTGAATTGCAGAAAGCTGCCTTCAGTGAGGAGGTCAACATTAAGGTGAGGGGTGTCTGAGAGCACACTGCTGATCCCTGCCTGGTTCCTCGTGGTATTGGTAGCTCTGGGACTTGTCATCCTGCACGTGTTAGGAGAGCTGGAGGTGGGGAATCCAGGTTGAAACACAGAAACCTGGGTTCTGTTCACAACAGTTAGGTGAGACAAGGAGAGGAAAGGATGGGGAGGATCATCCATGCTGAACCTGGAGCTGGTGGGGCTCAAATGCTGTGGAAGAGTGCATAGGGAAGGACAGCGAGTGCAGTTCTGAGGACTGGGATGTCACCCCTGGGTTGAGGTTTGGGAGCAGGAGCAGTATCTGCTTTCAGTGCTTGCCAAGGGCCCTTACGTCTGTGCCCAGGAGAGGATGACCACGACCCGTCTCATGTCTCCTGTGTGCAGACTGCAGAGGCCCAGCTCGCCTACGAGCTCCAGAGCGCCCGGGAGCAGCAGAAGATCCGCCAGGAGGAGATTGAAATCGAGGTGGTGCAGCGCAAGAAGCAGATCGATGTGGAAGAGAAGGAGATCATCCGCATGGAGAAGGAGCTCATTGCCACTGTGAAGCGGCCGGCCGAGGCCGAAGCCTACCGCATCCAACAGATCGCCGAGGGCGAGAAGTGAGTGAGCCCTGAGCCTGTGGCTGCAGGAGGGAGGGAGGGCAGCGGTGCAGGGATGCGGGCTGCTGCAGGGCTGTGCTTCCCTTGCCAGGGTGAAGCAGGTCCTCCTCGCTCAGGCGGAAGCGGAAAAGATCCGGAAGATTGGGGAAGCGGAGGCTTTTGTGATCGAGGCCATCGGGATGGCGGAGGCTGAGCGGATGAAGCTGAAAGCTGAAGCCCTCCAGCAGTACGGAGAAGCTGCCCAGCTGGCTCTAGTGCTGGATGCGCTGCCTGAGGTGAGGAGGGAGCAGCATCCCCTTGCTCCAGGGAGATCCCAGGATGGGCCAGGTCTCCTGTGGTGTGTAGGGAGCCTTGGCCAGCAGGCTGGTGAGCAGCTCCTTCACTCTGCTTCCCCAGATCGCTGCCAAAGTGTCTGCTCCCCTCTCCAAAGTGGATGAGATCATTATCCTCGGTGGAGAGAACAACAGCACCATGTCGGAGGTGAACCGTCTGCTGGCCGAGATCCCTGCCTCCGTGCGTGCCATCACCGGTGTGGATCTCACAAAGGTGAGCCATGCACCAGCACCTGCAATTCCTGCAGCTCTTCAGGGCATAGGGAATTGCCTGAGAGCTTCCAGACTCATAGGGAGCCTTTCCTTGCCCAGCCACAGGGTGCAGGGAGCTGCCTGCCTCTCCCTTTTCCAGCCCTAACAGCTTCTTTTCCCCTCCTGCAGATTCCCCTGATCCAGAAAGCCACCGGAGCCCAGGCATGAGGCTGGCCAAGCCAAAGCTAGTGAAGATCACTCCCTGTTAATGCACTCAGACATCAACTGCCTTCAACACGTGGGAATTCCTTTTATATCAAAGACAATCAGGGTTTCATTTCGAAGCTCTGGTGCCTTATTTTGTAGGGCCAGAAGGTTGCATGTCCAATCAGCTGCTCTTTTTATTACCAAGGGGGGGGATTTATTTTGTAGTTACCTGTATTGTACCAGGCTGGGGCTTGGATCCAACCCCCAGCTACAACTGGCAGCTTGTCTGGTGTTGCAATCCCAGTGCCTTGCTGTTCTCTGTCCTCGGAGCAGAGGCTCTGTGGGATGCAGAGCTGGAGGAAGAGAACAGCCAGGACCCATCTCCTCTTGGCTCCCTGTCCTCCTCCTTGGGCACTGCCCAACCCCTGCCTCTGCCCATAGCCTGTTCCTGTGGCTTTCCCTGTTGGAGTGTCTTGGGACCTCTGCAGTGCTGGCTTGGCTTCCCAGAGGTGGCAATGATCACGGTGCCCATTCCCACGCTGCCTTCCCTCGAGGAAGTTTCCTCCTGGGATCTGGAGTGGGGAAAGCCCAACCGAGCCCTGGTCCGAGCCAGGCTTGGTGAGGTCCCACCACCAGGGATGCCAAAAGGTTGCAACTGTGCCAAAGCCACCCTGTGCTCCAAGAGGGAGGTGAAACCACAGTGGTGGCTGTGCCCAGGAGCCCCACATCTTGTTCCCCACAGCTCCTGGGTCAGAGGGAGGTTGGGGACCAGGCAGGCACTGCAGTGGGGACGGGGACCAGCTCCCAGGGCTGGTTCTCAGTGCAGGCAGTGCAGAAGCCCCTACCTCGTTCAATCCCCTTGTCTTTAAGGCCAGTGGCTTTGCTGCCCCAAGTGACAACATGAAAGAGGTTGTCCCCTGTGTGTGTCCCATGGAGGGCTCTGTGCTGGCTCCTGTCCCTGCCATGCCTGTGCTCAGTGTGGTTGTTGCCAAACCCATGTGTGAAGCCAACTGTGGGGTGCTGGGTCCCTCACATCGTCATAGGGTGGGTGCAGGAACTCGGGTCCCCTCCACCTCCTGTCAGTGCCCCTTTCTGGCCATTCCCTTTGCCAGGAGTGACCTATGGTCACAGGTGGGTGCTGTGGGGCCAGTGGCACCCTGTCCCCCTCCCTGCCATCGGGGTGGGGAAGGATGGGGTTATCAGCCCCCGGTGTGTGGTGGTGCCGGCGGGTGTGCCGGGCGTTGTGCCCTATCTGCCTGCGCTGTGCATGGCTGTGTCCCTGCCACCCTCGCTGCTGGATGATAATAAAGCCTTGTCACCGTGTCCCTTGGCTCTGTCTTGTGCCTCCTGCACCCATCTCCCTTCACACCATGGCACCCATCTACCCAGCACCAGCACTTGACCCACAGCAGCATGGGCTGGAGCAGATGGGTGTCCTGCTGGAATGAGGGGTGCATGGAAGTTGGGTCCCAGCTCATGCTGCTCCACAGCCCACGTGGCCTTGTCTCCATGAGGTCACCATGTCCCCATGAGCTCCTTGCCCCATGCCTGGGGCTGCTCTTGGTGAGGGTGAGCCTTGTCCTGCTCCTATATGGGTGAAGGTGGTGGTGAGCCCCACAGCATCACCTTTGTCAACCCAGGAGCTGGTCACTGTGGGGGCACCCCACAACCAGCAGCACCCCAGGCAGGGTTTGGAGCAGGGCTGATGCAGCTGGGCTGGTGGCACCACTTTGTGCCCCCACCATGCCCCAGCCTTATGCACCCTGTGCTGAGGGACATTGGGGTGGCTCGGGGGGCCCTGTCCTTGCTGCATGCAGGAGCAGTGACAGCAGCCATAGGGGGGGCTTTGCTCCACTGCTCTCCCTGCGGCAAAGGGGGTTCCTCAAGACCCCCCTGTTGTGAGCAGGGGTGCAGGCAGGACAAAGGGCCCCATCCCTTGCACCATGCAGCAGCGTGGCCCTGCAGATAGGTGGGGTGGGTACAGCTCTGCAGCCCCCATGCTCTTATCTGCAGCCACATGCACTGCCTGGAGCATGGCTGGCGGGAGGCCTGCAGCAGCACCCAGGGGTGCCTGTGTCACCGGGGGTCCCACATCAGCTCCATGGTACAAACCCTGCGGCCCCTCTGCCCCATGGGCTGCAGGGCTCCAGCACAGGGCTGTGTCTGGGTACCCACAGCAGCCAGGCTGGCTGGGATGGGAATAATCCCACGGGACACACACGGGGCTGGCAGGGGGCACTTTGCCTTTATCCTGCTTTATGTGCCACATTTTGGGGAGCACTGCAGGCCCCCCAGGACACCTCTGGGTGACAGCAGGGGCTGAAGACAGGAGGGGACCGTCCCTTTCAGCCCCCCAGGTCCCAGCACCCTGATGCCTGGGGACAGGCTGGAGCTGAGGGTTCACCTTGTGCCACCTTCCCCCAGCCAGGGCAGGGGGGGGATGTGGGTGATGCTGCCTCTGTTGCTGTCCCCCAGAGGCGGCAGCAGGCCTGGGGACAGCCCGGGTGTCAGGGCAGGGGCCCCGATAGCCGGACACTGCTGCTGCTTATCGGGGTCCCCATGCGGGTCCTGGCAGGGGGCTATCACCTCCCTGCAGGCGGCTTCCAGGAACAGCAGCGTGTCCTGGTGCAAACAACGGGGCACAATGGCACTGGGGGGGACGCACTGGGGGTCCCCCACAATGGGGATGGGGGACATCTATGACCAGGGGGACATTTATGGCCAGTGGCTGCAATGGGGACAAGTATGAGCAGGGTCATGCCCAGTGAGGTGACACAGTACCCTTGGGGACGCACATGGGTGGGGGGTATGTCCTATGGGGACACAAAGACATCCCTCCAGGGGACACATCCCCTAGGGAAGGAGGCACATAAGACAAGGCACATGTACTGCTATGGGATGTGTCCCTGCAGGCTGGGGGCACATCTTTTGAAGGGGGGGACACACTGCAAGGGGCCATGTCCCTCATGGCAGCATATGTAGCACTTTGAAGGCCACCCACCCCAGGGGAACACAGGGCCCTCACACTCACATCCATGTACCTTGTTTAGTGGGACCCCCTGCACACAGGTGTTGTTCCCACCATCACCCTGGGCCCCATCCCCATGGGGTTCCCATATCCCAGATGCACATCCAACAACTGGGAACCAGTTTGCAATGGGCAGCTCCCAGTTTGGGGTCCCCGCAGGTATAGGGAGGGACCATCCTGGTGTCCATAATGCCTTTGGCATGGAGGGTGTCACCCTGAAGACCCCCCCCATCCTCAAGAACCCCATAGGCTACACTAGGCTGGGTGGGAGCTGTTTAGGGTTGTGCCCCCCCCCTCCCTGGGTATGAAGGGGTTAAGGGCACCGTCCAGCTGTGCAGTGCAGATGTGAGATATGCAGATGAGGCAGAGCAGGTTTTATAAGGTGGGTGCAGAGCCAGCACCCCCCAAAGCCACAGTGACACCCCCATGGGTAGGTACCACCTCCTGGGAGCTGCTGCTCTGCTCTGGGGCAATGGGACTGTGGGGACAAGGAAGGGGTAGGGGGGATATTGGGATGGGGAAGGCATGGAGATCCTCCATTCTGCTCCAGGGGGGTGGGATTGGGGTGGATAAAGAAGGGGTTGAGGGATGCAAGGGTTGGGAGGACACTGGAGCTTCCATCCTGCTCCAGGGCAGCTCGGGACCAGGAGGATAGGGATAGCACAATGGGAATGCTGGGTGGGGAGGTGGTGGCTCTAATTGTTCTGTCCCCCCCCCCACAGGCTGTGCTTGCTGCTCGCCCCATGGCACCCACCACGCGCTGCCCCGGGCAGGATATCATCATATACTGTAAGTTCACTATGAGACACTACAGTATAGATGATGTACTCCCCTGTGCTGCACCGCCGCCGCCAGGCCCAGGACCAGCACCACGGGCATGGAGGGATAGGGGATGTGGGGTGGGATGTGGGACATGGGAGGGGGGGGTGGGGGGTGTATGGGGTGGGGAGGTTGGGATGGGGGGACCATGGGTGCAGCCAAAGACCTGCGGCTGGCGGGGAAACCGTTACCATTACTGAGTTTAGTAATGGTAACGGTTCTGCTGACGGCCACGCACATGGCATGGACATGGCACGGACATGGCACAACANCTGCGGCTGGCGGGGAAACCGTTACCATTACTGAGTTTAGTAATGGTAACGGTTCTGCTGACGGCCACGCACATGGCATGGACATGGCACGGACATGGCACAACACAGCATGGATATGGCATGAACATGGCAATGGAGCCCCGGCATGGTGCACAGAGCAATAAAGGGGGTTACAGCACCATGGATCTGGATCTTCTTCTTCACCATGTCCCCTGGGGGCTCTGGGCCCTGAGCAGGCTCACTGGGAGCGCTGGGAGGCTCAGGGGGTGCATTTGGGTGCGGGTGGCACAAGAAACCTTGGGGTGCATTTGGGTGTACAGAGGTGCAGGGTGCACTGGGGTGTATTTCAAGGGGGCACTGGGGGGAACTGGGAGGCACTGGGGTGTGTTGTGGGGACTGGGGAGACTTGGGGAGCACTGGGGTGTATTGCAGGGGGAGCACTGGGTTACACAGGGATGCATTGAAGAGGGCAACTGGGAGCACTGGGACTTATTGGGGAGCACGGAGGAGTAGTTGGATGTGTGGGGTGCGTTGTGGGGGGCAGCGGGGATCCTGGGGAGCACTGGGAATGGCTGGGGAGTGTTGTAGGGAGCACTGGGACACACTGGGATCTGTTGTGGGGTGCGCTGCATGCACTGGGGTGTGCTCCAGAGGGCACCGGGGCACACTGGGCTGTGTGATGGGGGTGAAGGG
>NDXB01013690.1:0-48166 GCA_002631895.1 Agapornis roseicollis
TGTAGCTGTGCCTGGGATTGCTCCGACCCAGGTGCAGGACCTTGCACTTGTCATGGTTAAACTGACATCAGCACACCTCACAAGCATGTCAAGGTCCCTCTCGATGGCATTCCTTCCCTCCAGTGTATCCACCGAACCACACAGCTTGGTGTCATTGGCAAACTTGCTGAGGGCACACTCAATCCCACTGTCCATGGCAGTGACAAAGATGTTGAACAGGATCGGCCCCAACACTGATCCCTGAGGGGCACCACTTGTCACTGGTTTCCAGCCAGACACTGCGCCATTGGCCACAACTCTTATATTGAATAACTTGCAGAATCACAAATTGAGTTTTGAAGTCATGCTATATGAAGTAAATTCACGTCCTAGTTCTTGTATCATGAATATCACACTGAACACAGCATGCATGCAGATCTGGACAACACAAAGGTTCAAAAAATCATTATGTTCAAGCTGACTCAGAAGTCAGCTGTGGTAAATATATTTACACCTAGGAAATTATAGGAAATTCTCTTATAAAAAGTATTTTTACTCACCATATTTATATTTCCATGCTGTGCAGATAAATTCACTTTTGATGAACTATTAACCACAGAAACAGTGGAGTTCTGAACACCGGTCTCATCTTGTAATGTGCATGAACTGAAAATACCAATTAAATACTATAAGCATTTTTACAGAAGTGCAAAATTATTTACTTTTCAGTTCAGAATTTTCTATTTATTTCCCTTCACATTTAAATAGGAAAAAAAAAAAAAAGAAAAATCAAACCATTCAACAATTCTTGCCTTTTAAAAGCTGAAATTTCACTCAGTTTTATGAGTGACCATCCTTCTCTACATTTAATTATAAAGCTACATGTGAAATACAAACAATATTTTTAACTGAATAAAATGGTAATAAATTATATAATGCTTACTGGTTTGAAATGTCATTTGTGGCTTTGCTTCTTATATACTGGCCAGTTGGTTCACACTCATCTGGAATTTAAAGGTAGATATTCCCATGTTCCATGTAAGAATGAAAGTTTAAAAACAGAGTCACAAACCAGCTGAACCCCCCTGTAAATATCTTAAATAATGTGATTAATAATAGGTTGAAAATTATACAAATGTCTTAACACTTAAAATATTTCTTCTATAGGTTTTGAGCTAATGCAAAGATAGCAGAGATAATAAAATAACAACTATGCAGTTTCAGGCCATCCAAAAGATATTTCATTTTTACTTTCTCAACTCTCCCTTATGTACTACATTTATCTCAATATAGGTGACATCGAAGGGAGAGTAAGAAACCTGGTTGTAAAGTCAACTAACCAAACAAATTCAGGTAGTTGTCTTTACTGTGTACTGTAATAAATTATTCTCAAATAATAGCCTGTAAAATAATTTCTACATAGGAAAAAAAGAATTTTGTAAACCATACCTAAACCTCTACTGTCAAAATTGCTAGCATATACTAATTTCTCATCATCAATATCATCCCAAACATCATCCTGCAGTTCAAAGTCCACATCGAAATCATCTGAAAAACAAGATCTGCTTTTATCTGCATCCATTAAGTTACACATTAAAGATTTAAACTTTTTTTTTTATGCCATTGTCTCAGCTTTTCTCACACTCAAACACTAAATGTTCCCAAGGAAAAGCTGTAATTTATTTGTACTGGACAAGTACAACAAATCCTGTCTGGTTGATCACCACTTGCTCAACCTATTGGAAGGAGGATTGTAATAGATGCAACTTTTCTCAGCATTATTTTGAGAAAAGTCCCCCTCAGTGTAGATTCTAGGAAAGCCACTGCTACATCATTCTTTGCCTTTGTCAGAAGCATTGCTTGATTCCAGACTTAGTACTTTTAATTCAGTCTGTCCTTCTCTCTAGTTTTCAACACACTGAATGCTTTCTTCCTCCACACAGAACTAATGCCTAAGGACAACTATGACAAACACGTTTTCAAGCATTGTTGTTAAAATTCTTAATTAAAATGTGAGTTAATGTTTTAAAATACTTTTTTTTCCTGTTGCAAAAATGACTTTCCTATCTCCTTTAACTCTTTCCCTTTTGTTTGTTGTGTTATTTCTTTTCATCACCAGTGCGGTTCTCTGCTAAGTTTTTCATCTTTCTTTTGCCAAACTACCCTCCAGCATCAGATCGTGCTGCAACCTTAATTCTGTTGCCATGGCCCTAATATGCCTAAAAAAATCCTGATCCAGGTCTCCCTTTCAACAGAGGGGGAGCAGGACAGGCTCAAATCAGAAATTGTGTTCCTGAGACATTGGCAACACCATGAAGGGACTGCCATTGTCATTTTGGATGTGCACAGCCAGCACAGTGCATTACTGCAGTTACAGACTTTAAATTATGTATTTAGGTTAGTACAATTTCACTGTATATTCTTAATTACCTTTCTCACTTTTTTTTTTTTGTATGAAATGGAAAGATAGTGTATTACAGATGCAGTTAACCCTATAAAAATCATTTGAACTGATGCCTTTATTAGAACTATTTTCAGTGCATTTCTGTAAAATCCAGCCAGCCCAAACAATCTGGCCAAGGCTGGCTTTTCTGCTGCTATTCAACAGAGATGGTTTTTAGTCAGCAACATCTTCTACATCCCCTTGATCCTGTATGGTTTGCCTCAAGATGTTCTTGAGCACAGACTATAGCTACACTGGAATATCCATCAGTCATCCCATGACTTTATTCTTTTAACACAATCATATGATACATTAACACCCTGCTCTCTCCCCCCAGCAAAGCATGATACACCATCTTAAGACTAGAGAACAACTAGAGCAGGTAAATTAGTATTGCAGGAAAATATGAAGCATTAAAGAAATAGAATTACAATCTGGTCATCAAAATATTAAGCAAAAATGAAATTACAGAACCATAGAATAGCATCCTTTCCACATCCCTTCCAGTGTTGACTGTACCACACAGCTTGGTGGTGTTGTAAAACTTGCTGAGGGTACACTCAATCCCATTGTCCTTGTTGACAAGGATGTTAAAATTACGCAGTATAGCTGCCAACACTCAAAGCAATACAGACTAAAAGAAAGTTTCCATTCATTTCAGCATAGTGTTTTTTATATGTCTGAGTATGACTTAAACATCAGAACTGCTATTTTATAGCCAAATTAATCAAAGCTTCATTCACATAGATCTGCTGTCACCAAATACAAAAGCAAAAGGCACGTAGTGAGAACATCATAGTTATATACTGATAATGAAGACAAATGATTTAACACTATGTGTAAGAAGATTTGTGGCCTTTCCAGTGGAGAAGAAATAGAAATAGAAATTTTTTTTCCAGATAAGGACGTTTTGCTAATTATGAACTCAGTTACCGGATGGTCACATTTTGTCAACTACCAAACAAAAGCTCGTTCTGTACTAACTTCTTCCAGCAGAAAGGGAAAAGAAAATATATACATATAGAGGTAAAATATGTCTTGTATTACAAGTGGCTTACAAGTCATACTTTTCAGGAAGTATTATAGATTTAGAACTTCATACATTTAATCATTACTGTTTTATTTAACAGTACATTTAGACACTTAGATACACAATAGAAATTCTTAGTAATACCAGCAAGAAACCCAATTAAGACCACTATATCTCTCCTATGCATTCAGTGTTCTATAATGTTCTACTGGTTGTCATAGTGATTTCAGCAAGTTTGAATTTACATTCAAATCAAAACTGTAAAAAATCGTAATTTCAAGCATTAGCAATAACTTACTACTTTTCCCATAGTTCCAGGATTGCAGTTGTTTCTGAGATCCCCCTAAGTTGTTAATATTATCTACCTGGTCCACTGAAGGTAATGAAGACAACTGTCCATTGCTAGACCTATTAAAATAAAAGGAAGAAATCACTAACATGCCACTAAAACAGTAGCAGAAAACTGCAAAATACTTTTAGTCAGAAAACAGGTTTTTGTTTTTACAACTTAATATTGTCTAAAATAAGGCAGTTCTCTTTTGTTGCTTATATTAATCAGTACCTCAGCAATGCCGGCAATGAAGATTTAGGTGTAAAAACAAATTGCTTGAGATCCACAGTTTGAGTTTGATTTAACATCTGCATCTAAAAAAAGCAGATTATTGTAACTGATAAGATGTAAAGATATTGAAAACCATTGGGTTTTAACAACTTTAATGACATCATTAATACTGTATGAAGTTAACATAATTTTTAAAGATCATATGCAAGATCTGATGTTTGCTTATCTAACATAATCAGTTAAAAAGGTTTGAATTACTTGTGTCTAGTGGAGTTATCCAAGTACCATGGCAAAGTCAGACTGGTTATCACTAACTCTCAACTGTATTAGCTACAGGCTAAATCATTCTCTATTGCAAACAAACAAGCAAACAAACCTGAGGAGGAAATAAAACACTCCAATATCTCAAATGCCATTCTTGTTGCAGAAAGAACTAGTTTTAATACTTTCAAATGGAAGTATAACCCATGAAACCCTTCAGAGGTTAAAAACTAACATGGTTGGGTTTTTTTATAATAGATGTATTTGCCTGTCAATGCAAAAAGATCTAATTGTAGCATTACTCTGATAAATACCACTATTTATTTTCATTCAGGTCATATTTGGCCCAACCAAGTCAGAGTACAGTACCTTCCAGTGATGCCTCTGTACCTCACCCACCACAATCTATCAAATGCAATACAGGTAAAACCAAAGAGTACATGTACAGAAGTGGATCATTTAAAGTACTCCAAACAGCAGCAGGACCTCTCAAAGATTCCTGGATTTGGTACCTTCGTATTTCTTTGCTTTTTGCATTCCACACAAAAAAAGACAAACTTGAGTGTTCATATTTAGTTATAAAATTCTCTCTGCAAACAATACATATAAATACATAATAGATTAAAAGAAATCTATTCAATGGCTGACTTTATTCAAATGAACCTTTAACCGTTTTACTGGGGGTACACATGAAATTGAGTTCCTGCTCCTTAAATCAGCAAGGTACAAAGAAAACTTTGCATCTCCATTCATCTCAGACTTTGGAGGTACTCCAATTTTACCTGAGAAGAAAAGGAATTAAAATAATCTTCAGACTAATTTACAAGTGAAACATCCCAATCCTTCCCAGATCAATAGGAACTTTTCTACTAAGCTTAGTATGTTCTAATAAAAGATCTTAAAAGATATAACACACCAATGTTTATATAAAAATGTAACAGGCTTTACATTGCTCTTTAATCAGATGCTGCATGCTCTGAAAGGTATTATTAATCATGTAGTTTCTATAAAAGTGCGAAAGACAAAACTTGTTATTCCTGCTTTTATGACTGCATGGTAACAGCAGCTGAAGCCTGACTCTCTTGACACATTGCTTCTGTTAATGTAGTTATTCCTATAAATTAAGCTGTTCTAAAATATATTTGTCTAAAATTAACAGAAATAGTAGATTTAAGGAAACTCACAGCAGTCATGTCCACACACGTCTTTGTTTTTACAGCGGTGGTTGCATTCTCTGTTTCCATATTTTGTGTAAGTAATCTCTTGTTTAGATCTGCCTCCTAGATACATAGAGAAATGCTCATTTTTTATTTCGTAGGTATTGTTGAGAGAGTACTTCAGGCAGTAAAAGGCTAGAAGCAATCTGGGTCACTAGAATTTAGTTGCCTTCCACAAAACTTTGGTATTAGCCAGGTGTTATGATCTGACCATTTACCTGTATCTACTTTTGCTGCTGACAGACCATAACATGTATCAAGTGAAGACTTGGCCTGCAGGTTTTGATTTGTAACCACCTTACTTCCCGCTGGTTTTGGTGTTAAGTAAAAGACTGTATATGCTTGCTGTATATCAAGGCCAACTTTAGGAAAAAAAAAAGAAAAAGCCAGAAATATTTAAAATTGCTGTAAACTATTTCTAAACTACTGATTACTTTCAGTTTTCTAAAGAGTATAAATGTTATTAAAGGATCATGGAGATTTATTAAGGTAATGCACCATTAAAAGCACACTATTATATGAATGGATTCTTTCTGAGCAAGACTAAAAAAAACCCAAACTTTTTCAGAATTAAAGACATGGTTACTAGACAAGTAACAGAATTAATCCCTTTAACAGATTTCTTTTTCTGTATAGTTTTAAAACTACATTTATCTATGGCTTTACACTGCAAGTATAACGGTGAATGACACTGAGGGGACCTGTGTTTAAATCTACACATATTAAAGGACAAAATTTCCCACTTTAGAACTGTCTTGCTACTCAAGTGACGATGAATCCATATTTAACACTTTTTCTATCACAATGCGAAGCCTAACTGTTCACAAAGACAGCTCCTCACAGCATAAACAACTTATCAAAATGGTAAGTTATCCCAATTGAAAGTTAATTCAACTTCAAGGCAAAGGGCAAAAGAGGATCCTAATCTGTATCAGAGTAAAATATTATTTCCCAGTAACAGTTTTGATGTTTCTCAGTTCATTAATAAACTAGTAAATGAAACAGATATGTAACTAGGACTGTTAGGTAAAACTCATGTAATATAATTTTGTTTCCAGATCAGTTCATTTTATTGTAATTTTTGGCTTGATATAAAGTGTTTTAATCATTTATTCAAAATGTTATGCAGTTGTTTTTAAATTAAGAGCATATCAACCAACCTACCATAATCAGAGCTAATTAAATTTATACTAATTTCCTCTGATTTAAGAGCTCTTTTCACTTCAATTTTCTTTGTCCAGTCACCAGTTTTCAGGAGCACAGAATCCCTGTAATATATCATTGAAGTTTTGTTAGGCATGGACGGTGAAAACATGATTGTATATACTATGACATCTGTAACCAAGTGAAAGAGCCTTTCTTTGGTCTTAGTTCTTGGATTTTGCTTGCTAAGAGGCCTAAAAATAACCTTCCAATAATACATGATCTATGGTCATAAGAGAGCCAGGATCCTGCAGGTAAGTTTCAGTTCTGCCAAAAGTACCAGACTTCAGCCAGAACTCATGTGAAGGTCACACATTTGGAAAAGATTTTGTTTCTCCTTTCCCATTTGCTCCAAGCATAGCTTAAGCCAGCTGGAGAATTTAATTCCATCTCTGACTGAAACAATTTTGACAATATGATATAATTAAAGAAATACAGCTATGAAGAGTAAGTAACAACTTGAGAAGGTGTTTTTTAAATAGGCTTGTATTATGGTTTATATTGTTATGGAAATGATTATGACTTCCATAATATGACATCAGTCTTGTACAGATACCTAGACAAACTCTGTACTGACAAGCACACTGGCATGTTTTGGAGGTTTTTGAGTCTTGTGCAGCATTTTAAATGACAACAGTGACTAAAAAATGCTGTAGGATAAAGAGTGATTTTGTACCATTTATCATCAATACAAAGTATTGGAAAACTCACGAATCACAGTAAGGATTAAAAGCCAACAGTCTTAAAAGATGTGAGGCAAACCCCCCTGATAATACATACATAATTTTCTGATTAAAAATGACTTGGTTGTCAGCATCTCCTATAACCAATGTAACATAGTGGAAGTCTGTAGCTGTTCTCTTTGTTTGTAGCTGCTCATAGTTTGTTAATCTGATGGTTACTAAGATTTCAGCCAATGTATCACTGTATTTTGGAAGCTAGGAAAAAGTGATATAGAAGAAGACATAACTGCTAAAACATGCAAAGTAACATACGTGCTCTACCACAGATTTTTAACTATTGATACAAACACAAGCTTGACTCAAGCAATTTCAATTTATGGTGCAATGTTCATTTGTTGTTCTGAGACATTGTTATACAGTACTAAATTGTCCATAGCTGAATATTCTAAATTTGATTATGTATTGAGAGTAAAAGACAGTCTATGTTAAGCCCTTAAAAAAATTCTCCTCTGTTCAATGCAAGCAGAAAGATACAAGAAGAAAACCTAGGTGTGTTCTGACATCACAACATTCCTCTAAAAGATACTTTTAACTGCTAAATCTTCCTTCTGAGAATAACTTTAGAGATACTCATCTGGTATTATGTCAAATGACAAACTTAAATGTAATTGATTGTTACAACAATGGGATTTCACACATTATTGAGCTTTTAACTTCAAAGGTATCTTCATGAGACACTTTAAGGCTCTGTTTCAAATTTTGCATTTCAGAAAGGTAGCATGGCTGTGTAATCTGTTTAAAGACAAAACGAGTAGCAGAACCTCAAAGCTCTTTATTGCACATAGAACTGCACCCTTCCTTTGAAACGGTACCAGCTAGTTTAATGTAATCATTTAGTGTTTCCCCGTATTCCTAAATGTGACATTGAAAATAAACATCAGTTAATGCTTCTTCAGTAACTTTTATATGGATGCTTTTCCTGTCTCTAGGATTTGTTTATCATTAAGACAGAAGAGACCTCTCAGGCCTACATATAATGGTAGAATGTGGAATATCCTGGTTCACATCTGGAACATAAAATGCTATTAACGAGAGAGAGAGGCTAATGTATTACATGGAATGTCTATTCCAAGGCTCTCCTTCAGTATTTAAGAACTTGATTATACATGCTAAGGTGGACAGAGGCCTTAATATTGTGTTATCTTCTTTCAGCAGAAGCTCAAAATTTCTTTAAATCAGTATGTGCTCTTTCATTTAATAATATCATGCTCTTTCATTTATAATATCAGCATAAAAATAAACTAAATAGAAAAGCATTTACCTGTTCAATGTCAAGTTCATATTTTGGAAGGTGCAAAACAGATTCTTTTATCTGGTTTCCAAAAGGAGGATGTCTGTTTAAAATCTGCAAAAAATTAACTTCATTTCTGATACATTCAACTGATCAGAGGTGTCAGGAGAAATGTAAATGCAAGGAATCAAAGTCACCAGAGTAGTTATACTATCAACAAAAGCCCTTATCACTCCTGGTTCTTTCCTGTCAGCAGTGCCCAGAGTGGCAACAGAACCAAAAGGAAAATTCCACTATTTTTCATGTTGCTACCACTACTCTTCAGGTAACAGCCAGTGAACTAGCCAATAACCTCAAAACCTGACTACTCGGATTTCATATGAGGTGACTCTTTTATGTTGCCCTAGTTTTTAATCAAAACAAAACAAATGACAGGAAAACTGCAGAAGGAGGCAGAAAAGAGAACTCAGATTCCTAAAGCCAAAACAGAAAAACACGAGTAAAATCGATTTCCTTTAGAAACCTGTTTTATCTTCCAGAACACTGGAAAAAAGAGTTGCCTCAGAAAAGAAGCCAAAAGCTAAAGAACTTGTCCTGGGGTCTAACTTCCGTAAAATAAGGAGTGCTTTATAGACGATTGAGAAGAACTTTGTTTTATGACTATCTTTAACTAAAACTAGGATTCTCAATTAACATACATTAAGAGAAACTTTAAATATATATTCCCATTCTAACACTTGTAAAAGGGAAATGCATATTGCCTTTTGTTTCAAACCATATGATGAAATTCTACAGATTTAAGCAACTGTTTTCCAAACCTAGCCAAATCAGTGAAATCTTCCACATTTAATTTGCTAGAATAAAACATCATACATATTTTCAAGGAAAAACAGCAGTAGCCACATAAGTTTCTAATTCACCAGCATAAGCAAATTCAAGGCCAGGCTGGACGTGGTTCTGGCAACCTTATCTAGTTGAAGATGTCCCTGCTCACTACTGGGGGATTGGAGTAGCTTTGAAGGTCCCTTCCAACCCAAACTATTCTATGAGTCTATTATTCTAAACCACTCAATTTTGCTAAGAATCATACAGTAGATATATATTAACCATACCATTTTTACTGGTAACAGTATTAATACTCATTATTTTCCTTATTTTCATACAAAATCATCAATTACCAATTCAAGTTCCCTTGCATTTGTTTCTTCTATTTTTTTAAATGATGTCAGCCCAGCATTTACCATAGCATTTGCAAGTGATACACCTGGGAAAAATAGAAGTTTTATGCTGTTAAATGACAATCACTAACCTCAAATTGTTCTCAACAGCTTCATTATAGCAGGTAAACCAAAGCAGAAATCACTCAGTATGCTTGTCCCAGCTTTTTGCCCAGTAAATCACTAAACCTTTTTCCAGTTGATTGCTTTTAGTATCGTTTCTCTTATCCATTAGTAAAAATAAATGCAATATCAATCAAACATGAAAACATTCAATATTTCAACACTGACAACTTTAAGATACATTTTCTAGAGTAAACCAGATTTTAGGTCACTTTCTGCAAGAGCCAGGAGATATGCCTACATAGATATGATGGAAAAAACCCACATCACACAACATCGTCTCAGAATATTTTTCCCTACCTAAGGGATTATTTACGTATCTTAAAGTCATAAGGATCTCAATGTTTTTGAGCAAGCTAAGAATAAAATACACTAAAAATAAGTACTTCTTATAATTTATTAGGAGTCTTTGCAGATACAGCAAAAATTTTTCCTATGGCATATCTGCCATAAAAGCAAACTGGCAGAGAATTCCATACAATCTTGTTCCTCTTTCCATGATTCCCAGTTCTTTCAAACTTCCAGTGAGATTTAAAGTCATCACAGCATAGAAGAAGGCATTTCCCTAGCCTGACACTACAGCCTTCTACAATAGCTACAATAATTCTGGATAAGGTCCCTTCCAACCCTAACTATTCTATGATTCTATGATAATGAGTATGTGGATTCTTCACATGCAGTTCTGTAGGAACAGTAAAAGAGATCTGAAAATTAATTGGGAAACCTCTCAAAAGACTTTTAAGTTGCTTTTTGGAAGACATTACTGCAATTTTACAAGAAAAGCCTCAGATCAACTAAAGAATGTAACAGTTTGAGAAACAGAAGACCTTTTGTCCTCTTATACGTATCTGAATACGTTTTGGTTCTGACTGAGGGAAAGCATCTTCTACCAACCCCTGTCTCCTTTGCCAAAGCTCTGCAAACAGTCCAAAGACTCTCAGCTACTGCAGCTACTTCAGTTAAAGCTGTTGCCTTGTTTCTTTATAAATGAAGTTGAATACTAGGTTTTTTTGTCATAATTCCTAAAATGGAGAAGGGTTTTACCAGTGAAGAGAGTAAGAAACACAAGAAGACTTTCTTTTTGTCCTTTATTTCTGAGCAAGAAAAAAAATAGATGTGGAAATCAAACTGAATCTAAGTAGTAAAGGTGATAAAATCCTACACGGCAAGTGATTGTTAACCTGTCTGTCAGAACAAGCAAACAGAAATCAAGCACAGCAAACGAGGGAGTATCATTACTGGACAAAACAGCAGTAAGAATTCAGCTGAATCCTCAACCTCAGTAAGGCCAAATCTCAGTTAAAGAAAAGTCACTATTATAAAAGAAATACAGGTTACTAAGGCTTTTTTAAGGTTAAAAAACCCATATTGAGATAAGAGTTTAGAAATCACGAATTTCTGAATATGTTACACGTTCTCAATAAATTTCTGTGTGCTCAAGCAGTTAACTTCATAACGACATAGAATAGGCTTAGCGGCCATAGTATAAGAGAAGTCAAGAATCAGACATACTAATGTAGGCATCAATTCAATATTTGACTCAGGAGAAGAGAGTGAACTTTCAGTAGATGGTTCACAGGAAGCCTGTGAGCAGAACCAATGTAACTCTGAAAGTCAGCAGTTCTTTGTAACATATGCTGGAGAGCAACAATAGCCAAAAAAGAAAACAGGACAGATGTGTATATATAACACTTCTATTATTAAGAAAAAGAAACTGTCTTTATTCTATTCAATATAGTGTACAGGAAAGGATTTGACTACACTGTTAGTGCCATGTTTGTTTCACTTACCCTAACCTAGAAATGCTGAATATGAGGCAGAACCTCCAGACGACCATGTGCACATCAGCACAGATCCAGAAGTGGTGGAAATGGGTTCCTACCATGCTGTACCGTGCTGCACACAAGCTAACAAGCCCTGTTCCTTCCTTTGAATCCACATGAATGAAGCTATATAGCTTCTGCACCTGGGCTGGCAAGGCTATAATGTACTGTGCAATGTGGGTCTTCTGGTTTAGCTATTCTGTAATTTGCAGATCTCTGTACTGTGCTCATCTGTACAGAACATATGTGTCTTCACAGAAGAAATATAGAGAACACTGCAGTGAACTCTAAAAGCAAGAAATTATAAGATCAGACATAAATCAGGAAGCTATACTGTTACCTCCAACAAGCATAACTACTAACAGAGCAGTCCAAAATTTTCAAACTCCTTCACAAGTAATTATGACAAGTTTCTACTTCCAGCTAGAATTTCATCTATTAACTGAATAGAGTGGTAGGAAGACACTTCTGATCCTCATGTGAGTAAGCACCTCATCCACAGTAAACTATTTCTATTTCATGATTCCTATCCAGCTCAAAATAAATTAAAATGCTTTCATGCATACATATTACAGCACCTATAGTGAAAGCTATTTGGAAAGAAAGGCATAATTTAGAGATACGCAATTACACAAATGTGGACTATGCCCAAGATAGTGAGATGAACATTAAGAAAGTAGAACAACTCTAAAAGACTTTGAAAGCCTGGAAGATTACTGAATGCATTACTTTTTAGGACAGACTATTCTGACAACTGTAGTAGTCCATTGTAGAAAGTAAGTAGTAAGGAGACTCATTTAACTATGTATGCAGACAAGTCAAAAATTAGTAGGCTAATTCTGAGTCTTGATTTTCTGTTGGATTCACCCTTATAATATGTGACTACTACCTACCAATTTTTTCAAGTTGTTTAGACACATGAAGTGAATTTTCCCAAAGCCTGCATCTGAAACACTTTGCTAAAATCAGAGAGTTTAATAAAGCAGAAAAGTTGTCCTTACATGATGCCAGAAAGTCAGTTAACCCTGTAAAAATAAGATTGACTTGTATTAATAAAATAAAATGTAGCTTATTATTATATGTACCAAAAAAGATTTAAATTTCACCATACATCTAGTGACTCTTAAGCCATTTCTAAATATTTTGCCAGTATCTTGTGTCAAAGTAAAGTCGTGAATAGGAATGCATCCGAGCTGAGCCTGGATAAGACTGGAAAAAAAATAAGACTGTTTTGGTATATAAGCCATACTGTAAGCAAAGTATAACAACATAAAACTTTCTACTGAAAACAATTCAGAATAGAAACAATGAAATGCAAATGATGCAAATTTCAGCATCTAAAATGACAACTTTTTAATGGAAAGTAACAAAACAAGATCATATTTACCAGTTTATTTTCATTTCTCTTGTTTTTATCTTCCCCTCCATTGGAAACCTATGAATGAAAATAGATTTTCTGCTCTTCATTTTATTTATTACTAAAAAGAGACTTTCCTTTTTCAATGTACTTATTTTTTATACCTGATAGTTATTTTGTCCTTGTCTTTATTCAATGTGTTCAGTATTTTCTTTTCATTAGTTCTTAACTTGACATCCAGAAATTCTGTGCAGTTGGAGATCATTGTAATCTGTAATAATGAAACTTTTTTATTCATTCTTTTTCTTTGTTATTTTTTCTGCCACTTCTTCCAATTACCTTCTTTTTAAAAATAAAAAGCTTTTTAAAAAAACATTATTGTCTCAACCCTATACCATGGAAAGAAGTTCAGTTGATTCTTTCTAATGCTGACCAACTTCACCTTCCTATAAGGGCTATTAAATGGGAAGCCTTCTTTGGTTTTAGATTACTATCCCACTTGAAGTTATTCAGAATCAACCACACAGCTAACACGTCATGACATATAAAGGCAACTGTAAGTAATTTTTGCTCTCTTATGTATTTCAGTTTACTTTCTTCATACTTTCATAATAAAACAGTTTCCTTAGGAGAAAAGGCATTCCATTTTTTCATGACCAATCTGTTCTGCCATAGTATTTGCATGAAAACAACATGTCTTTTGTGACTTGACAGTGGCAATTACTACCTCATATTTGAGAGAGGAAAATTATTTAAACCAGAAAGACAGCAACATTCCTTTAAAAGCAAAATGTGCTCTCCATGCAGTTTGTTTTGGCACTAAAACATAACTACTAAGCCACAATACAATACAGTAACACATAATCAGAACACCTTCAGCAACTTCTATCTTCATAAACAAGGTGAGGGTAGAAAGAACTTGAAAGCAAAAGATCTCAAGGAGTAGAAAGCCTCAAAAATACTCTGTAAGGAATTTATTTAGATGTAGTCTCTGAAACTTTATATAGACAAAGCATGAGCTGTTTAAATTAAAATTTCTGCTTATCTTTGAATCCACATAAAATCATCATATGTAGATTTTCTTAGAAAAGTTAAATTACCAATTCATTTAAAGTCTCTGTTCCCTTAATTGTGAAAAATAGTTTCACTGTATCAAATGCAATATAATACCACGCCATTAATCTTCCAGTCTCTGTAAAAGAAGAACATACCTTAAAAAATAAACACGCCAAATGTTTTTCATGAATTTTTAAAAATCACAAAATCAAAGTGATTTTCTTATTAGAGAGGCCTATGACATTTACCACCACTGACTCAGTATATTATTGCTCCCAGCTGCCTGACAGACATTACTGACCCCATCACAGAGCGGCAGAAAGAAACATGTGCCTGGTACAGTTTTCTCCAATGAAGATGAATTCATACTAATATACCAGAATGTGAACTGTGGCTGCTGAGAAGCCAACCACCTCTAGCAGAGGACTGCAGAGAAGAGCAGGTACTGATAAAACCCATCTTTCATTGCACTGTGTCACATTCAATTATTCTGTGATAATTTTCTGTAATTATCTCATAAGCTGAAGCAAATTTACCAGCAGCAAGAGATCTGTTCCTGGATAAACATTAAGCGAATGAGCTTCCATGATTTGCTATGGAAACTTGCTCGTATATTCTAGTCAAACAATCTCTCAGATTCTACTGTCTCCTACATTTCTGTACTTCTATTAACGGGTCCTATTAAGTTGTGATCTGTTGTAGTTCACTACAATCTCCACATCACTGCTGAAAATTGGTTTATTTTAAAAAAGTGTTACCTGTTGGTTTGAATTTATTTTCTTCATCCATCCTGATCAAATCAAAAGATGATAAATCATTTAAGTTCTTCAAACATAGTTCTATCAACAAATTGAAAATATATGTGGGTTTAGTATAT
Source organism: Agapornis roseicollis (assembly GCA_002631895.1). NCBI lineage: Eukaryota > Metazoa > Chordata > Aves > Psittaciformes > Psittacidae > Agapornis > Agapornis roseicollis. The sequence continues at coordinate 15,123 of NDXB01013690.1, forward strand.
GCAGAAAACACATGTACAAACCAGAAACATTATCAAATTGCATTGAATGCGCACCCAACTAATTCCATAGAACTCAGGTAAAGGTTTTGGGATATGAAACTGCTTCTGCTAAAGTTGGTAGCTAACTTCTGCCTGGAGAAAGCTCACTGAAAGATACTGATACGGGACAGCACAACTCTTTTTCAAGCAAAAATTATATTCAAGCAATCTTCAAAATTTAAAAGTATTTGTTGCAAAAGCACTCAAAGTGATAGCAACCAGAAATCATTCACATTGCATGTGAAATGTATGAGAACATAACTGCATATATGAATACAAAATACTTCATGTGTGCAGGGAAAAGGAGCTACTTTCTGCAAGGACTGTAAAAACAGGATTTTACGATCAGAGTACTTCAAAGAAATATAATCCACACCTACAAAGCATTTATAAGTGAAGTCTTCCACTCTAGCACTACATGTAGAGGTGATTTCAAACCATGCCTTCTCACAGAAAAGCTTATTTAGGAAGTAACATGCTTCATTAAGTGCCAAAAATAGAAGTGTTCTGATTAAAAATACAGGAAAAGGTAGAAAACAACTGAATGAACTTAGGAACTAGGCAACTTTTCTTACTGAGAATTAAAAAGTAGTAAATGCTCCATTCCTGGCAGTGTTCAAGGCCAGGTGACAGAGCCTTGGGCAATATGGTCTAGGGTAAGGTGTCCCTGCCCATGGCAGGGGGTTGGAACTAGATGATCTTAAGGTCCTTTCCAACCAAACCCATTCCATGATCCTATAATTATAAACTGGTTCTGAATAAGGTGAAGATATTTGCATTTTATATCCTTTGTTGTCAAGGCTAAATTTATGATGAAGGGAAGATACAAAAAAGGCTGTTTCAGAAACTGGCAAGTATGGTAACAGAAATTAGTGAAAACAAATGAGATCCATCAAAGGAAAAGCAACCAAAATTCAAGTGTTCTGCTCCACACACATTTCTGAGTATATATATGGAGATGAGATAGGTAAACGCATTTTTTTCCCTGCCCAAGAAAACCCTTCCACCAGTCAAAATGTACTGATAAAGTTTTGAAAGCATTATAATAAAATCAATAACACAACATAGTGAATTACATTTGTTCTGTGAATGAATCTATTAAAATTGATGTAAATATAATATACATGAGTGACCCTGCCCTAAAATGTAACATTTCACCCAAAAAACCTAAAGTCACTTACCTTGCAATTTTGCTTCAATTCCAATTTTATCCAATCCAGATGAAAAACCTTCACGAAAAGACAAAATGCTTTTTAACCTAATATAATGATATACTCCTTCTTGATATCCTTACTCATCAAAACTGATTTACTGATTTTGGGGAGGCAGAAGAATACTTCAAATTGGTAGATTTTATTTATTATACTGGGAACAAGTTGACAGCATTACATAGCATAAGTATCTTAAGTATCAGCAAATGACTGTTAAAGCAAATGTACAGAGGTAAAAGCCGCAGGTATTTCCCTATGTAAAATATCAGAGTCCTAAAAGTTGCAGAAATGTCAGAACTTCACATGTAGAGTTTTCCTATTTTAGAATACAGGAAGCCACCCAAATCATAACATCCCTTCAAGCACTAGATATACTGTGTGCCAGTCCCATCTATAAATCCTAACAAAAAATAGTCTCCAGCAAGTGCTCAATGACCTGAATGCAACAAAACCAGGACACTTCATAATCAGGTGTAGAGCAAGTGACCAGGAACAAAGACATGGTCGGGGCTGGGGATTAAGGACAAGACAAACTGAGGACATCAGCATTAAGGTTACTGATCTTTAATTTTAGAAAAACTATTAAAAATTAGACAGTTGTTCTGTTTGGGTTTTTTTTTGTTGTTGTTGTTTTATTTTTTAGCAGCACATTATCTAATCAGCACTGAAAAGTACATTATGGCTCAATATTGCATTAATACATGGTATTAAGTTCAAAAGAAATAGATCATTGAGAAGCTGTAAATGCCTTCTTCATAGTTTTTTAATGTTATAACATACTGAAACTCCTATTACTTCTATTAGAGCAGCTGAAACCGTTCCTAAAAAGTCACAAGCCATATTACACATCTTGTTTTCAAGCCCTTACGAAATAATAGTGCATAAAGAACTGAAAGAAACAATATGGATCTAACACATACTAGTGTCATAACTTAGACAAATTAAAAAAACAACCAACAAACCATAATGAGTTGGATTTTTTAAGGCTCTGATGTACAAGAATGTTGATCGTATCCACTGCAAAGCTACAGTGACATCTGTGACAGTACGCAGCACTATTTCTGCATTCAAGTGCTCAACAAGATGCCTGTGCAAGCTAGTGAAACAAAAAAGTAAAAGGTAAGTACATTTACCAATTAGTAGTACAAAAAGTGCCCAAAAGAAAACAAAACCCTCCCCAAATCACAGAAAAATTCTGGATTTGTTTTGTTTTCCTGTCAACTGCTCACTTTAAGCAGCAAAATCAACAGAACACTGTAAAGAATCATGCAATCATAGAATAGTTAGGGTTGGAATATGTAAATAATCAACAATGTAATTTGGTAATTATGGCTTAATGTCCAGCAAGCAAAAATAAAACTCCTGTCAACTGTAAAGTTCCACATTTTTTAGAAAATAAAGCTTTAAAAGTTCCAATACATTTAAAAGTCACTGCACAGTGTTGGTATTTTGAATATATTTGAAAATTTGAACCTTAGGAAAATTTCATGTTTAACCCTTTAAAGCCTTAACTTTCATTCCTACATGTTTCTCTTGATACTCCATGTCAAGTGAATCCTGTAGCCTGGTATTTTCCAGACTCTATAATCTAAAAATTCAGAGACACGATCTTGGTTCAGTTCTTGCTTTTTGTCTTTGCAACATGTACTATTTCAGTTTCTTCAGTTTTCCAGCAGAAATCTACAACTTTTCTGTTTGGTCTAAGATGTTCAGAAGATGTTTTTAGGTAATAAAACAGAGGCTGTTAATTTCTGTATAGCTTGGTTTGATTACATTTCTTACATTACTTTCTACACATTCTGTAGAAACTATGAGACATTGCTACCATCTATATAGTCTTATAAAAAATGCTTACTTACCTGCTCTCTATTATATCAGCACCATTTAACATCTGCATATACTTTTCCCTTGTGCTCCAACGAGTCATAATAACTGCTGTAGCTGTAGTGTCAAACTGGAAAATAAGACCAAAACCAAAACCTGCTCTTTACTGCTTAGCAAAGAAATTTCAGTTGAATATGCATCACATATGTGCTGAAAACATTAAAACTGTTTTCCTAAAATCCTTGTTGAAACAGCTGCTGAATGACAAGGTCTCTCTAACTTAAAGGTGAGTTACAACTCCTGTGGGTAGCAAGCAGGACTTGGGATCCCAGCCCTTGCTGGCTGGCAGACACCAGCCCTTACATGTATATGTAACAGAAACATGTTGAGAAACTCCACAAACGTGAACTGTTAATGACCTCCTTACAAGGTCCACAGCTAAGGAAAGGATTCCTGACCACAACCACAGAGAATAATTCTCACAAATCTTTATTCTCCAAAACGTCTCCAAACATCAGAACATCTTGAATGAACAGTCAACCCTTTTATGGTAAATTTCTGTAATCTTCATATCTACTCTCAAACCATCTTACATGATTTTGTTTTGTGAGGGGAAAAAAATACTATTAGACTGTTTTGGTTTTTTTTGATACAAGAAGTTTCCTAACTTCTGCATTTTTTTAACATCAGATTAGGGTTAGGGTTACTACTGTAAGGCAGATCTTGGTAAATATTTCAGGTCTTGACTCAGGAAGTTGAAATGCCTCAGGATTCTGAGTCACAACCTTAAAAATCTTACTGAATTTACTCTAGCAAAAAGAAACCCCAAACCCAATCAGTTAAGAAAGTGAGGATTATTGGCATTTCCATACTAGTTTAGATCTTAGGTCCAGATAATATAGTGTTGTGTCCTGTACACAACATACCACAGTGGCTAATATATGCAGCCTATCTCCTAACAATCTCCTGTATTAGGCTTTATATTGGTTCGCTCTATCTATCTATCTATCTATCTATCTACCTATCTATCTATCTATCTATCTTTATTATAAATATTGAAAGGCTTAAAAGTGCATAAATGATTTGAAGACTTGAAAGAGGCAAAATTAAAATAATAATTTTTAAATCCCACCCCCCTCTTCCTTATTACAACCAAAGAAATGTCTAAAGCCTTTCTAACCCACAGCATTCTTGGCATCAGCAACCTCTTGTGGAAGCAAAATTAATTAGAACTCTTTGAAGGCACTGTTTCTGACCCTCCCCCTCTAATTCCACTTCTAACTTAATTATATGCTTTCATAGTCTGATATTGAGAGAACAAAAGCACATGGCTCTCCATGCTATTATTCAATACTATTCAATATTGGAGAATCTTTATCATGTCATTTGTAAGTTGCATGCCAGCTTCCTACTTTTTCTCTATTCCTTATTCATTATGTAACCCAAGTGTGATCTTTAGACCTTCTTCCAAGGTGAAGCAGTACATTTTAGTGAACAATACAAAAGAAAACAGAATTCTTCCTTTATGAAGTTACTCAGGAGCAATTTAACTATTAATAACAACCCTTTAAAACCCAAATATTGCAGTAAAATTGTTGGTGTTGTAGTTTCTTTGCCATGAATAGTTTCTACTGATCCACCCATATATAGCATCAATGTAATATAGCATTAACTTACTTGAGGCCTTCCTGCTCTCCCAATCATTTGCAGAATGTCAGTTTCACTGTACTCTTGGAACACTCCTCCAACATAGTGCATTGTGGATTTTATAACCACCAGATGTGCAGGTAGATTGACTCCCATTGCTAAGGTGCTAGTAGTAACTACATCAGATTAAAGTAATTGATTGCAAGATGAAAAACATCCAAAAGCAGCAAGTAAGTGAATAACTCTTGATTTCTAAGAGCTCTTATTTTCTAGTGAAGGCAGTGGGCATTCTGCATCACAAAGACTTACACACAGATTGCAGACATTGCACAACAATATTTAACAAATTACATCCTAGATATTTTTATTTAAACATTCCTTAACATTTGGAGATAATCCAGAATCCAATCCATCTTCAATATGCCACATACACATTGAAAAAACATTACTCGTATTTCTTGATGGATAGATATTTGAATATAGCCCTGACTACATCTTGCCTCGTAGTGATCAATCTCTTTAAGGTATTTTAAGTGATCAGTCATTAGCATCTTCATAACCATGGTACCAAACCAGAATCACCACCAATACTATTGCATTACTTTACCAATACACACTCTCACACAGAAAACCCCAATCAAGTTTGTGGCAAATTCTCTCACACTCATGTTTTCTAATTCACTTTCTCTAACAAATATATGGGATGTCAGGAATTGAACATGGAAAAACACTTATAAAAGCCAAATGATAAAACTACCGCACTAGGAAAACAAAGTAGCAATGAATTTTCCAATTCTTTTCTGAAATAAAAGCAGAACTAGAATTCAGGTGCATATGGAAGGAAAACTTTAGTTTAAATTAGGGACATATCCACCCCGTATTGTGACAGCATTATGTATTATGTTTTGTCATATTGTGTTGGTTGCAAAATGGGGTATTTGTCAAAGCAAAATGAGGTAACCATAAAAAAGTCCAAAGAGAGGTTATTTACAGTGCAATCAGACTTCAGTCCATATAGGTGTATGTGTATACATATATGTATGCACACACACACTGTGAGTATACATAAACTCTATTTCAAGACCAAAGAATTTTTCCACTTCGCAGTATCTGTGAAAGGTGTGTTTAAAACTCCACCCTCACATACATAAAGTGGAATATGCCCCATACTCTTTCAGTTTCCCCTCAGCTGTAGTAATGTGACTCTAATATCTCAGAAGATTCCAAAATATTCATACAATCTACAAATTTCAGATGACTGAAGTACCAGTAAGCAACCCTGCATTCTTTCAGTGGCAGTCCACATACACTTTCATGGTGTGCTCAGCTGTGGCACAGGTTTTCAGAGTTATTTTTGCAAAAAGCAATTGCAGAACCAGTCCCCTGAGACTGCAGAAAGGGCACTGCAGTTGGCAAAGCCATACGCACTGCACCAGGCAGCCAAAGTACAGTAGATTGCAGGGATGCAGAGACTTTTTAATGTCATGGACACTGCAACTCCAGCAAGGTTCCCAGATCACAGTAAGGGTATGTACCTTAAATTTTCATAGTGAGTCACAATCATTGTGTAGGAAAGAAAAAAATCCATGAATCTTTCAGTGTTGTACAAGAACCACACAGACAATTCCCCAGAGGGTCTGAATTTTTTTTTTTCATAGAAAAAGAAAGCCTGTATGAAATGAAACCATCATGTCTCAAACAGGTACCTTCTCATCTTGGGTAACAGCAGATGGAATACTTAGGAACCTCCCCATCAGTCAAAACACCTTGCATGGGAGTTTGAATACAGTAGCCTACCAATCTAAGAAGCATAAACACAAAAGATTACCTTTATCACTGTATTTTAACCTGTATCATTGCTGCAAAGGACACAAACAAAAAAACCATCATGTGAATTCTGAGGCAAGACACACTAGCAGAGAGTTTCACCTCAACAGGATGGCTCAGTGGTATGAAAAGGAACTGGACATTGGCAGACCTATATAAACATATGAGGAAGGATGACCTCTGTGTATGCTGTAAAGAAGAAAAGTTCTATAGTCTTTAGTAACAGTGTGTATGCATACTCACACGGTGAAAGTGTATCTAAAACACAAACACCTCTTTATCTGGATTTCACAAAGTAATAATTTCAAAGGTTAAACAAACCATAGAATCATAAAATATTACCACTTCCAAACTGCAATCCTTTCAGGATACATTAATAGTATTTTGGCTTTCAAAGTTACATTTACTTACAAAGTACTGGTAGGTCTCCTGCAGTAAAGATTCCTTCAATTATTTTTCTGTCAGATAACTCCATACCCGCATGATGATAAGCCACACCATACATTAAAAGATCTGATAGTGAAATAATTATAATAATAATTACAGTTATGAAATAATACTACTCAAGCCAAGTATTCATTCACAGAGCAGAGAAGTAGTAGATTATATTTACCTTTCAATTTGGAATCTTTCAGCGAATTTGCAGACCTTTGTAATCTATGCAACACACAGAAAAACCCAAATACTTCAAAATCACAATCCACATTCACTAATCTAAGTGCAATATACAAAGACTAAGTATGTTTTTAAAATGCAAAAATAAACCTTCACGTGAAACTAGATATACCATTACCCCACCTAAAAATTGTAAGATGTATTCCTTGACATGTACATTTCTTACATACTTTCCCATAGTTCTACTGCATCTGTGCTTTTTAAGAATGTTTGTAGTTTCCAATTAGATGCTAGACTATCAAAAGGAAATAGTCTTAAAATAACATTTAAAGTATACATTCTTTGGATATTTTCAACCACCACCTTTCCCATCTTTGCAAAGGGAACAAAACTGACTCTCTGGGGCAGCTGCTGCAGCTTTTCCAGGTCAGTTATCTTTCCACGTCACAACCTACAATCTAGATGTTGTTCACATAAGGCAAAGAAGACTACGTCTGAGGTCCAAAATCAGGAAGTAGCTCCTGCAGCTGCCAGGACTAAGCAACCCTTCAGTAAATAATAATATGGGTCAGGGCTGCATTTCTTAAAGGTTCCTGATAATGCAAAGACTTCTTATGGCTTAACTTAAAACACTAGTAAGACCACATCCAATTCAGCTATTCAAATGCTTAACCTTTGCAATACAAGGCTTTATAGTTCCATAGGAATGAACATCTGAATACTCAGAAGGCAGCTTTTAGAAATAACTTAATGTTTGTATGAAGTACCCTAAACATCCAAGAAGCAAATAAAACTTCCCAAGACGTGCCAGTTTACCAAAAAGAATGCCAACTGTGAGGATGATTTTGTTGCAGACACTCTTCTGCTAGAAACTGTATTAGTTCAATACCTTTCTTCACAGATGTTACAGGTTTACTAGAACACACAAACACTTATTAACAACTCAACATACAAATACCTTTGTTTCTGTTCTACACTCAGTAGAAATTTAGCATCTTTTGCAAGAACAGAAGCAGCCTGTTGCACTCCTTTTCTTGTGGCACAAAACTATAAATAAAAGATTTTTTTAATCAACACTTTGAAAGAAAGAAATAGTTTCAAATGTGATGAAGGGAAAGCTGTTATACCACAAGTGCTGGTTTTTGTTCCGAGTATGCTTGTATAATACTAGCTATCTTGTAGTTAAGAGTTAAGTCAAATTTGAATTCTGTCTGATTGTCACTGCATGGAAAACCAAGAACAATTTTGCGTAGCTTGACTGGTCGTTGATCCTCATCTATTTTCAGGCATACAGCTGGCATCTTACTATCTGAGAGCCATTCTGCAATCTGTGAAAAAGAAGAAATAGAATAGAAATGAAAAATTTCTGCTTTTAATCTCACTGTGCTCTAACTGCATCGCACAATAATTAACTTAGCTTTTGTCACATGTAAACTGTTAATACACTTGACATTGCTTTTATCATTAAAAACACAGGTGAAGTGCTGCTATCTATAGGACCAATATAATTTGTACTGAAATCTCAAGTCAGCTGTGAGTTGTACTTCAAGACAAAAATCACAAATCTAAAACTGAAGCATGTCCATACTTGGCTAATAATTCCATATGGTTGTAGGTCATGTGGTACATTAACATCTACCTCACAGCTGCCTTCAGGTGACAGCTTCAAAATGACACAACTCTGTTATCAATCTGAATTTATTAGTCCAGATAAATTTTATGAAATACAATTACATTAATTCAAATAAAGTTAAAATGTAGCTCTTACATCTTCAGCATTTGGGATTGTTGCAGAAACAGCTACAAATCTCAAGGGAGGAACAGTGTCATGATTCTCAAAAAGATGACAAAGAGAAGATTGAACAGTCTTCATCCGACTGACTACAACTTCTAACGTTGCACCACGGCTTTCATCCTTTATAACATGCACCTATTGGGAATTTTAAAATATTTGCTAAATATTTCTCCAGTTACAATCTATATATGTGTTAAATAAACATTATACTTTTACGTTTCCTTTTATCTTCAAGAAGAAAACCAGGGCATGTAAAACATTAATTTTCTTACCTCATCAATGAGAAACAGTCGTACAAGCTGGACTACAGAGTTGTCTCTCCACCTTCTAGTCATGCTATCCCATTTTTCCTAAGAGAAAAGAACCCCACAACAAAAAACAAATGGCAAAAGATGCTTTAAAGGCCAACATATGCCAAAAGTACAGTACAGGCAGACATGCCCAAACTTCAATTAGTCTTGAAACAGAATTAGTTTAATTTAAGCCAATGCCATATTTGTTTCATCTGGCACATGATTCGATTACTAGGTGTTGTTTCTATGAACTAATAGTATGCACAGCAGTGTGTGAGCAAGTATAAAGATCATAAAAAAAAAGAGCAGTCCTACTAGGATACAATGAGTAGACTACTACTGTCTGCTTATTCCACTTTTTGGTAAGAATTGAGACTGAAACCTACAGGTGTAGTGATAATAATGTCAGCGTGGTGTATTTCAAATAAGTCATCCACCATTGTATCTCCTGTCAGTTCCTTGCAGCTGAGTCCTATCGGCCCAAATTTTTCTTTCCAATCATCAAAACGCTGACTGCACAGAGCTTTTATTGGAGCCACTAAAACCAACACAAAATAATCAGTGTTATATCAGGTAAACCAAAGCTTCAACTGTATTGCTAAAGATGCTAAACACATAGATTTTTAAGATGTCTTCTTGAATCTAATTTCCGTAATTTTCAGCTTTTGCTCCCAGAAACATAAAATTTGTAACTGGTATTAACTTTATTATCCTATTCCATGTGCACAGATCAGTGTTGAGCGGTGGGCCCCGGTTCTTCCTCATCAGCAATCAGAAACAGAACCCTTTTACTACAGTTATTTATGGCCTTTCTTAATCCTAATGTTTTCCTCAATCCCACATGGAAACAAATACTCAGCTACCAAAGGTTTTCTCACCCATGGAAGAAACCACAGGAAAGACATCTTTTCCAACAGAAGATCATAGAAATACCAACCTTTTTCCAGTTCAGAATGATTTGAGCACTCTGTATTCAGAGAGGAAAAGGGTCATAAGTGAGAAACCACCCACGAGCAAGAGACAGTATACTAGAAAAAAATCAGAATCTATCTAAATCAGGTGTACAGTTAAATGTAGCCAGCACCAAGCAGCTAACACAGCAAGTAGCAACTAACATGGCAGGTAGCAGTTCTGATGCTGGGCCTTATAAAAACAGACTCCTACAACAACTTATTTCTTCATAATATTTTTTTCCCAGTGGACACTTAACTACATTTTGCAGATGGAGATTGATTCCTAGAAATCAGAAGAAATTATCTACACAGACTGATACTAGCAACACATGTAAGTCTATATTGGATGGGTAATCTATACAGAAAATGCAGTGATTTAAGTGAAAGAAGTGATCTACGCATGATCTGAAAACAGCAGTTAATAGATCTTGCAATAGATTTAGACCAACTGGAATATGACATCAATCACCAATCCTCAGCATGTGTTAAAGCTCTTGGGTAACCAATTCTAACTTACACAACTACTGTAAGCTATTTCATATACATTGGGCCACTGATGGAGCAGGTAGCACAGCATGCTCTGGCAGTACATAATCTGATTAACACCTCTGTTCCAATATTTGGAAAACTATGCCTCCTCCACCACTGTCAAACCTGGAAAAGTCAGCCGATCTAATTCCACCAGTAGGCAACTGGCTTCCTTACTGGAAGTTCCAATCGGCCAATTTGTATCAGTTCTACCAAGGCAATCAAAACCATTATAGTTCACTGAAATGTTCCACCTCGATATGCTGACAGAGTTAAACTGTAATACATGCCTGCTTATACACCTCCTATTTAAAATACACAGTAAACTCTACACTAGCTTTATGGTAAGAACTTGAACACACTGGAATTAAAAAAAGATAAATACGTTAAGCAGAAACTTTTGTAAATATAAAGATTAACCATTAATAGAAGACTGACAACTACATCACTGTATGAATTAATTAAATGGGACAAAGCCACCAATTTCACCTGATTTATATGTTATGAATTCAATTCTCCAGAAAGGAAAGAAAATAAAAGGTGCTAATCGCTGTGACTATTCTCAAGTATTTCCATTAGTTCCTACACAGATCAATTCAACTCAAAGATCATAGCTTTGTTGCCTTTGAACTAGGGTAAATAGAAATGGAAGATTTGATCCTCATCTTAAAGCAACAGACAGGTATCTGCCATTAAGAATTTGCGTTAGTTTTCTTTGCTTTCTTCTTCCCTTTTAGTGTCTATCTTGCCTTCCTAAAAGACAAACTCCTCACAAGATTTCTTTATTTTTACTTGTATAGGCAATGCTGAACACCATAGTTACACAGGGTTGTTAAATACTAGTAAGAGTTACTATGGTATCACAAACCCTAAAACAAACAACTTCTTAAAGAATAAGGTAGGCTACAATTTCTTAACATATTTAATTTCCATATAATTCAAGCAGTCACTCTAGATCTCCACATTTAGAGAATGACATTTTCTACTGCTGTTACCAAAAGGGTTAAAGCTGTATAACACTTACTGTAAACAACCTTAATATTTAGCCAAGGCAGTGGGGCTTCCATGAGTAATCTGGTAATAGCTAGCTCGAACATTACAGTTTTTCCAGAGCCAGTTGGAGCACAAATCACAAAATTCCTATCTGTATACAGAAGCTAGGAAAGAATTGCAAAGTAGTAAATATAACACATTGTACCTGTTCATATATTCCAAAAGCATTGTTAGGGAAAAAACACATAAGGAAATTATTATTATGTTGACATATATACTCTAAAAATGTTTGCATTAGCTGTGAACTTTATGTTACAGCACAAGAACATCATCTTCTGCCACACACCTGCCACAGAACCATAAGTGAGATACTGTCCATCTTAAGGTTATTATGGAATGAAGTCTACCATTCCGCAGCAAACAAAAGAAGCAGTGTCTAGCTTTATATTACATTAAAATAGAATCACTGCCAACGTCCAACTGGAACTAAATGCAGGCTCACCAGAAAGAGGTATTTTGTGCTCAAATTCCAAATGCAATTTGTTTTCACTCTGTAATTCAAATTGCAGTCAAAATTGCAACATTGTTGAATATGCATAATTTTAATAGCTATCTTTTTAACAGAATGTTAAGGTTTTAAAACTATTTCCCTGAGAAACTAAAACTATCTCCCTGTTTTTGCAACTTCTATGAAAGTAAATCTTGATTACATGCTGTTTCTGATTATTCCAGGGACAGTCACACAAGATTATTTTACAGGCCAATCTGATGTATTCCTCAGCAAATTTGGAAGTAAGCAAAAAATAACCCAAATTTATGCATAGAACTAAAAATGTAGGGGGAAAAAAAAGCAAAACTACAACTCCTTGTATAATTTTAATACAAGATTATTCTGCTCATATAAATACCATTCTTAAAGTCTTCACTTTATAATTAGTGGATAAGAAATTAAAACATTTGCAACATCAAAAGTAGCTTGAAAAACACACGCTTATAAATGCTTGTAAATGACACTGGATTCCCCTAGTGTTGAATAAAGATTTCAAATGCTCTGATGAAGACTGATGGATCATGTATCTCCTCTCTGCAATACCTATAATACAATCTTTATCTGGTCCCTTTCAAAAGAAGTTTTGGTTTTAAAGAGAGCATAGCTGACACAAAAGGCGATGGATAAACATCACTTTTCCAAAAGTTAAACTTTCTCTAAAGTTCTGCTTTTCTTAATCTCCCTATGAAAATAACTTTAAAAATATCACTAATTTCTATGCAGAAATCCACACAGAATTCACATCTTCCCATAAATTTATTTAAAACTAACAACATTATTTAAAAGCTCTTCTGGTCCCTTCTCTCAGCTAAGCACAAACCTGCTCAACTATTCCAGGAAGAGGTTCTAGATGTATTACAGTTTTCTAACCCCTTTTAAGTTCTGAATAGCAACCTATCATTTAAATTTATCTACTAAGTATTGCTCTGTACTGCATCTAATGTTTCATACTTACATCATCCAAAGCTTTAGATTGTGCATAGTTGAAATATGGGAACTCCTTAAAAATACTCCTAAATTGGGTTGCTTGACAGCATTAAGGAATTTAAAACAGTTGAAAGTCACAAAATTTATTTTAGAACTGTAAATTAGTATCTTTCTTATAATTTAAATGCAAATCAAAACACATGCAACATTTTTTTCACTGATACAGCCTTGGGAAAGATTACCAAAAAGCAGCCTATTAAACTATTTAGTAGCTTTATTTAAATAAAGCTGTGTGTGCCATATAATTCCACTTTGCCAAAAAAAATCCACTACCTCTTTGAGAGGTCTCAGGATTATACTGATAATCAAGAATCTGCTCCCTGGCATAGGCTTCCTGGAATGGCATACAATTATGGAGAGGGAAACTGTAAGTGATAAAAGCTTTATTCTACACTGCAAATCAGACATGAGAAGTAAATCACTGCTGTTTGCATATCTAACATGCCAATGGTCACGTTGTATCTGTACGATAGCAGAAATAATCTTGTCTGTCTGGTCATAACAGTAGCAAAGAAAATTCACCTACATCAGTGGTTCTAAAGATATATTCCAGTGTCTAATATCATGTATTCACCAAACAGCAACATTCTTATCTCAAAAATGATTAAGAGGAAAAGACAGCATTGTTACATTACACATCCAGTAAGCGAGTTGATCCTTGTCTGGACTTGCATTGAAGCCACAAGCAGACTAACTGTAACGTCTGATCAGGCTGAGAATGTAAACACAATCAGACATAACACCTCCAATAACAAGAGCAATGAACTGCTGAGGCCTCAGATTTATGTTACATTCAGAGACTAAATAAAGATGAAAAAGAAATAGAGTAGAATATGAAATAAAAGCAGTTAAGTATAACCATTAAAAATGGGTGAAGATAAGCAAGTATTAGACTAAATAAAATAAGGATTTTTTTTTAAAAAAAAACTTCTCTAAAATTCCCAAAGTATGCTGTATTTTCAAAATGAAGAACATTGACTACAGCAAATTCAGACCAACTGAGTCTTTATTAATTTTGGAAATTATGACACTTCTTAAAGCTATTCACATGAATTTAAGTTGCCTAATTTTAGGTATTTTCTCTTCCTGCTATTTAACATACCATTTGACAGCTTACTAGAAACAAAATATTGAAAAGACAATGTAAAAGCAGTAAACTGACATCTATAGATGGATGGTTAATTGTGTTATGGGTTCAAGGCAGGGCCAAGAAGGAAAATTATTGTGAAACCTGCTTAAAGAATGGAAATACACTGTATGCACACTACAACATAAATACAGACCTATAAGGAGTAGGTGAAGTTCATTTTCTCCCGAGAAAATGGGACAAAAAGATTCAGTTTTCCTAGTAAGTCTAAATAATAATTCTCTTTTCCTTTATTTAAAGTATATAGGGATATACATGTTTGCATATAAAAACTTGCCTGAAATATATGTATTATGGAAACAAAAAATTTTACATTTTAAAAATAAACAGTTTTGAGGATAAATTTCAAATGTTTGAAATAGGAATAAATTTGTTTAGCAATGAATGAGCCGTAAGTTGTCTTATTTTCCTTCTAGCTCTGGAAGTCCAAAGGGTAAACACCTATTCATCATTTGATTCCCAGCATTATGTTACAAATCAAAACTATTACAGTGTAATGCAAGAGCTCCTATGGCTACAAATTAAAACTGTAATTTTGTAAATGTAAAAAGCATTGTAATAAAATCAGTAAATCAGATACAGCAAATATAAGGATACGGATTTCTGTAACAGCCCTCAAAATTTCCAATTTTCTTCCTGCAATTCCTAAAGAAATAAAAGTAATAAATTTATAAAACCAGATTTGTTTTCAACCAATACCCATGAAAAGTACATTTCTGACCCCAAGCTCTGTGTTCTGTCAAGCACTGCAAGGCTATAACAAGGTCCAGGTAATAAGAAGTTGTTGAGAGGACATGACAAAGAGGTCACAAGCTCATCATCTCTAAAGATGACCTTGGTGGCCCTTTGCTGAACTCACTTCAGTTTAAGGATGTCTTGCTTGTACCAGAGGTTCAAAACTTGATGCAGTGTCTAAATGCTGTCTCAAAAGTGCCAGGAAGTGCTAATCACTTCCATCAACTTTCCTGGCTCTACTCCTGTCAGCAAAGTCCAAGATGCTGTAGGCCTCTGTTACTGCTGGGACACCCTGCTGGCTGATGTTCAGTGTGCTGCTTGCCAGACCCCAGCATTTTCCACAGAGCTGCACCCAGTCGGTCCATCCCAAGGGACCCACAGAAGTTCTTCTCCTTCCCAGGGGCAGGACTTTGCATTTGCTCCTACTGAATTTCATGAGATCACTGGCAGTCCCCTCCCCCAGGACAGACCCCTGCAGTTGCAGCCAGCATGTGGGCAATATGTGACCTGCTAACACTCACCTCTGAGCCTGACTATTCAACCATTATTCTACCCAAGTAGTTGCACATCCAGTGCTAATCCTGAGTCCTAACTCAGATACAAGAATGCTGTGGAACACAGTGCTTCTAAGCCATTCTATGAGTCTATGAAAAGTCATACTTAAGCCAAAATACATGACATCCACTATTCTCCACTCATACACAAAGCAAGTCACCATTGCTCAGAAGGTACAGAGGAATTATGGTTTCCACTAATGATCAGCTTCCAAATCCCATCCTAAGCCACAGCTCTGCCCTACAATTTTCTGATAGAACTATTTTTGTATTCTGTATTTCTGCAGGAGTTAGCCAGGTACACAAGGTATATTCCACAGACGCAATGAGTTCCTGTCCCAAAAAGCTTAAAATCTAAATGCAAGCCACATCACAAAGAAGCATTCCATTTTCAAATGAAGATGAGACTATTTACTACATGAAGGAATGAGGCTGCTCTTTCTCAAATTTAGAGGTCTGATTTGGAGTGACATTTTCAAAATGACCTGGCACTTTTGAAAATGTGACTTTTCTTCTTAAATTGTTTACCCAGCTCATATTAAAACCCAATGCAATTAAGTTCCATAAAAACGCAGTATATTCTTCCAGGTTGAGCCAATTATCTCACCTTGAGCTGGTGGGAAAATGTTCTTCACTCTACCTGAGATCATGGATATCCCTTACTATTACATACCAAAGACAGACAAGTGACTATTTTTCTTGAAAGAGAGTAATAATAATTACCTGTCAGAATCTCTGAAGCATTAGGAAATGATTTCATATTCATTCCATTTTTAGATGCGATGTTCCCATTATTTACCCTATGCAGAGTTAAATCTGAGTCTTCAGTTATTGAGGAATGATGACTATTTCTCCATAAACCTTCTTTTTTTACTTCTTTCATGTTTTCAGTTGTATTTAAGTAAGTATCAATTCCTTTCACATCAACAAAACTATCTTTCGATTCTGTATTTGTGTGCATATAACGAGGCATTTTAAATAAGCTGAAAATGATTCAGAATTTCATTAGTTTGTTGTAATGTTACACAGTTTCCCTAACATTTTAAAATTGTGTCTATTTGTATCAGAAGCAGAATTAGTAAGGTACAACCATGAGAAAAGTTTATAGAATCATAGAATTGTTAGGGCTACAAAGGACCTTAAGATCATCTAGTTCCAACCACCCTGCCATAAGCAGGGACACCTCACACTAAACCAAGACACACAAGGCTTCATCCAACCTGGCCTTGAACGCTGCCAGGGATGGAGCACTCACAACCTCCCTGGCCAACCCATTCCAGCGCCTCACCACCCTAACAGGAAAGAACTTCTTCCCTGTATCCAATCTAAACCTCTCCCATTTAAGTTTGAACCCGTTACCCCTTGTCCTGTCACTACAGTCCCTAATGAAGAGTCCCTCCACAGCATCCCTCTAGGCCCCCTTCAGATACTGGAAGGCTGCTAGGAGGTCTCCATGAAGCCTTCTCTTTCCCAGGCTGAACAGCCCCAACCTTCCCAGCCTGTCTTCGTATGGGAGATGCTCCAGTCCCCCGATCAACTTCGTGGCCCTCCTCTGGACTTGTTCCAACAGCTCCATGTCCTTTTTATGTTGAGGACACCAGAACTGCACACAATGCTCCAGGTGAGGTCTCACGAGAGCAGAGTACAGGGGCAGGATCACCTCCTTCGACATGCTGGTCACGCTCCTTTTGATGCAGCCCAGGATACGGTTGCTTTCTGGGCTGCAAGCACACACTGCAGTTGGCTCATGTTCATGTTCTCATTGACCACTACCCCCAAGTCCTTCTCCGCAGGGCTGCTTTGAATCTCCTCTTTGCCCAACCTGTAGCTGTTATCTCTAACTTTATTAATCTGACACCCTTCTACCTAAAGAAGACTCCTTCCAAGATACATTTTAACTTTACTTTCATTCCAGAAAGAACCAGAATTAACTGCTTGTCCTGATGAGCTCTGAATTCAAATAAGAGATTAACTGTCAATCTCTGCATAATTAGGAACAATAGAGACACACAGGTTCTGAGCAATGAGAAGAGCTGGGCAGAAGATGAGTTTGTCCTGTAAAACCTCTCCTCCCAGGAAGCACTGAAATAATGTTGAGAACTGCTCAAGATATTCCTGGCTGGCATACCTCTGCTCTGAAATGTGAGTGATCTTTGCCTTCTTGCTCATTACCATGTCAATAAAGAACTCAAAATAGTATTTTGAAAATCCTTTGTTATCAAACAATTTCTTTAAAATTAAAGCAATAAACCTCATTCTTAATTTTCTCATAAAAGAGGATGAGCTCAGGACACATTTTATTATAGTACTGAAATACTGACAAAAGGAAACATCTTTCTTCCTTAAACTGAAAAGAACTAGTGACTGGAACCCTGTTTATGTACCTTCAATTGAAGGATGAAAAACTCTGTGTTTAATAAAAGCGTCTAAAATAGTAACATGATTCTGACAGTGGATAAATGATCAGACATGACTAGACACATACTTCTTTCTTAATGCTGAATGGGCACTCTCGTCATCATCATCACTGTTTTCTGGAAAATTATTTTCTCTTTTGTTTTGTGAAAAATTTGCACCAGGTGGATTAGAAACCCCTGTTCCTGTTTTAGATTTATTTTCGTCAGAAGAGAGAAACAATGAAACCATTTTCAGACTTTCAGGGCAAAAACTAATTTTCTCTCTTTCTCCTACACTAAATTGGCGCACTTCTTTTTCAGAGGCTATGCCAAACTGAACTGGTGCTGGTGACTGATCATGTTCTTCCTCAGAAGTACTCTTACATTGCTGTATAAACTTCTCATGTTTTCTCCCTCCTGCAAAAAAAATAGATTAGTATCTCTATTAATATTCAACTTCCTAGTCATACTCATATTAGTAAATATTTTCAACACAAAAAAAGACAAATTCATGTATCTTATATGAACTGATATTTCTATCTTACTGCAAGAAATTTAGTGTGTATTTCATAACTCATGCTGATGAATGCAATATGTGTTGGTAACTAAAAAGTTATAAAAACATGGTCACTTTCTATGCCTTATATACAAACTAATGGAGCAAAACTATTCCTCAGAACTACATAGTTTGTAAGATAGAAATTCTCCCCCCTGTCCCAGAATAAAGATGGTCTTTAAAAAAGATGACACAGTGACCAAGCTTGAAGTTCCTACTACAAACAGCTATGAGATAAAGCCTGAAATCTTAACAGTCAAAATTCCTATTGATGGTTTCATAGTCATCTTGGTTAATTATCACATTTTGAAGGGTTAGCTCTCAGTAGGATCTGTGTCCTGATAAATGCCCAAACAAACATTTCTGTCAGCAGAAGGAAAGCAAAAGCAGAAATGAGCAATTGAATGCAACAAGATTACAGAACAGCTGTATTTCACAGCCTGTTAATTTCAGTATTATCCATCTAGAAACTAGGAGAAAAAAAAAAAAACAACCTTCTATCTTAACAATATAATTCCAGACTATCATAAATCAGCACAGCAGCTGAGAAATGCAGAAATCTAGTTGATGGAGATAAAGCAACCAAATTCTTTAAAATAAATTTCACTAAGGTGATCCTGAATGTCCAGATGGAAGGAAGCAATGGCCAGATTCAAACTTGCCCCCTGAACAGCAATTTGAAAAAAAAACAAACCATAAAAGGGAAGAAGAAAGTTAGGTTCAAGCAAACTCTCTGTTCCTTGGGTGGGAGACATGTCATCAGATCCACGTGTTGCATTATGCTCTTAGAGGTGCTTTCCACCTGTTTTGATGCTTCATGGGACAATGTAGAGTAGCTGAAATTTTGATCATACTTCTTACTTTGCCCACTTTTGCACAGTAAACTTGTAGCTTGTATATGCCCAAAGATGACTCCTACCAAACATACATAAGATCATCACTCTCGACTAAAATACATTTTTTGTCTGTATTTGCATAGCTAGACTATTCCATATTTCACAGCAATAGAAAAGAGAGGAGGAATTATCTGTAAAGCTAATTATTTCTTAAGCCATTTAAAATAAATGTCAAATATAGCTTAGCAAGACTTGTTAGGGTTAGGTTTATGGTTGGATGCCATGATCTTCAAAGTCTTTTCCAATCTAAATGATTCTTATTTTATTACCTGATATTTTACCCTTATGAACGTTGGCTATGGTTTTTTCCAGTTCCTTCTGCAACTCCTCTGCAGCTGGAATTTCAGAAATAGATGGAGGAGGTGCAATACACCAAATCTTAGGCTCTTCATTTTCTAGATACCTATTTTTAACACACAAATGTAAAGTCAAAGCATTTTTAAGCACCCTCCACAACATTTAGCTCATAATCACAAATTATAAATAACCTACTGTTTCTTCTGCTAAAAGATATTCTTTAATTTGTGTGACTTTTAATCATAGAAAAATTTAACAGGCAAAACTTCTGCTAACCCATGTACCTTATAGCCTAAGACACACCCGCACCATTCAAACTTCAATGTGCTTGGGAAAACATTTCAAAGTATGAGTTATGAACCTGGAAATTTCCGGCCTGTTTCTATTGGTAGACAGAAAAGGGAGTTACAAAAAGTAATTCTGCTGTAAAACAATTCAGACTGTGGAAAACAATTATATATATTTAACAATGAAGATTTACCTTTGGTTTTTATCTGGTCTTTCATAAAAAAAATTATCCAGTGAAAAAACCATGTTTGCAGAGTTGAACATTTTTAGATCACGTATGAAGTCTCTTAATCTGCAAAAGGCAGCACAAGGAACCATGAAACTGAAATGACTAGAATTGAACCTGTATAAGCAATAGAAATCTTATTAGTTATAAGTACTAATATTTTATGTCTAGATTCTTTTAGAGCTCTTGCCTGCATCCTTAATTCTTATTCAAAAAGAGACTCTCTCTCCTGATAAAATATGGATCCTATTACTCATGACCAAAAAATACTGTAGGACAGCCTAAACAACCTTTACACTACCATGATACATTAGGAGGGCAAAGTGCTGAACAGTGAAGATGCAGATAAAGTTTACGTTACATAATTTCTAAGAATAATGCTAAGATTCTCTTCTACAACTGCAGACTGTATTTTTTTCCAGATTGTTTCTGTTCTGAAGGAACATATTCCATCAATTTTTGCAAAACGAAATAGTTGTATTATCTAAAAAAACCCCAACAATCATTTCAATTTACAAGCAAATCAATAACTTTTTGTAACCTATGTGTAAGTTGCTTACTGGGATAACTGGAGTACAGGCCCAACTCCTTAATGTTGTTAGCAGGCTTGTTCTGAAACATCAAGACTAGAGGTTATGTCTAAATTGATCATATACAAGTTTTAAAAATACTCCAGTTAAATGTTTTTCAATTATCACCAACTCTAGGCATTAGACATGTTTTCTTTATGTATTTGTGATAAGTTGCAGAGCGCTTAATTTTGTTTAAGAACAACTTCATATAGTAAAGATCTCACTAAAAAAAAATACCAAATAAAGAATGTTGAGTCAAAAATCTTAGATTGACTGAAACAAATGGTAAAATACCAAACCGAGTTTACACAACTGAATATAAGGCCAAATCTGGTGATAAAATAACAAAGCTATCTACCTACAGAGATACACCAACAGCAACACTTATTTTGTACTCTAGCATCTCATTAGTAACACATGAACTAAGTCCTTCAGAGCACTTTGCAAATAGGTTCAGGTTTACTTAATTACTGCATACTGTCAGCTGCGAATCAAACATTGAAAAAGTATTTTTTCTTCTACAGAAGCCGCAAAACTTCAAATATTCCAGAGAAGTGTTTCAAACTGAAACCAGAAAACATTCCACAGTACCAGCAGAACACAGAGCATGTAATCTGAACTGGCTGTGTGCACAACGAAGACGGTTTGTTTAAAGTTCTAAAACCTAAAATCTGTCAATGCCCCTTTCACACTCCTTTTCTAAACACCACCACTTCTGCCAGCTTCTGCCACTCCCCCACTGCCAGGGTTTGCCGCTTTTTTCCTTCACACTAATAAACCTAGAGTTTAGAAATCACATTCATAGATCTAACAAGGCTGGTTATTCTGCCACCATGCTCACACACTCTTTCAATGTCGGTAATACAAAGCAGGAGTTCTCAGGCTTGAGTATCAGTAGTAGCCTCAGAAAGCATCTGTCATTAGTACTGTCAAGTTGTTGCTATTCAAGTGGTAGTATCTGTGTTAAGCGCTTATCCAGCTGAATAACCACTGCTCCATCAGCTCCTAGGAGCGCAAACACTGCACACCAGTATAAAATACTTTTCATACCTCAGGTATTGTCAGTCTATGATTATGCAACTCCCATTTAAAGAATCTGGATTCCCACCCTTGAACAGTCTGTTACATACAATACTTATCTCCAGAGCTCTTCAGGTCCCTGCTCTCTATGCATAATTTACTCTTTGTCTGACTGTATTAATTCCAATTGCTTGAGAATGTAAATAAAAATGGTAAGAGATGTCAAGGTCACTCTTAAAAGACTGGAAAACCCTGGTACAGCACTCCTTTGGGCAGTTCCATATTCATCCACTTGCTTGCTGGCAGTCAGCTGAGACATCCCTCTCAAAATCCCCAACCAAGAAATAGTGAGATGTCTCTCAGACTTTTAAAGGAAGAAAAATTACATAATAACGATGTGAGGGAACACATGTCCAAGATGGACACGAACCCAGGGGTCTCTTCCATACTTTCAGTGATGAGTCTGAAAGCCCAGGAAAAATGCATATTCAAGATGGCAGCATGAGGGAGATGGGTGAGCGTTTGCAGAGAAGCACAGACCGCTGATTCACATTTATATTTGTCAAATGCTGTAAGCAAAGTCCTCTCCTGTATCGACTTTAAGACAGCTTACTACAAACACTGCAGGCCACAAAGGGGTTTGCTCAGTTTTGGAGACAATTTGCTTCTCACCTCCCTGCCAAAACCAAACCGTTCCCTCACACCCCTATATTTCACCTCAGCACTCTCTCTAAGGTGCCAAGTGAAGGTCCCTCCAGGGACTCCGCCCAAACCAATTACAGCTGCTCAGCTCCAGCCGTGCACCAGGTGCCCTGAAGGGCCATTCCCGGACCCGGCAAGGCAGGAGAACCGGACCGAGCGGCTCCCACCTCACCAACAGCGCCTCCCACCACCACCGGCGCGAAATGGCGGCAACAGAGGGGCCAAGGCGATGCCGCTGCAGCGCCCTCCAGCCAGGCGAGCTGGAGAAGGCACCCGTGGCGATCCTTCCCTGGCACCGCTCGCCCTCCAGGGCTCGCAGGAGCCGGCCGGGATCTGTGGGCTCCAGGTATCTCGAAATGGGGGGCGCAGGCTCGCTCCGCTCCGGCCGCCTATTCCTCTGAGGTGAGGGGCGGCCGCCTCACCTGACGGACCAACTGCACTCGCGAGTGCTGAAACCCATGGGAAGGGCTAAATTCTTCTTAAAACAGTAAGAAATTCATCCACTCGCTTTGTGGACTCCACTGGTGCCAGATTTAGAGCTTGTCCAAACATGAATTTTTTTTTTGGAGGGGGAGTATTAATTTAAAAGTCCTTACTTTTCCCTGGTATATGTTAGGTGAGGCGGCTCATTCCTGCGCCCTATGATTGCATTGTCAAAGGAATTCCTACAGAAAGGAAGGAAATATGCTGAACATATTGATCCTTAAAAACACATTCTGAAAGTATTTTCTTCCTTGCTGCTACACTCGTGTAAGAAAGCTGCAGTTCACATGAATTGAAACAGTATCATAAAATATTGTAAAATGCAGAAGTAGGTTGCTTCATTTTTTTTTATTTCTGCTTACAGTTCTGGACTTGCCACTAGAGCAAAGCTTGTGAACTGTTAACTTTAAAATAAATAGCAGAACTCTCTCAGACTAAGTTTTAAGCTGGTTCAAAGCTTCGTGCCAGTCAACAAATACTATAAAGGCAGCTACTGTAAATATGTATTTGCTCATACATAAATAGATGAAAAGGAGACAGATTTTCTCAAATATTGATTGATTTTAACATAAATAATTTTTATTTAATAAACCTTTATTTTTCTTTCTGGAAAATACTGATTTTTAACTTTGCATTTCAAATTCTTAGACACCGTATGTTTACTTAGTGTATTCTTTGAGGTTGTTCAAGCCTAGGTCAGTTAAAAGAATGCAGTAAAGGTTATGATCATTTTTGCAATTCAATGTATATGAGGCCTTTGTTATTCTTAACCTTAAAAAGTCTCTCATCAGAACTGTGTTATATTACAGTATCCCCAAATTTACACCACATGTTTTGGATGCGTTAATCCACCTCCCCATCTAATTACTGGGCAGACAGCCAAGGGTAAGAAGCACTTCATTCCTGTTTCCAGCATGACAGAATCTTGGCCAGCACAGAACAAGAAAAGAATTTATTATAAAGAGCATAGAATGCAGTCAGGATTGCTTATGAACCCATTGTCTGAAACTCAGTTCTGAAGCCACCAATTGCTTATGAACCCATTGTCTGAAACTCAGTTCTGAAGCCACCAATGTTACGCAGTAATTGGAATAAAAGTGGGAAAATGGTTGTGTTTATAAGCATACAATAAGCATTCATTCTGTGCTTATAATAAATGCCAAGACCAGAAAGTATTTTTTACTCCTTAGTAAGGAGAGGCATTAGAGAATGCCTTCTTCAGTTCTGACCTCAGGCAAGTTTCCGTCTTAGTTCACAACATGTAGCTTTTAGCTGACCAGACTTCAATGTTTAGAGCCATAATACAAACAGTTCATTTTTAAAGCTATTTTTTTCTTCAGTTCCCTTCCCTAGGTGACATCTCCCTCAACACACACACACAAATCACATAAAATATATAGCAAAGCAGTCTCTCAACTGCTCAGAGACAGTTTAATTTTTGATTTTCCCCAAGCCTAACATCTGATCTGCCATATGTTCTGAGTCTTTCCAGCTCATGGACATCAAACATTAAGTCATAAACCTGCATGTTCTGGAGCAATGCAACTAGAAAATCACAAACACCAGACACTGGTCAGTGATCCGTATGATAACAGAATAGTACTCGTACTTACTAAATACAAATCTGTTAGAAGATTCAGTTTTCTCCAGAACTTACAAATTGAACAAACCAGCTACAAACAAATGAAATGCAGAAAAGTATCAAGACATTATTAGTAAGCTGAGAAGTGTTGATGTCTTCTGTTCCCTTCATTTGGCTTTATCCACAATTTGAGAGGCATGACAAAACCATTGGTCTCTAAAAAGGGTAACAGAAATGACAATGAAATCTTAGAAGTTCTTAAAATCATAGGCCATTCCCGAACTGTATGATCTTTACCCTATACTTGAGATGGTTGCAGTGGTTCATTTATTAAATTGTAAAATTCAAGAATTAAATATTTGCATCTGTAACCTTTCCCAGACAAATTTGGGAAATAAAATACAGTAAACCCCAAGTTGCTTAGATGAGGCAAAGGCAGTTTCTTCCATTTTATCCTGTTGGCTAGCATTTACAAACACTGGCCTGATGTTGCACCAGCCTTGAAAAAACTTAAACCAGGTGAATAACCTGATTTGTGGCAGCTGAAATCACTCATGTGCATAAGTGTTTGCAAGATTGGGTCTTAAGAGAGCTAAACGCAGCTCCTGCTGGGACCTGGCAATACCACTCTGCCTGTCTGCTGGAGGGGATCTCCCAGTTCTGATACAAGGCACTGCTCCCCAGGGCTGCAGCAAGCAGCCTGCTCTTGCTATGCCCCTAACATACGCTTCCCCAGGAAGTTGAGCTCTTGAACTTTCATGTTTTAATGCAGCTAAAGTAAAATATTTTTAACACTATTTTTTCCCCCCTATGGTGAGGTTCTTTTCTGTGCTTTATTTTACCTTTGTGCCATCTTTCAATCCCTTACCCATCTGCTTTTTTCTTTTAAGAGATAAACTCCCACTGAACTCCTCGAGCATCGACTAACCACCAAGGGCTGTTTTTATTATGCATAGTATTAACGTCTTCAAATTAACAAAGCAAGCACGTGCTATGTTCATAACTCCACCCTGCATAAATCTCATGTACAAACACATTATTTTATGGCATATACTAAAGACATTAACAATTGTGTACACAAAGGAGATAGGATAACATTGAGTATAGATTTTACAGTTCTCATAGATACTTTTTAATTCTTGTGTATTTAAAACATAGGCACAGTTGAGAAAATGAGACGCATGCAGAAAGGAAAGGAAATGAATACTGTGGTGATACTTGTTCCCCTGGCAAGTACCTCATTGGAGGTAAGTCATTGTTACATCCCTTGAAAGTAAAGCATAAAGAAGGTCTCACTGCTACAACATCCATGGACTCTGCTTTTTACAAATGACAAACCTGAAAGTTGTATCTGCAACCACTGTCTTGGAAAACAACTTGGCTATTTTCATCCTGTCAGTTCCAGCACTGTACTTTTTTTTAAAGGTAGGAGGGGAATGGATCTTTTTATAAGCTGGAGCTGTTTTGCTGAAGTCAGACCTACACAGAAGAGTAACAAAATGCTCTTATTAGCTTTTTGCTCTAAATTATTACGAATCATTGATATATACTACTATGCAATGGCTAACATCTGGATTCCAGATCCTCTGATGGTTCATGCACTTTGACAAGGTTTCCTGTCAGCATAATTTCTTGCTTTGGAGTGGAAACTATAATATTGTAGTTGAAAAAAATTATTCAGAAACATTTGACATTTGTAGATTTCTTTTTATTAGATAAACATAAAATCTACAATTTTTCTTAGAACAATTCTCATTTGTTAGAAATATAAACAGTTCTAATAAAAATTAATGTTATGAATAGCCTTAGTTCTGTGGTAGGCTTTGTGCAGGAACTTAAGTTATAATGTTTTCCTGTTTTAGTGTGAGGCTGTTTACCACTCTATCAGACGAATTCCCTGGAGAAAATAAAGTTTTGTTCTGCCCACATTTTGAATATGCACTGGTCATGAACTTCATTTTGTGTACAGTTTTGTCAGTTTAAAAAAATACTTACTCATAGTAGTCTTCATGTATCACTCTGAATAAATGACTGAAGTATTTATCCTCCAAATCCTCAGTTGTACAAACACTCCTCAGTAATACTCACAGACCAGTTGACTTCAGTTAGGATTGTAGGTGGAAGCCTGCTAACTTGCTGCTGCTCATTAAACCAGCAAAACCCACACACTTATGGAAAGAAAATGTCCACAGAATAAGTCAGGAAATGTAATTCTCAGGAAAACAGAGGTTTCTCATCTTGGAAAATCTGCTAATATGGAAATCTTAATACTGTGGAGGTATTTATCCACATACCAGAGACAGGAGAGAATTTGTGAGTTTTGAAATAATGGGTCTGATACAATTTCTTAGAATATGCTTTGTTTTACACATAGCATTCTTAGTCTCCAGGAGGGTTCATATCTGTTGAAGTGTTTTTATCCTAGCAGATGATAAAGTAGAGGAGCAGACAAGAGGTAAGGAGAGATTGATTCTTAGCATAACATTGGCCACTTAATATCTACATGTCTGATTCTTCCTCAAGGGAACTTCATTTCTTGGTTGTGTCCACTCCATTTTCTTTAGGGAAGAAATAATCTTAGCTATTGTCCACTTTGAAATGCTTATCCTAAGATTTCTAGAAAAGCTTATCTTTCCCACCTCCTCTCCTAGTCCCATTTTTAATTGCTAAACTTAGGTTGATTAAGGTGGAATAAAGCAATTCAGCCACATAAACTGTGGATAAAGCAGCAGTGTGATCCACATGTGAAGTGAATGTGGTCCAGCCAATATAATTAATAGCTTAATTCAGTCAGGCCAAGACACCTATGTGAGCTAGAGATAATTCTGATAATTTTAAACTGTCTTTCCTATGATGACAGCCTGCTTACTCTGTTATTTCTAATAATCTTCCATACTGTAGCTATGCTGTGCATTTTAAGTTAAACAGCAACAACATGCCAATTAAGTTTCTGCAGACTATATGATCTGAACACCCTACAGATCCTTAGCTTTTTCAAAGTAGGTCCGTGTATACAGGTTTTGTTTGATCTCTGGTTCGTGTCAACCTGGTTTTGAAACACACCTGAACTAGAAAGGTATTTCTTTATGATATCTTAGTTATCAGGAATGCAGTCTGTAATGGGGAGGGGGGGGAGTTCATGCAGTGATCTTTCTTCAGATATGTTTATTCTTGCATTAAGGTAGAAAGCATGCATTCCTCAGTTTGTATTCTCTCCCACACCTATCTATTTTAACTTTTATGATCATAAAGAACATTGCCTTGAGCCTTACTTTAAATTTAGTATTTTTATGCTTGATTATATATTATAATAGTATTTACTGATTGCATCAGAAAAAGGTGATGTGCAAAACTGCACCTCTTGTACACAGCTAAGAAAGTTTCATCTAATCCTGAGGAAAGCTTCAGGGCATCACAGCATTGCAGTGCAAGTAAACAATAGGAAGTATGAATGCAGAACTATTACATATCCTTGCAGATGATGGAAGGGACATAAGCCAACCCTCCTGACTCCACATCAGATACCAGGAAAATGTATTTTACAGCACTCAGACTGTATTATTTCAGAAATTAACATGATTTGGGCCTTTAAAAGGTGCAAGGAAACTGTACTTTTGTACATGGAACAAGATGTTGACACTGTAGTATACACAAGAATGATACAGGTATCTAATAGTAGGAGACAAATAGCCTTAAATCATGCAAGGGTGATTTAGATTGTATATTAGGAAAAAATTCTTCATTGAAAAGGTTAAGAGTCATCCTTGGAGGTATTTAAAAGTAAATGTGGCACGTGGGGACATGGCTTAGTGCTGGACTTGGCAGTGCCAGGTTAACAGTTGGGCTCAATCTTAAAGGACTTTTCCAACCTAAACAATTAGCTGATTACTTATTACATTGAATACTTCAACATAGTTTTTGGGTTCACTGACCTTCATGTACTGATCTATGCAATTCTGTTGCACAATTCTTGAAAGCATTTGAACATATTTTCAAATTTAGCCAAATTTGTACTTTAAACTTCAGCAGTGGACTGAAAATCCTTGTGAAACAAGTATAATTCAAAACTTGAAAATAGCAAGCGTCTTCCATTCTGCAGTGCAGTAACTTGTTTATCTCTCAGTTTGGGCACCTGAGGCAATTGTACCAGTTCCTGACATCCTATCTTCTGAAAACAAAACCCAGAATAAGACAGAAAATTACATGAGAAGCAGCAGAATAGAAAGCCCAAGCACACTCATACTTAAGAAATTGTCCGTCAGACAGGTTTGTTCCTAGCAAACTGTGGACTCCACAAAGCAGAGCATGTCAAGAGTAGGCATTGTATTAGGCTGAACATGTTCTGGGAAGCTTCCAAACCAGGAAGTAAAGATAATGACTGAAGCTTGGGGACTTCTCACCATCACAAAAATATTTGAGTTCAAAATCGCACTGCACTTTGGCACAAAATGCTGAAGATAGCTTACACAGACTCAATTTATCCTCAAAGTAGCACAACTGCTTTGGTGACAGTGGAGAACCTGAGATACCAACATGTGAAGAAAGGAAAACTTGTCACACAATTTCTGATAAAGATGGAAGACGCAGCAAGGAACACAGCTGAAAAATGCAGTGTGTTGACACGCTACCAAAAGGAACAGAGTTAGATATGAAACACTTTTATAACAAGCTGACTGATGACAACGATACAGAAAGTAGGTGACAGCATTTCAAAGTCAAGACATTCTACATACTTGTTGATGTGTTTACAACATAGATGAAAGAGCAGTTTCAAGATTTCATAGAGAAATGCAGGCTGACACATTGACACTGATAAAGTTTTTAAAACATCTTCTCATATAAAGACACAAAGAAAACTTTATAATTTGCATATTTAGTCCAGGTATTCACTAATCAGCTGTTTCCCATATTAATTCAGACCATATAGACTTACTGGTTAAATTTTTGTAAGCTACTCAGTAGAGGACATATAAATTCAAATACAGGAAGCAAATATGGATTAGGCAGTGGACTGTACCTTCAGAAGAACTCAGGATGCTGCCATGCTTTATGTGTCTTTTGTTGGAAGGTGGTGATGTATTTTCTACTGGAATGTCCTGTGGAAAATTGAAAGTCTTGGTTTCCTGTAGAATTCTGGGGAAGACTTGGGAACTTACAGAGTCTAGCAAGTCACTACAAAATATATAGTGTGCTTTGTTCTTCCTTCATATGTTTCAGACAGCATTATAGCATTTATTCAAGACCCCTTCCTTTTTTATGAAGGGATTTCAATCCATATAAACAGGCCTACAAGAGGGCTGTAGAGGGACTTTTCACAAGGGTATGTAGTGATAGGACAAGGGGGCAAACATCTTTAAGCTGACAGAGGGGAGATTTAGATTAGATATTGGGCAGAAGTTCTTCCCTGTGAGGGTGGTGAGGCCCTGGCACAGGTTGCCCAGAGGCTGTGGCAGTGTTCAAGGCCAGGTTGGACAGAGCTTGGAGCAGCCTGCTGTAGTGGAAGGTGTCCCTGCCCATGGCAGGGGTTGGAACTGGGTGAGCTTTAAGGTCCTGTCCAATGCTCATTGTTAAAGCATTCTATGATTCTATGATCTCCCAACTTCTGAGTGAATATTCCAATTACTCAATCACTGGGTTTTGTGGGCAGGACTCTCAGCTCTGTCAGGGTAAAGGCATTTGAAATGGCATGGAATAATTAAGCCTTATGTAGAAAAAGTACGTATATGCCAATACAACCATATGGCTCAGGAAAATCACCCGAGTTGGAAGACACCCTAACCCCCCAAACAAATCACTGCATTCCCCAGGGCTACAGGGAGTATAGTCATGTGCACTCTTGTCCAGTTATTTAATTCATGCAAAGGAACCCAACCAAATGCCTACTAAATGCAAGCAGAGCATTTCTAATGACATCAGTGATGCATGGATAACATTTGCAAGGAGACCTAAAAGGTCAAATCAATATTTAAAAGTGAAAAATGTAATTTGTTCACATTCTGATAACACTGGATTGCAGGAGTGGATTTTATGCAACTTTTAAAACTGTTTTAGTGTGAAAAAAAGTAAAGATAAAGAACTGAT
Organism: Agapornis roseicollis; assembly: GCA_002631895.1. Lineage (NCBI taxonomy): Eukaryota > Metazoa > Chordata > Aves > Psittaciformes > Psittacidae > Agapornis > Agapornis roseicollis. Next base: position 45,920 of record NDXB01013690.1, read on the forward strand.
ACTTTAACAGAAGTCAAAAGTACAAAACAGATCTTTTGCAAATCATAACTTAAAAAGTTAGTATGGTCAGTTTTAACCTAAACTGTTGCTGCAGCATCACAAAGTGTTAGAAGGTGTGGGGTTTGGGTGTTTGCTAGCATTCATTACTTCAAACTCATTTAAGCAACTATTTTCCTGTAAAACAAGCTAGAAATGCAACCTCTAGGCAAATGACTTTAACATTTGGTCTTCATGAGCTAACTGCAGAATACCTAGTGTGAAAAAAGATGCATTTCTTTGTGAAGAGAAGTGTTATTTTATTGCTTGAGAAGTTGCTGGTAACACTCTCTTGATAGTCAGATAGTATCATAATTAAACATAGGTACAAAAATAAACTTCACTTCTGTCACTTGTTTTAGCTCTTGCTTTTCTTCTGGCTTTACCTCTACAGAGCCAGAGTTGTAAGTCCAGGGAGGTCCTAAAAATCTCCAATATGAACACCTTCATGTAAAAAGCCATTAAATTTTACCTCATCACCCGTGTTTTGAGACCTGTAACTTTTCTCTCCACACTTTTGTTTCCTCCAAAGTGCGGCCTTTGGCCTGTATTCACAGTCTGTGTTTAGATTGTAGAAACAGAGGGATTTGAGGCAGAAATATTTCCTTGGGCAATAAAAGTGGCAACAGCAGGAGTCCCAAGGAAAACAAAGTGTTAGGATAAATCTCCTCTAAAAGAAAAGAAATCACATTGCCACGCTATTCCTCCCAGCTATACATGCATATAGGGAAGAATCTTAACCACCAGCACTTGAGGTACAGAATATAGATCTACAGAACTTTAGAATTAACTTAAACTCACAGTATTCATTAGAAATAACAGTAATTTTTTTCCTAATGGGTGAAATGCTCTAGAGTGTTAAGACATAAGCCCAGTGTTCATGCAATTTTAGAGAACATTTATTGTGTTGTCAGTCAGCACACTGTGTCTGAGAGCTCTGCTAGGCAGGTCTAACCACTGCTTTCCAGATGCCAAGGAGAGCAAGAAACACAAGGCAGTTATTATAATGCAGCTATCATAGAATAGTTTCAGTTGGAAAGGCCCTTAGGATCATCCAGTTCTAACCTCCTGCCACTGGCAGGAATGCCTCATACTAAACCACGTTCACCAAGGCTCTGTCCAACCTGATCTTGAACACTGCCAGGGATGGGGCATTTACCCCTTTTTTTGGCAGCCTGTGCCAGTGTCTCACCACCCTCACAGTAAAGAACTTCTTCCTTGTATCTCATGTGAACTTCCCCTGTTTCAGTTTGAACCCATCACCCCTTGTCCTGTCACTGCAGCCCCAATGAAGAGTCCTTCTCCAGCATCCTTGTAGCCCCCTTCAGATACTGGAATCTGCTCTGAAGTGTCTGTGTAGCTTCTCCAGGCTGAACAGCCCCAGTTTTCCCAGCCTGTCTTCATATGGAAGGTGATCCAGTCCCTGATCTTCCTTATGGCCTCCTCTGGCCTTGCTCCAACTATCACCACAATACAAACCATGCAATGAAATACTAGGTATCAGTTCAGTGGGGGAGGTTTACTCAGTAAAGGAAAAATCCAAACCACCAAACAAATAATAAAAAAACCCCAAACCTACAAACCAACCCTAAATAGTAACAACAACAGCCACCAACCAAGCAAAAAAGCCCCCAAAACAACAAAGCAGCATAGGGAAAGGCTCTGAGAGTGGCTGAGACTCCTGGAAGAAGGGGTAACTGGATCTCAACTTTGATAGCACCTGCTTTGGTCAGTTCCCAAAGAAGTATTTGGTCCCAGTTACTTGCAGGTATTTTGTGCTTCAAAAGTCAGATACTTGGTGCTTCAAAAGGCCATTCTTATTTCCTCAAATGCATTCCAAGGTTTTTGACAGGGTCATTACCATTCATCTGTTCCATGAAGACTAAAGGGAATTCACAGTGGTCTTCCACAGAAACTTTCTGCTTTGTCATTAGCTGATGGGGTGGGCATTGTGTGTGCTTTAAGGGCTGAAAATACAGCTTGGGTATCACCTTGTCCTTCCTATCTGACAGTGAAAACACAAAACTGAAAAGAAATGCTCCAGTACTAAATACAGGCCAACATGTATTGGAAACTAAGAAATATAAAGACGCATGCACTAGTACACATAGCTCTTAAGAGCAAACACTAATTTGTAGCAATAATCTTTGGGAACAAGAGAGCAGCAACCCCCCCCCCCCCCCCTTTTTTTTATCACCCCTGCCCCATCCA
>NDXB01013690.1:48245-89238 GCA_002631895.1 Agapornis roseicollis
TAGCAATAATCTTTGGGAAAAAAAGAGCAGCCACCCCCCCCCCCCCCTTTTTTGTATCACCACTGCTGCATGTCCAGAGCAGAAAAAGTGTTCAACCATTACCCCTTTCCACAGGGGGAAATGTGGCACTGAAATACAAGGAATTCCAAGAATTCAGACTTAGTTCCCAGTAACTACTACATCACTTTCTCTGGTAGAAGATTTATTTTTAACTGTTATAACTGGTGATTCCTTTGATTTCTGGAAATCCCACAGGCATTATCACAGAAATGTGAGATTTGAAGATACATGATCTTTAAATCTTCACACTAGGAAGTCTGGTTGGCTTTGTCTTTACACTTGAACAATTTGGTACAGATTCAAGGTGATGCTTGAGACATTTATCTTAACATTCTGCTTGACTTTGTTAGAACTGCCATCTTTATGTTGAAGACCATGTCACTTGATGTAGTGGAATAGGACAGAATCAGCTCTGTTCTCTAGACCAAGAGGACAGCTTTCATTGCTGACAGAGAACAGGGAAATAAAAGCTAGTGAGATACCATGATCATCATTAACATGACACAGGAATTAGCTAAAATTCTAATAACTCCAACTGCTTTTAAAATACCCAGTTGTTTTGAGACTTGCCATCAAAACCTTGAGCAAAGGTGGCAGGTATCTCCAAGTGGAATATTCTGATGGTGAAAATTTAGCAGACCATGGCTTTGCTTTAACAACATTTCAGTAATTTCCAATTCATTCAGAACAGTCTTGTAGAAGAACCACATGAAAATAAGATTTTGCAGGTACAGGTTTTTAAATTTCAATTATATTTCTTGCATTATCTTCATTTTTTCCTAGTTATAATTTAATAGCAGAAATCTTGGCAATGTTATTTGCTTAATATCCTTAACATGATGACTTACATAGCTGGACAGCATGTAGCATGTATCTGAAGTCATATAGAGTTGAAATTTGCATGAAATAGTATTTTTTAATATTACATTTTGACATTATGCCAAGAACTGTTGATCATATATTTGGAAAGGATTAAAAGATACTCATTAAATGGGGGAGAGGGACATGCTACTTAGCAAATTTATACTGGATAGCCACAGCATTTCAAATAACTGCTATTTTAAGCATCAAAACCCACAAGAAATATCTATAGAAATATTGAGAAAAGAAAAAACCCTAATATTAAATACTAAAGATGCTTCTGCATTTTATTACTAATTGTTGCATTAAGCCAAGCTTCTAGGTTAATAATCTATCAGTTCTTGGGAAAAAGACAAAATATTTCAATCATATACATTCAGTTTTTCTGGTTTAATATAAATTCTTTCCAAAGAAGGTAGCAGTTAACACTATGGAGGGATTTTTGCCCCTTTGCAGTACTATAGTTCTGAAACGCTAGCCAGAAATAGGACTTCAAGGCAGCGGTGGGAAGCATAAGATGCATTCAGGAGCTTTCTGTGATTCTGCATCCGTTGAATCATTAGTACTTCTGAAACTCAAGAAAACCGGGTATTGTGTAAAATAGCTTGAGGGAACAGCTTCAGAACATTAAAATACAGTCCACAGGCAGTTTTCTAAAAGAACTCCCTTTTCCATAGTTCTGTCCTCCTTTTTAATATTTTAAGCTACATGCCTTAAGTGATATATGTATTACTTTCCTTTCAGTATACAATTTCTTAGACTGCTTTGGTCTGGAGGCTCCAGCACTGCTGTCTGCTCAGTCCATGGGGACCCCAGCACACCTCTGCTACGGCTGCTGCTGTGCAGGGTAGAGCACAGCTTCCTATGTATGCATTGCTTTCTTCTGCATGGGGTATGGAACACTTCTCTTAGAAGCTGTGGGGCTTTGTTTTTTGTGTTCATAGCTCCTCAGAGCCGAACGTATGGTAGGCACATGGAAAATAACAGACAGTACCACCGTTGCTTGTCATTAACTGGTGAACTGAGGGGTTAATTTTACCTCTGTTACACTGTTGTAAACAAGGAGTAAACACAGTCTGGTCTATAATGCTAAACTAAGATAAAATACACATAAACAAGAGCAGCTAAAGCCTGGAGTTCAGGGCAGGAAGGTAGAAGCTTTTAGAGATTTAAAATTTTAATTGTTCTTTTAAACAGTGGAAGTTGGAGGCAATTTCCTGTGGTTCACAACTGGGGACAAAGACTGAAACCATACCAGTCACTTTATCATGGGAGGGGTGGGCTTAGAAAGGCTTGCTGGCTTTGTTTCGCTTCTGTAAAAATCTGTAGGGGGTTTCTGCCAAGCAACAAGAATGAAAGAGCTCAAGTTAGAACACAAATACGTGTAGTTTCTTTTGGTTTTACAGTAGTAAAACCTTGTGTGTGTGCACATATGCATAAGCGAAATAGCAGACAAGGGGACATAGTTTTACTAGTATGCAAAAGCACATTCTCACATCAGTGACAGCTTCAAAAAGTAATGTAAGTCCTACAAGTATGAAAGGTATTATCAGGAAAGTATTTCATACAAAGTCAGTTTTCCTGCTTATTGATTCTGAGAGCTGATTCTCCTTTTTATCCCTCCTTTCTACACCACTGATACCAAAAGATGGAAAACAAGAATACTAACACCATAAAAAAAAAAACCTAAATATTTTTAGATGAGCATCAGTAGGTAGAATGTAGACACAATTCACAGTTTTGAAGTGTGCATAAAATACTGTACAGTTCAAGCAATAGCGTACAGCATCACGCTTTCCCAGAATGATCTTTTAATTTAAAGAATTTAACCTTGCTAAAGCAGAATGCAGATGTGAAACAGGTAAATACTCATAGAACATACACAGGAGAAGTTCAGCAGTATTGAAGGGCCATAATAGTAACAACAGTAGAGCAATGAAATTACAATTGCTTAGAAGCAGTGTAAGAGTCAAAATCCAGCATTGTTTTAAATGAAAGCCCACATGTATGTCATTAGGTCATATTGAAAGTGACATTAACAGGATTCAGCCAATGAAGTTGTACTGATATATATGAAAGGCAGGGCCAAATTCTACCTGAGCTTATATTATACATGCAGTGCTTATTTTGTTTTGCTCTGTTCTGACCTAATGGTTGCCTCTGTCACCTGTGATGCTGACTTCATCCTTGACCCCAGCTCTCTTCCACTGTCTGTACCTCCTGTTGCTGGATCTTACTGCTCTCATTGCTTTAGTCATCTATTTTGCTACCTTAATTCTATCCTCACTGGAATCTTTCATTAAGAAATCCGATTGAAGCTTACAGTTGAAGCTGTTTGCTTTCCTAATTGGTAATGCTTGTATTTTGACCTTGATGGTTCTCAGTATAAACATCCAGCAGAAACATTAAAAGTTGATCCACTTAAGCCACATAAGTGTAAAAATATGGCCATTTTCATCCTCAGCTATCCTTACCAGTTCTTCATTGATTTAAAAATCTGTTAGGAAGTGTCTTCCCTTTGTTTCTTCCATGGGTTTTCTTGAGATTTCCTTTTTATCTAAAAGCTTGACTTTCCATTCCACTTCTCCTTGGAAGTAACTTTCATCAGAGCTGTGTGGGTACCAAATGCTGTCAGGTAAGAAGCAGTGTTGCACGCAAGTTTATTTGCATTGTATATATATGAATGCAGATAAAGTCAGTGGCAAATAAGGTCCCATTGGTCAGTGCTATGCAAGAGTGCCCTGGGATAAACAGACTGTGTCCAAAGGGTGTATTTTGGATGGAAAAAAAAACCCAAAAGAAAAAATAGGGTTTCAGTTGAGAAGGAATGGTTTGGTTAGGACACAAAGCCTGTGGCTACAAGAATACTGAATATAATTTAATAATATAATAAAGGGATTGTGATGGTATTCATCTCAGCCTTCCTCCTGGCACAAAAAGCAGCGTTCAGAGGGGAGGAGGCCATTACAGTTGCCTTATTTCTGTTCCCTCACTCATAAATCTCTGAAGAAAGACACCCTGCTAAGTTGCATGCTTCCACAACAGCTTAAAGATCCTTGTGACTAGGACAAACATGAGGACTTGTCAGCTTTCCCCAGCAATTCCAAATTAAAGCTGTAATGTTCCTGGGAGTTCTCCCCACATTCCCAATTAGCACCATTCTCAATTCTATCCTTTACCAACCTTTTTTATGGACACTGCTCCTAAGGTGTTTCTGCTATCAGAAATCGCCTCACTTTTCTCAGTCCTTCCATCCAGTCCTGCTGCTCTTGTATTTGTCTTCACGCTTCATACAATAATACCTGTTTCTGAGCAACTCCTTTTATTTTGCTACAAATTCGAGTTAAAAGAGGCACAAAAGAAAGTAGGTAACTCACCACTGTAACAGTGAGCAACATCTGAAGAGTGCCGTGGACTTGCACAAATGTCAGTTTGCTACCACATTTGTAGGGAAACCAGTGACATCTCAGCACCTCATGTTTGTTCAGTACACAAGCCAGTCACTAGGTAGCTGCAGCTCATATGGACAGAGTGTGAACAGCCACCATTGTCTCCCTCATTGCCCTTTCAGGGATGCTAGTAGCAAGTCCATTTCCAGCTAGGCAACAAGAACTCCAATACCTCCCTGTGTAATTCATAAATGCATTTTCAGTTGTGTTCTTAACATTAGGTATTTTAGAAGTGCCTGTTGGACAACAGTATTACAGCTTTCTCTGGCTTGTTGTTTACTTTTGATCTATCTAACTCATCATTTCCACATTTTGTGGCTATAACAGGGAGCAGTTGCATGATCAGCTCGCACATTGCTGGGGCAGTTTTGCATACCACAGAGTGAAGAACAAAACTAAAAACCAGAGTGTAATCCTAAAAACCCCCACTTGGAGCATGCCCACACCAAGGTACAGTGCTGAAGTGTTCCCCCACGGAAGATATGATCCACAAACTCCAAAAATGATGTTGTGTGGGAGGACTTCTGGAAAAACTCATGTACTATACATCACCCTGCAGAAACATCCTGTGGCAGAAAGCAGGCAAGCAGATTCAGACAAGGCAACATGACATAGTAAGGTTTTCTCAATTAGTTTCTATATTTAGGGGGATGTTAGAAACTACGGCATTTGAGGACTCAAAAGAGCTCATTTTTCATTTAAAATGACCATCCTGCCTATTTAACATGCAGCCATATGTGGTGCTTGATGCTGCTTCTTATCTGTCTAGAGAGAGTTTGTCTCATTCACCCAAGTGTGTAACTTGACAGCAAGGGAAGCATGGCTCCCATTTATTTGCCAGGGCTACAGTAGACTAAAAAGATGGCATGCTTTTCCACACAGGGAGGAGAAGAAAAAGCAGCCTTCCCTCATATCACAGCTGTGCTAGAACCCACACAGGGCCTTCTGTATTCTGACACAGAGCTTCACCTGGATGGAAGCCACAGTGAACTTCAACATTATCCTCTACCAGTACCAAAAGATGTTGCCATCCTTTCGCACAATTGGAAAGTCAGCTCATTGTAGTTTCTCATATCGTAACAATGAAGCTCATTTTCATTTCATTACTTGTAGCTGAAAGAAAAAGAAAAAAAAACCTCAGACAATTATCTTTAAAAATAAATGAATCAGTCAAGTAATAGGAAACTACTCACAAGAGAATTCATCCTCGGAGTTTAATACAGAACAAGTTCTGCAGTGCACCACTACACACCTAAGTAATGCCTTTTCAAGGCATGCTATCCTCTCCTCTTACTGAAGGAAAGAAAAGGTTATAATATCCAAGTTCAATAACGGTTATCCCCTACAGTAGGTGGTAGGCACTGCAATGGTATTGGAGACAGCTGCGTTAGAGGTATGACTACTATTAGCACAAGCAGATTGCAGGAATTTAGTTGGCCCAGGGGAAAACTGAAATGGCAACCGAAGCAAGCTACAAGTATATCACAACCCTGACTAATTGTTCTTATTTAGTGCTGAGCTGGTAAAGCCTAAAAATCAGGTTACTTAGCTGCCTATGCCAGGATATACAGTTCCTGATTTAAACTCCTGTGGTTTTAGCCCTTAGCCAACTGACCTGGGAGTTTGAACCAGAAACACACACTTACATGCAAATGGAGGTGCCAGGCTGGAAACATGCAGGTCAAGACCTACCTGTCCAGAAGGTTTTCATGGAGAGTCTCTGCTGTACATCTCTCTAACAGAGGAGAAAAGTGATGTAGAGAGGAGTGTTGGATTTTTAATTCACTAAAATCCAGCCATAGTTATAGTCTTGTAAGAGCACATTAAAAGGTGGCAGCTGTCTTCATACTGGGAGGGATCCACAGGGTGAACAGAACCTCACCAGCCCCAACCAGGGGCAGCCCGCAGCACAGGACAGCCCAAGGTATCAACTCAGGTTGGCCCATGTCCAGGCAGGGCTGTGGGGAGCAGGAGACCAGCACTGTTCCAGTATTACCAAAGCAGAGTGATGGCCCCAGTATGGGCTTAAATAGGGTCCTGGGCAGGGTGGAAAGAGGCCCCAGGTGGGGCTGATCAGGGCTGATGAGGCCCATCAGTGCCTCCAGAGCCCTGGCAAATGCAAATGTATGTAACGACTTCCAACAAAAACAGAGGGTGAAAAGTCAACGTATCTCTGGTTTCCTCCCTTTGCAGAGCTAGGAGTAAGATCCCCATTCATTTCAGTACTGAGAATTAGCATCTGTCCTCTCCCAGGGGTGGCAAGTTAGGAACTGCTTAAGAATTTTTGGACCAGTAGCTTACCTCTTCCATGCAGGCCCACAGAATGATATAATGTGCAGGTTAACAGCTCATGCCTCCACATTCAGTATGTACTGAATTCCATAGGTGAAACTATACTGGAAGAATACCGCATGCACATTTTCTGAACTCAGTCTAAATTTAATTCTAGCCTTATTAGAATGTTGCACATAGTCTGCATTATTTTCTAGATGTCATACAAGCTGGTTTCATTTTCAGTTTGGAATGGGAGCATCAGACATACCAAAAGCCACATTGCACTGCAAGCTTTTTTTTCTGCTCCTTTAACTACCCTTTTTCTTTTAAATAAAGCTTCATAACATGTCCTATGGATTAGAATTGGAGTCTACTTTCAATTGGAGTCTACTTTTTTGGCATATCAAATGTCTGCAGCCTTAAAAGTTTGCTATTCTTGACTATAATGCTCTTACAGACACCGCAGTAAACCAGACATTTATACTTGTTTTACTTCTTATTTTGCCTCTGCTTATTGTGAGTAATTGTGAGCAATACCATGAACAGGCAGCAAGTAGCTACTGTTAAAGGAGTAACAGCATTACACTGTTGTCTAGAAGTTTCAGTTCTGTATTCCACATGCAGAAGATTAAAGAGTCTGCAGAAAAATGTTTACTGTAATGCCTGTTTTTTAAATCAAATTCCTGAAGTGAGAGTGCTTCAGTATTGATTCTTCCTCAGAAATGAATGCAGTGAGTACTTTAGGGTTAGTGTTTTCAGGACTTAATGTTGTCAACATAAATGAAATCTGTGGTTTTCCAAGGTATCATAAACAGTGGTTATTTTAGGACTTTTGTAATGCTAACCATTGTGTGAACATATGTAAAGTAGCACAGAATTAACATACATGATTAAATGTTGCTCTGACCAGCATTAGGTTCATGATGACTATGCAGAGTTGAACATTTTTCGCGCACGCTTTGCCTTCCTGATTCTGTTGACTAAACAAGGATCCTAAGGTGCCACAGCACCGGGTATCTCATGACTGTATTGCTCTATAGGCCTCATGCTTCTACTCCACAGGGAGAATTCAAAGCCAGTATTTCAAAAAGTGCGTATTTTAACTGCAGTATAGGGACCTAACTTGGACAAAGCAATTTCTACAAACTTAAGCACTTCAGTCTCTATGACTTGCTGAACAAAATCCCTAGGTCCCTAAATTCCCCCTGCTGCATGCATGAAGAGGCTGATGCCTTGATTAAGCAGGGCATCACGGCATCCCTGTTCTGCCTGACCCCATTCGGAGGTTACAGACGTGGCTGTCCCAAGCCAGGATTCAGTGCCAGGGCTCAGCCTCTTTCACAGCACAGGTAGAACTGAGTTCACTACAGGAGCACACTGACTGTGGTCTGTACCTGAAGGGAATATCAAGTGCTAGACACTTAGTGGTGGTTTTGAGGCCCACCGTTTCAGGCTGTGAATTGTGCTGTCACACACACAGTTAATCCTCAGCCTGCAGAGCAGCTCCTCTGCCATTTTCCACAAAGTGCCTCTACCAAGGAGAAATACATAAGGAAAGAGTATTTCATCTGGATAACCCAAAGTTTCCATTACAGTCACGTAACGTCTAATTATGCACTCCATAAATCTTCATATTTTGTTATGAAGCTCATAATAACAAAGTCTGATAAACAGATTATTTCCCCTGGCCACTACCAGTTGAGTAGAAAAGATACTTATTTATGAAGCTTTATTAATAAAATCTGAATAATTCAAACAGCTTTTTCAGTGAAGAAACAGCAGTAGAGTATATTCTTATTTGCATATAAATGAAATGATGCTTTAGTGTCAGAGTGAAGAATTAAATAATAGGAATTTTTACAGTGCAGTCCTGACAGCCTCATCAATATTATGGTCATAAGTTGCAGTTTCCTAAAAACCTCATTTTATCTTTTATTACAAAAATATGACCAAAGGGCCAAGTCCTGCTCATTTTACATGTGTAAGTATTCCCAGTGACAACACAATTACTCAGTAAGTGAGGTTACCAGAGTCAGCCTTATGTCAGATAGATGGAGCAAAAGCACAGTGCTACCTACAGATCTATTAGGAGAACAGAACCTCTTATTTAACCATGAGAAAAACCTCATGTGTTGATAAAATACAGAGAACAACAAAGACAACTCTAGCTCTGCATTCAAACAGATGCTCCAAGTAAAGAAAACAGGCAACATAGGGAAAGGGAAAGGAAAAGCACTTGGCTCATAGCTGAAAGATGCCAGTTGTCCCCTTAGTTACTCAGGTACCAGTTTAGCCAGACCTAATGTTCCTGTTAGGCTGTGAGCAAAACCTGCAGCAACTCTAAGAACATTCAAATGACTCTGAAGGGCTTGTTGCTGCTGAGTGGGGCTTTGTCTATTCTGATTTGTTCTAAAGGCTGAAGATGTCTCCAAAGTGCAGGCCTGACCAGCTGGAGGGAGCTAAGCTGAATGAAGTGCCTTCTCCTCGAGGACAAATAAAGGTGAGCACCGGGGGTACTGCATCAGAAACGTCTCCGAGGGCTGCTGAGCAGCTCAGCAGTTGGGACAAGAAGTCCCCGTTAACCTGCCAGTGAGGTTTTCCTGGCCACAGTGCTGTGCTAGTGGGTTAGGATAGTCAAATATGGAAAAGGTGTACATGGAAAGGAAAGCTAAACCTGGGGTGGTTGGAGGAACATAATTATTTATAGAGATTTTGAAGAGTTTATGAAGTATAGAAATTTATATATGAAGCCTAGAAGAGAAGGACTATGGGAGCATGTTGTCTGATCTCCTGTAAATTACAAGCAGCTGTATCTAACCGTAATCTGAGCCTGCTGCACTCAAGCACAACACAGCCTGCATTTGGCTGGCCTGTGTTGTCCAGGGAGGCATCAAGCCTCAGTCTGAAGGCATCAAGAGCCAAGGAACCAACCACAGCTCTTAACTGTTTCAAGGATTTATTTACCATCAGTGGTTCTGAATCAGGTACTGAAGACTATTCTATTTTCATTTGCTTGATTCCAGTTGCTGGGCATTACCCCTGCATATTGCACTTCATATTGGTAGGTTCAGGTGGCCCTTACATTCAGTATTTTTTCCTGTGTGTTAATGTATACACTGTTATTGACTCTCTTTGACTCAGTGAATAGGTTAAGATTTTAGTATCTTCAATTACATGGCATTTTCTCTGACTCCAGATCATACTGTAGATCTTCTCTACACCCATTATCCGTCTTGCAATGTGAGCATCAGGACTGCACACACCATGCCCTAATCACCCCCAGAATTTGCACAGAGAGGTAAAAACTGCCACCATGAACATCTGCACTTTGGCTATAAGCTTTGCGTGAGCTCTTTTTGCTACAGTAAACTCATCAGTCCTTCTCAAACTGTGCATTGTGGAGGAGAGCCTGCATTCCTTATTCCCAGGTACATCTTCTATTGATTTTATTAGAACATACTTTGTTTGAATGAGGCACAGTTTAGAAAAGGTCAAGAATTCCTCTGCATCTTTGCCTGAGGTCATTTTTCTGTCTATTTTTAACCCCTTTCAATAGGCTGTGTTCTAGTATGTTTCCTGACACCACAGTAATTCTTGACGTTTCAGATAAAAGTGATCAGAAAACACTGGCAGAGATAGTCACTGCCACCTCCCAGCGCATTACTGTAGGGCTGCAGAGCTCTGGGAAGTGCTCATCTGCATGTGAGAGCAAAGCTGGCAATCTCAGCTTCCTGCAAAGTGGTTAAGGTATGAAAATGGAAAATGAGAAACAGAAAAAAGGACTTTAGTCCTATGGTTTTCAAATCAATCTCTTCATGTTAGTGCAAGACTCATGAGTCCTGAGTGATTGAATTTGACAGGATTCCTAAAGGGCACAACAGCATGAAGAGATTTGTCTCAACCTGGTGCTAAAGAGAACAAAATTTTGCTGCAGACTCGTATTGCCTAGGAAAAAGAGGAATTAAAAGTTGGAAAGCATGTGGCATTTAGGCTAATGAAGACTGAATAATACATTTAACAGTCTATATTATCACTAAAATTGAATTTTTATATACATGTGTATATGTATTTTTAGTGCTGTCAGGGCAAGAACCACTTTCATTTGCTCATTTGTAAATAGATTGATTTCGAATTCTAGGTTTTTTCTACTGGTTTGACTGGCCCAGGAAAGGTTAATAGGTGTGCTCTAGTGTCAGCAGGGATGCTTTTAGATCTGTCAGCAGATAGAAAAAGTTGGATTGAGATGTGGATTCTGGCAGCAGTGGATGCAATCCACAGCAATGTTTGGAGCCTTTCCTGGCAAGCTCCCAGAGGTGGGCTTTGGAGGTTGTTTGTCAGCTGTAAGGAACATTCTGCATGGGCCTGGCTTGTCATTTGGCTTCTCATCCTTCAGATCCAACCAAGATAAATTGAGGTACTGCAGGGAAAGAAACCCCAGCTAGGCAGGGTTTAGATCAGAAGACATAATGAAATGGCCTTCTCCCTGTTTATGAATGCAACCTAAGTGATGGGGAGAAAGGTGGTATGGATACAACCCACAGAGCAGTGCCAGTAATGGAGCTGTACAGAAATGCTGACAGCTCCATATTGCACAGGAAGGGACGGTTCAGTACTGGATTCAGAAAGCGCTGTGGGTCAGATTGTCCCAAGAGGTTAATTCAGAGTGACCATACCTGTCATCAGCAATAGGACAAGCGCTCACAAATGCTTATGGTGCCCTTCCGACTTCCATAAGATTACCTGGATAAAAGCAAGAGAGGAATTTGGCCTGCATTATTTTGTCATGGTCCTTCATTTTATTCATATTTGCTACAATCTGCTTCTAAGTACTGTCACCCTTGACTGGAATTCTGAGAGTACGTCAGCAAATCCCAGCTGTTGCATGGGGCTTATTAGAGGTCTAAATAAGCACTAATTAGAGCAACTGTTGGAAAAATGCCCCCACACATCACAACAGCCCCACAAAACCCACCAGAGCAGCTCATCACTCTGTCCTGCACCCTCCTTCTAAGCTGTGTAATGGGAAACAACACAGGTTAGCAAAAGCGATGGAACTTGTTTCTGCTTTTAACATCTTTGTTAACCTTAGCACAGTTATTGTAAGGAAATAGCCAGGCTCCAGCATTGCCTTGGAAACTCTGGCAACCCCTGCTTGTTGTTACTTACCAAGGGGTGCAGTTAGATCCCTCTACATAAAGCATGCATTAAACAAGGGCATTATATTCTAGTGAACAAGAGATCTATTAATTATCAAATGCCAGAGATCGAGTCTCCAGTAAGAGCAGTGCTATTTTATCTTAGATTACAAAGAAACAATGACCAAAATCGGGTAAAGACAGAAAGTGCTAAATTCTTTTATTTCCAAGCATGCAACTACATCAGCTTCAGTAAAATCCAACAAGTACTTTGAACAACAGCAAACCATTATGCCAACAGGCACTTTTTCTGCTTGTGCTCACTGTTGGTTAGTGGCTGTAGCGCAGGTCAGAATAAGATACTTATTGGTGTATTCTGTGCCTTCATGTCTCACAGACCCTCGGCTATTTCATAGCGTAATTTACGGAGGAGCTAACGCGACCAAGCTCTTGTCCAAGGACTGCAGTCACTTCACAACGCTCCCATGCAGAAAAGCAAGCACTCCCGAGGGCTAGGTGCTACTGTTCGGAGCACGAGTATCCCGAGCAGCTGTTTCCGCACAGCTCCGAGTTACCGGTGCCACCGGCTACGTCCTCCTACCGGGACGCTGAGGACGGAAGGTTCCCGGCCTCCGGTTGCGGCGACCGCGGTCCACAGCGGGCCCGAGGGACCCGCTCAGGACGCGCACCTCGCCGGGACCGCAGAGGCCGCACCGCACGGTGCCCGGTACGAGGCCGGCCAGCCGGCCAGGCCTGGCTGTGGGGGATGTACCCCCAGGCCGGCCTCACCGGCGGATCCGGCGTCGGGGCCCGAACCCGTCCCCCGCCGCACCTCTTTGGGCGGGACTTTCTGAGTTTGCCAGCCAATAGCAGCGCGCCTTCCTGCGATTGGCGCTCCCATTGGCCGAGGCCGCGGCTTCCGCCGAGGCCCGGGATTGGTGGCGGAGGGGCGGTCGGCAAAAGGCGCCAGCAGGCAAAATCCCCGGCGCGCGCCGCCACCGCAGTCCGCGCCCCGGGTGAGTCCCGGCGACAGACCCCACACCCGCCCTGCGGGCTGCGCCATGGCGGCCCCGCCGCGGCTGCCGGGGGGGAATGGGGATGGGAATGGGGATGGGAATGGGGGGAAGGAGGGAGGGAGGGAGGGAGGGAGGTAGCCAGCCAGCCAGCCAGCCAGCCCGGCCCGCGGCCTGCTCGGCTGTGGAATGGCCCCGCTCTGCCCCCCTCGGGGCCGGCGATCCCCGCGGTGCCGGTCGGAGCCCCATGCCCGCTGGGGAGCCCCGCGGATTCCTCTCTCCCTCACTCCCCCCCCCGCGTTATAACCGCGCTCCCAAACCGCCGTTTGGAGCCCGAGTCCCGCCCGTTTGCAGTTCGCGCCTCTGAGGAGTGCAGTTCTGAGACCGAGGGTATCGCTGCCAGGGCTGCCCTGTTGAGCCAGCTGCGGTGACGGGCTCCACATGGTCCCCTTCTGCCTGGCGGCGGTGGCATCGTTCCGGCAAACTCAAGTTCTGGTTGCCTTGTAACAAATGGGTTTAGTGTGCAAAACGCCAGCTCATTGCAAGGCTTAATCCAGCCACAGCGTTCGATTTCTGTGGCTGCCCCATCCCTGGCAGTGTTTAAGGCCAGGTTGGACAGGGCTTGGAGCAACCTGCCCTAGTGGAAGGTGACCCTGCCCGTGGCAAGGGGTTGGAACTGGATGAGCTGTCAGGGCCTTCCCAACCCAAACCAGTCTGGGATTCAACAAACACTTATCTTTCTCCCAGGGGTGTCTGGGTGTGAGTTCCCACTTAAAGGAGCTCCGCATTTTAGTAGCAGCATTGTTTTAGCCAAGGATTCAGCAGCAGGATCACCAGTTTCTGCGTACAAGGTTCAGGTACCTGACTCAGAAACCCCTGAAGCTGCATGGGCTGTTTGAGTCTGTCACTGTCTGTTGTTTGTGGGGTTTATTTCATTGGAGATGTGATTTAACTGCATGAAGGTTCTTTGAGCTGAAACTTGGGATCATTTCGTCTTAATTTTTTATGTCTAATGATGTCGTTTAAGTGGGGTTTATTACTATAAAACTAAATGCCTGACTGAATCAGATTTCATGTTCCATTTTATAGCTATTAAGCCTACTTCCAGATCAGTAAACCATTTGTTAACGTACGCACATACTCAAGGTTCTGCATGTTGTAGCTTGTGTGTTTACCATAAATGAATGGAAATGATACATGGGGTTTTGAGCCCCCTTCACCCTCTCAAAGCCAGCAAACCCTGAGTGTGTTCCCATGGCAGTTTGCAGGCAGAAGTGTTCATGTGCTTTTCCCAAACAAAGTGTTTGCAGCCAGCCTTAACCTGGAAGAGCTGAGGCTGGCATGGGGCCGAATAGAGCAAGGAGGCCGTGGGGATGTCTGTGTTAATTTGCACTCCTTATTCTGCTAATGAGGCCTACTTCAGGGTTGAAACAGGCTTATCTGCCTACTCAGCAGTAGCAGAGGGAGTGTCTACCCGTGAGAGACCAGAAATCCTTCTAATCTCATTCCTTTAGTTTCCAAGTCCCACTCTCCAGCAAAGCTCCTTCAAAAGAAGAGGCTGTTCCCTGTCCCTGTTCTGTTGCGTGAGGATGACAGACTAAAGGTAGCTCAAATTCTTCGGGGATAAAATAAATTTCTAGCTCCATAGCTCAGACAGATGAATTCTTGGATTTGAAGTTTTTCAGGATGTTTCTCCCTTGTGGAAAAGTTCAGCCAGAACTTGGAAGGTTTGGCAAAGTGACAAGCCAGGAAGGTCTTTGGGTGAACTAGGATTGGGCAGCTGTGAGAGGTGGTGCTTCCAGGTACACTGATCACCCCTTATCCTGCCCTGAGGCTTTCTGCCTTTTTCTTAATGAAATAGGATTGTCAGTGGGTTTTGATTGTACACTATGAGTACACGTTACTAGTTTACAGTTTTATTACAGCACTTCCCAGATTTGGAGAGAAGCAGTTCAAAATAAGCATATTCTATTTCTTGTTATTGGGGAGAATGACACCAAATTATGCCCTTTGTTAATCTTACCTAGAAGAGGGAAATCTCTCATGTTGAGAAGATGTTTTGTTTTTCTCTTACAGTTTCTTTCAGGATGTCTGTCTTTGTGTGTTGCAGAACGCAGTGCAGCTATTTCTGTGTGCCTCAGTTCTTTGCCTTTCAAAGCAACCTTCAGGGAAAAGATAATGCTTTTATGTGAATGAGGAAACACACAAGAGATGAAAGAGGATCACTTGTGTCTAAGCTTATCCTGCAGTCTTCCCTCCCTTTCCTCCTTTTTTACCTGTTACTAGAGATGAGTGCATTTACTGGTTTGTCTCTGGGATGATAGGTGATGCTCTGTTGATTTAGGTAGCACAGAAGAACTCCTCAGACTCATTAAATCTCATCTGAGGAACTTAGTGTGGGGCCAGTAAGTGTCTTACCTGATCTGCTGCTCTGCTGGCTTCCCGGGGTGTCCCAAACTGGTCCTCACAGTCTTGCCTTTCTCACTTCAGGTGTATTGTGTGATGGAGGCAGTGTTGAGACCTCACTGTGATGAACAGCACCCTCATCAGGCTGAAGACTTCCATGGAAAGCACGAGGAGAACGGCAGGCTCTCAGGTATGTGCTAAAGCAGGGATTGCTAACACTACATTTTGTTGCTGAAATGCTTCTTCGTTGCTTCAGGAAGTTTCAGCATCAATTGTAAGCCTCTCTGTATGTGACCCTGTTGTATAAAGCAGTAATGAAATGAAAACATTTGAGGTGGTTCTTGTTTTAAGTTTATTCCTGTATATTTTGTATGTTACCGAACATCAGCAGCAGCAATTTGTCACAATTTGCTCACCCTATATTCATTTATTACAGAATGTTCTAAGAGAGTACCGGAACTCAAGACAGCCCTTGAGAATAAAATTGTATATATAATGACTGTTGATTTTCCTAGCAATAGGTAGTCCTGTCATTCCCTGTCACATCCGTGTCTGGAATTACAGAGTGATGCTGAATAACATTTAATTGTCTCACTTCTTGCAAATGCTTTTCATTCCTGGAAGTAAAAGAAATGACTTTAAAATTTTCTCACAGGAAATGCTGGATGTTATTTATTCTTACACTCTGATGGAACAATGACCATATGTTCTCTATAACCAGCTGGGGATTCAGGGCCTGGAAGAGAATAGGTGATGGGTATACTGAGAGCCTGTTAGAGCTGTGTTGCTGTTAAACAACCTCTGTCCTGTAGCTGCTGACCTTTTGGGATGAAGATCATGTAGGATATTTCAGAATTCAGCAGCAGGATTATCTTCGTGAGGGGAAAGGCCTATGTCTTTGAGTGATACAATAACATTTCAGTGCGAAGTTCTTTATAGTCCTGGTACATGGTTTCATCTCCTGATGTCTTTGAGTATTTGTGAGGAAAGTGGAGCATAGCGCAAATCTCAGCCTTTCCTCTTCCTGTATTTTGTGAAAGGTTTCAGGAAGCTTTGGTGAGTGTCTCATACTTACCAAGCAGCACATGAGCGTTTGTGTAAAAAATGGAAATTACTGCCCAAACTACCTGGAAATACCACTTTTTCAATGATCAAACTTGTTAACAATTCCTTTCTAGTGCCAAAGCAACAAGAATTACAGCCATACCAGATACATTTCTTAATAGAGGTCTGAGCACATGGGCAATGTGAATACCATCAACTCAAAAAATGTTATGTAACAACTTCCTGAATTTTCAGTGTTACTTGCAATAGAATTTTCTACTACATTCACAGGAAAATGAAGTGATTCCTGTCTGTAAAACTGAGGAATACCCAGAATAACTGTCCAGATGACCTTAGCCTTTTCCTTCAGGGGTTATCGGACGCAGGGCCCTGTACGTCTTGTGCTGACGGTCAAGTCTGGTCATTCTTATCCTAGGATAGTTTTGCAGTTTTTAGGTATGATTCCTATCATAACTGATTATCCTTTTACGTGTATCAAAAGCATCTTAAATGACTGCTAGAGGTTCTGGTGTGTAGCATAGAGGTTTGGGTTTTTTCTTCCATTCCTGAAATATCTCCCCTGAAATGACTTAAAACAACCTAGAGAAGCAGAGGGAACACCTTAAACAGTAAGCAACTGGATGTAGCCAGAGAGGCAGCGGGCTCCAGTTCTCTGAAGTATTTTTACTATGTTGGGTTTTATAAATTGTTGAAACAAGAAAAGTTACAGTCAGAAGTTACCTGTAACTTGAATTACCAACTGATTTCTTGTGCTTTTAGCAAGAAGAAGGGGTTCTTTAGGCATCCTTCAGCTTTTGTTGCTGTATGAAGTGAGCTAACACAGGAGGTTGTGGTTTCGTGCTAACCCATACTTTGTTTCTAGCATATCAGTGATGATTCTTGTTGCTGTTGGTTTCTTGCCCTGGTACAACAGCACTTTTTAGTGGATACAATACAATTTCTGTATTTATATTAAACTTCATTTATTATTTATTTTTTGTGTGAAAGAATCTATACACTTTTTTTTCCTTCCATTTGATGGACTTTCCAAATACCAGTTTGTGCTTAATTCTGTATAAGCAGATATTCCCCACCGTTGCTTTACAGAAATGAGTCACAGCCTCTACATACCTCATAGCTTCAAAAGAAGTGAGTTGTTATGCAGGGGATAGAGAACACTTGAACTACAAGGATTTGTAAACTGAATGGAAAACTACCTCATTTCTCGCAATACTACAGTACGCCGTCCTTGTCCTGCCATCTAGTGATCACAGCACGAAGTACAGCAACTTCAATGCAGGGCAAACATGGGGCTTGGTGTTTGCTATTTTAGGTAACAGTGAGAAGGACTGCATTCTTGAGCTTAAAAAAAGGGATTTCCTACATTTTGGGTTTGCATCCAATGGATGTGCTCCAGTGCTCACAGAAGCAGCTGTTGTATTTGTCTATTCACGTACTTGACATTGCAAATCTCATGAAAGCATTTATCAGTAAGCTGTAATGTGATGTTTTACTAACCAGGAGCTTTTTGCCGCCTCAGGAACTGCAGATAATGGCAGTGTCAGCAGGGACAGATACCTGTATCTGCTGGTTTTTCCTCTGTGTATGTAAATTCACTGTCCTATGAACTCAAGCTATGATTTGTGAGCTCAAATATAAACTGAATATTGAATCAAGCAATAAATTCCTATTTTCCCCATTCTTTCCAAAGCAGGAATCAAAAAAGATATTGAAAAGCTTTACAAAGCGGTGCCACAGCTTGTGAATGTGTTCAAAATCAAAGACAAAATTGGAGAAGGTAAACGTCTTATTTTAGCTACCTTAAACTTAGATTTCTTTTGGTACTTCTAACTTAAAAAGTGTAATAAACCTAGGATGCCAGTATATGCAGTTTAAACATTTACTTAAATTTACTTGATTTACTTCTTAGTTTCTGTATATATGCTGCTGCCGGTATATGTGTATTACATAGGGATATTTGCAAGGTATTTTCTTGAAAATCTGGGGTATTAAAGCCTTTCAAAAAACCAGCATTCCAGTTTTGACAACTACAAAGTTTGAGGCAGACTTGAGTAAATGCCATAGCGCTTCATTCTGTAATGTCTTTTACACGAGGAATCTGTTCATATGCATCTGAGTTTTGACGTATTTAACTACCGTTCCCTAAGGTGGCCTTATTTCTCCCAAAGCCCTTTAGGCAGAACTGGAGGAGACTGAAGGATTATAGCTGCTTTATTTAAACCACCAAAAACTTACTTTCTCTTTTAAAGACATGTGGTATCAAATTTTAGAACACCTGTGTACGCCTTGCCTTCAACAGATACTATTGCAGATACGTTCAGTTAATGTTAGGCAGGACTGTAAGTAGATGTTTAGGGATTTCAGCACTTTTTGGAACTTTACCCACTTGATCTCTGAAATGCTTTATGACATTCCACAGTTTAAACAAAGATGTTGATGAGAAGCTGGATTGTTCTGTGGCTGTTTCATGATGGAATACCTGTGATGGCAGGCTATAGGGCTAAAAGTTCTCATCTCAAATCCTCTCAAAAAACCCCTCCCAAACCCAGCTCCGTTCACCTCAGCCATAACCATTTCAAAACCAAAACAGTCTCAAAAGGAGTTCTGCTTATCATAAAAAAAGACATTATAATTAAAGTAAGTCTGTGGTTAAGGACAGTACTCTTGCTCTTGGGAGCAAGCAGTGCTTTTAAGAAGTACCATTTGCAGTTTGCAGCGTTATAGGAAAACAACTTAGGATTCCACTCTGGAGCCGCTTTCATTTTAGCAGTTCTCACCACCAAAAATAATGTCTCAGGTCAGCTTGGTAACTCTTGTTGCTATAATCAATGGTACTGAATGTAGGCGACTCCAGTGGTTTTGTCACAGCAAGAAGCATTTAGGGGTTTTGCTGGCATTTTTGCATGTACACATGCACTTACAGATTGTTGAACTGGCATGATGCAAACGCAGTACTTAATCAATGTAATTTGTAGTGTTTATTCATGTGGAAGAATGTTTCAACTTGTGTATTCAGGTATCTCAGATCATTAGGATAAATTAACTTTCCAAGAGGTCTATTGGGATATACTTAAAAGGAAATGGGTGAGTCTGAATACTTCCTTTCTCAAGTAAGTCTGTCACATTCTGTCTATGCAGCAGTGTGCTGGGCAAACAAGTAGTAAAGTTATACATCATGTGAGAAGTCTTACTTTAAGGTTACAGAATTAAGAAAAATGTAGCAATTTTAGAGGTGCTTTGAATAGTAAAGGCAGTGCTCTCCAGAGTAGCATTATATTGCTCACTTATGTTGTAAGGAGAGAAGTTAGATGTCAGATGAAAGTAAGCTACCCAAACAAGAATGCAAATCAAAGATAGGAAATTCACATTCAAAGAGCTCTGTGTCCCAGGCAAGTTAGACAGTGTTACATTTGCATTTTTACTGACATAGAAAACTTGTATACAACATCATGGAATTCAGGAGTAGAAAAAAGGAGCTGCATTTTTCTCTTCTCGAATTGGCTTTTGATGTAGCATCAAATGTACAGCAGCAGGATTGTGAACAGTTAGATCACTTCTGTAGAAATCTGAATTGACCTAATTAAAAATGCTGAAGACAGTGTTTTTCTTCTTTCCCTACAGGTACTTTTAGTTCTGTTTACTTGGCCACAGCACAACTACAAACAGGACATGAGGAAAAAATGGCTCTGAAACACTTGATTCCAACCAGCCACCCTCTGCGAATTGCTGCTGAACTTCAGTGCCTCACAGTAGCAGGGTACATAAACAATGAAACAGTGGCTGTTCCAGCTGCTGAACATTGTCTCACTGTTCTTCAAGTTTTGGCATTTCACTTGCCTTTTTTTTTTGAGCACAGAAATGTCTATTCCTTTTATCAAGAGCAAATAAGAAATGGAATGTCCCACCTGTAATGGATGCCCTTTTTTGCTAGTCGCAGTTTGCAGATGTGTTTTCCATCTGAGAAGTTCTATGGGGTATCTCTGAGAAAAATTCCAGGTCTGAAATGCTTGGAAAAAAATGTCTTCATCAGAAAATGTGGTTTCAGGTATTAATAGTTGTTACCAGAGTGTGCTGAATGACACCTTGAAGGAGTTGGTATCGTAAATGTTAGGTCCCATGTTTAATTACAGCAGTAACTACAAACCTGGGAAGCCTTTACTGCAAATTGCAAATGGAACATAGCAATGAGTGGCACCAGGATGTCAACTGACTGCTGTCAAATATATAGATTATAAAAGAAAGCCTGGCTGAGGTTTTTGAGAAATAAAGGGAAATAAAGATCCAGCTCCTGGTCTTTATTCAGTGACATTGCTTATCTTCTAGGGGACAAGATAATGTCATGGGAGTAAAATACTGCTTTAGGAAGAATGATCATGTGGTTATTGTTATGCCATACCTGGAACATGAATCCTTCCTGGTGAGTCCCAGACTTTTTACATGTAGTAAAACCTTTTAACTGAAAGCACTTGCATTATTACAGTATTCCTATAATCTTTCAGGACATTTTGAATTCTCTTTCCTTTGAAGAAGTGAGGGAATACATGTTTAATCTGTTCAAAGCGCTGCGGCGCATTCACCACTTTGGGATTGTTCACCGTGATGTCAAGCCCAGTAACTTCCTCTACAACAGGCAGCTAAAGCAGTAAGTGTGTCCAGATGCCCGCGCTGTGATCTCAGGTGGGGACGTGTGCCTTGGCAGAACACAGTCAATTAAGCTTTTGGGCTTTTTTTCCCCTTCCGGCTGCATAAAATGTGCTTAAGTAATAAAAGAACCTCGATTGTGAACCTTTTCTGTCTGTGTTTAGGGATTTGAGGGTAATGATTCTATAATTCTATGTAGTAAAAGTTTGTAAGGGAGATTTGATTATGCTTTGCCAAACCGTAAACTTAAAAACTGGGGAAGTACTGATTGTTTATTTATTCAATCTGTCAAAATGCATCTGTAGTGGTGTTTTGCTCTTCCAGCATTTATTTGAGCCTTAATCTCTACTTCAGGTGTGGAGGCCATGGAGTTTAGTTTGAGACCCAGAGACAGGGGCTTTGACTCTGTGCTGCTTGTAGCAGAAAATAATCCTTTTAAAGACAGATCTGAAGTGTGAGCTAATGTGGTCTTACCTGTTTGAAGACTGAAGTTAATTCCAGTAGTATTGTTTGAAGTCTGACTAAACTCTAAGCATTTCTAGCCTTGTCTCCGTCATTCCTGCATTTGTCCTCTGACCATGGGAATCCTGCACAGGTCAAGTCACTTGACTCGGCTGCAGGCTTGGAGCTGTAGAATTAGAACAATCCCATCAAGGTGTTGCCGGGAATAGTTTATTAATACCACTGGAGAAAGCAGAGCAGATTTTGAGGCAAAACTCAGTGAAATAAAATAGGTATAGGGTGAAAACATTGAGGGGGATAGCTAAGAAAGGACAAGAGAAAGAGGAGGAAAATGAGGCAAGAGGAGGAAAATAGATAAGCAATATATTGAGTAAAGCTTGAAAGAAAGATAAGTAAATGGGTAATGAATAGTAAATTGAACTTACTGATGGGTACTTTGTGACTCCTAATTGTAAATGTGTGTCTTTCAGGTATGCCTTGGTTGATTTTGGCTTGGCACAAGGAACCCCTGATACAAAAATTGAACTTCTCAAAACTGCCCACTGTGAAGATCAGCAGGGAAGTTGTTTGCAAAATAATCCCACCATAGCCTTGGGAAATGAGGGCTCTGTCAGTGTCACTGCACCTGCACAGACAGCTCAACAGTCAGCCTCAAAAGCAGCTGATAAAAGGTCCAGCTCACTATCAAAAATACAGATTAAACAAGGAAGAGGAGGAAAGGTTCTCAGACTTTTTTCATTAATAGTGTTGCATGCTTAATGTATTACTTCATCCATCAGGGGGAGATGTAATACTAGAACAAAAGCTGTGCATGTACGTCTTGCAGGTCCTAATGTGATCCACGGAACTACAGCTTTCATATCAAAGCGACTGGTTTTACTGGCATCATTCATTACCTGTTAGATATAATACAGTGCCGAAGGCTGTGTAAAAAACCCTAGCGTAGGTTTCTATTTAGACAGCCTTAACTTTTCACTCATGTGCTTTGGAACTCCTCTCCAAGCCAATAATTATTCATCTGTGCTTAGTTTCTAAGTTGCATAACAAATACCGCACAGATGACATTCAGATTGTCTTGGGACGCTTCTGAGGTGTGATCGGTTTTGTAAGCATGTTTGCTATTCTGTCTAGACCATGTTTTCCTCATTCCCAGTAAACTGATGTCTGAAAACAACTTACCATGCTGCTGTTCTTGTTTTATGTCACTTCACACTTTGTTTTTCTGAACTGTCAGTATCCAGCTGTGTTAGATAGGATCCTCACTGTCCTTTCTGTTGGTATTGCAGGAGGATTCTGTGCACCGTTCAGTCCAGCGCTCTGTCTTTGGAGAGAGGAATTTCAATGTCTATAGTTCCACATACCAAGAGAACTCGAGTACAAAAGTAAGAAGTATGACTTACCAGTAAGAGCAATCTGTTACGTAGCTGAAAAATTACAGAAGTGGCTGTTCTGTAAGATTAGACACTACTCCAGCATGCTACAAGTTTTGGAGCAGATTACTAAGTGTGTCTTTGGTGGAAGGCTTGAATGGCCTTTCATGCCCATTTCAGCCCCTTTTGAAACTCTTCAAGCACTAGTTATGTAGCTGTCCCCTGAGCTGATCTGGTTTGTGTGAGGAATCAGTCTTTTCTGCTACACGTGTATCTGTACAACCAAGATACACTTACCTTGTCAGACTTCTTTTTTCTTTTATTTTGCCATTGAAGCTTGAGATAAAACTTGTAGTAAATATTTTTCTGCACTTTTTCTAGTTAGTATATAATATGACAGGGGGGAAACCCAATTAAATTAGAAGGTTGGACCAACAGTGATCATCCTATTCTACATTAGAGGTACTGCTTGTGTATTGCTGTGGCTTTTCATATACTCTGTTATTTTATTCTTGTGTTGAGGCAAAAGAATTTGTGAAGCACTATCCTAACCCGAGATACCTGTGTTGTAGCTTCAGAATATCTAATGTATGTTGATTTTAGGTAAGCACTGGAAAATATTTTTTGAAGGGAAATGGGAGGAAACTGGGACACGTAGAAAGCTCCAGTGTCTGTTTTATAGATGTTGTGATGTCATTGAAAAGGTTTGATGTTTTCTGTTCTGAAATTGCAGCTTCTTGCTCATGAGCATCTCTTCAGTCTTAGTATTTTAGGAACTGGCCTATCTGTGTGCAAAAGGGAAGTTTCTTAAATATGTCACCTTCTCTAAAATATCTACATTGCAGCTCATAAAACAATCCAAGATGATAGATGTTTCATCTAGGAAGTTAGTAACAAAGAAGAGGATTATTTCTACCAAAGCAATGAGCAATGGGGCAGCCAGGAAAGCTGCCAGTGCCTGTCCCTCAAACCTGACCTGTGACTGTTACGCGACGGACAGAGTTTGCAGTGTTTGCCTTTCAAGGTAATTTGCCTTGATAACGTTGTAAAATTGCCTGTGTGCTGTCAAGCAAGGTCAGAAACGTGGGTTTATGGACAGCTGATTAAGTAGGTAAAAGATAGCCTTTGAGCTGTGCAACCCTTAAAATGCTGAGCATTCTCTTTTTAAACAAGAAGCGTTGATGGAATTCATGGAGTAATTGGTTTGCTGTCTGCAGCAAGAAGGAATCGCCACTAATGATTTTGTTGTATTTAATTATCCACCTGTAGAAAATTGCTTGAATTAATTACAGCACTTTAAGCAGACAATACATCAATCTGTCATTAGGAGTTACCTGTTTAATAGGCCTAAATCATGGCAATGGTTTGGATTCTGGAAATCATGGAACGTAAAAAGGCAATCTGACTGTTTGTTCATTTAAAAATAATGCTTTTTTATCATTTTTAATAATAGATTAGAGCATCTTAGTAACTCAGCTCAACTACATCCCTCTGCAGTTAGTTTTGGTTAGGATCTGCTACTGCCTTTTATCTACACATTAAGGCACACAGATTAAGGCAGAGAATTCTGTTTACAGGCATAGCCGTGAAATTGTGGGGTCCCCTCTTCCCAGACTGTCAAAATACAGTGTTGTCAACTTCAAACTTGAGGCATTTGCCCAGCTCAAAAGCGAAGTGGCCATAGAAGGAGGTTATACAAGAAAGCTCTGGAAAGTATTTTTGGGTTTTTTAAATAATGATAATCTCACACCTTTTAGGTAATCTA
Source organism: Agapornis roseicollis (assembly GCA_002631895.1). Lineage (NCBI taxonomy): Eukaryota > Metazoa > Chordata > Aves > Psittaciformes > Psittacidae > Agapornis > Agapornis roseicollis. The sequence goes on from NDXB01013690.1 coordinate 72,747, forward strand.
ATGAAAAGTGATTTCTTGTCAGCACTCAGAAATAGTGAACATTAGTTTGCTGTGGACTAATGCAAAGGCCTGAGGCCAGAGCAGCCTCATTCAAGAACCTAGTGCATATTTTTGCCTTTGGTTAATCAGTCTCAATTATAATGTTTCCTATAGAAAGAAGCCTTTAGCAAAAACAATGCTGCTGTTGAATGAAACTAAAAAAAGGTCATTGTGAGTGAAGTACACAATAAGTATTTCTGTGGCATTACCTTATGGTAGATAATACTATAAAAATAATATAATAATATAAGGCTTATCCTTGTTTTATGCAGCATAATTTTATATTAGGTAATTATAAGACACTTCAAACTCCTATACAACTGGAGTAAGACTGGGTTAGGCTATTTGCACATCTTACACAAGTAATACTTAGCGTTATTATAGTTAGAACTAATTTATCAACTTTTATATTCTACACATGTTTATCTCTTATTACAAGGTGCCAGCAAGTTGCTCCCAGGGCAGGAACACCAGGATTCAGAGCACCGGAAGTGTTAACAAAGTGCCCTACTCAGACCACAGGTACTGCACCACAGGCTGAAGCCAGTGTTACTTATGCATATTATGTTGTCTTTTTTATGGGAGGATTTTTTGTTTACCCATGAGATTCATGTTATCATCCCTTCTAACGTTCATGAAGCATTTCCTGATTTTAATTAAAAGTATTATCCAGAGTCAGAACAAGTTAGGAATGTTTTTCCTGTGTTTGAAGCCTGAACGTGTCATTATTCACTTCAAGGGCATTTGCCGTGTACAGGAGTTGAACACAGTGTGTTTTAAAGAAAACTAAGCTGTAATTTTTATCACGTTTCTTGGCTTACGGGCTTGTTTATTCAAATAAAATAGTGATTAAATCTGAGGGAGAGTTCCTAACAGACTTCTCTAGTCAGATTGTCACATGTAGTTTGCTGTCATAGCAGGCAGTTAATGGTATAATTACAAATGTGTTTTAGAAAGCATTGGTTAATACTTTTTATCAGATTTTCTTTTTCTTCCTGTTGTTTTCAATAGCTGGTCTGTAAAGGGCAGATTCTTTTCTTCCTGCATTTTTAATTTGTCAGGGTTAAAAACAAGCAAGCAAAGTTTCAATAGTCAGGGGAAATACCAGTGCAGAGCAGAGGGATGCTTTAATGCATTAACTGATCCAAGTAGGATGGGAGAGATTGTGCCTACCTGGAGAACGGAGGACACAGAAAAGCAGAGTCACCTGTTAAACATTTGGTGTATTCAGGAGCTTCCGCTCCTGGGGAATAAATACAAACATTGTAAAAAAATTTGATTTAAAATAAAATGAGCCACTCCTTTGCTGAATACCTTCTGACAAAATTGTCCATTTGCAGTACTTCAAGTGTGTTAAGTCTCTTCTGAGTGTGCATACAATGTCTTTGATCAGCTTATCCCCAGATAGCTTAATGTTATTTGAAACAACATCTGTGCTGGGGGCATGACTGGGGTTTCGAGAGGCATGGTGGGCTGTTTGGAGTCAGTATGCCTGTGCTGTAACAGCCAGCTTTATGGGCCAGAAGACATCCAGAAATCCAGGACAAGTTTAGACAATCTCTGAGTCTGTCTAGACAAAATTTAGGCAGAAATAAGACATACCTAGGAAATCTTGGACGCATGCTGGTGCTAAATACGCCTTCAGACCACTTTCTATTCTCTAACAGAGAGCAGGGTTACAGAGAATATGGATAAATCTGGAAAGCCTTGGGTGTGGCACAGACAGCCCTGAAAGCACTGACTCACTGGTCCCAAGCTCTTGTATGTCAACAAAGGCCTTCATTGGAGCTGGGTAGACTAATACTAATATTTATGAGATGATGTTTTATTTGAACTAACAAATCTTGTCCACTTCCATCTGGGGCTGCTGCAGTCACCTCCTTGTATTTTTGACAGTCTTACCACTAGTTTTGGTCTCTGTGCTGAGACCAAGTTACCAGATGGATCCAGCTGACTATCCAGAGCTACTTTGGTGCATCTGACCCAGGCTCACAGTGCAGGGAGTACAGTCTAAACCCCAGAACTGACATTATGCAGCAGCAGTGACACTTTAACTTGGCTTGTCCCTCTGTTCCCCCTTCCTCAGTCTGCCCCACCGGTCGTCACTAGACAAAAGCATAGAGAGGAGTCATGACTTTGATGTCATTGCACAGGATCTTGCAGTGTGCTCATGATCCCAGCTCTACCAGAACTGTAGGGCCAGGATTTACCAGCCATTCAGATACATAATGGCTATTAATTTCACCATGAGTAATTAAGCTTCTTCGAAGATCCTGACCTACCCCATAGTTGGGGTGATGTACACCACCTCAGACAGGCAGTATGGTCTTTTCAACAGTGATACAGTAATACTATAACATTTTTTTTTTTACAGGAACTATGGAGGTACAACTTTTTTGCACTGTAAATTAAGCCAAGTTATTAACTTGGGGGTTATTTTTTTTTCTTGAAAGACTTAGAATCTGGTTTTGCAACTGAAGTCAGCTTAATACTCTTTTTTCCTCCTAAGTCCTGTGCTAATAGTATTTCTAACTAAAGCATTCAAATTAATTACTGCCTATTTTACCAGTTAGAGGAGAATAACTATGACTTTATTTCTCAATTGTTAGTTTTTTTCTCTTCAGAGTTTGAGAACCTTTCAAGCTCTCTCCTGCACTTTCCTTGCCATCGCACAAACCGTGCACCTCAGTGAGCCAAAAACGTATGACAGACAGGTATTCTCATAACTTTCAGTATTAAAGTTTCCATCATGCTTTGGCATCCATCCCCAGAGCACTCTCTGTACTCTTCATAACACAATGAAAGTGATAAATAACTTCTACTATTACAGTTCTTAAACTGGCTATCTAGTCAAATGATTTCATATTCAAGAGGAACAAAGTTCGTAGCAAGATAAATTTCTTTAGTACTGCTTAACTGTGGCAGCCTCAGCACCAGAAAAAGTCAGATTTGCATTCATTTGTGAGTTAACTTTTATTTATGATCCTTGGATAAGGTTTTCTTCATATCAAAACTGGTCATTTTTTTGCCCACTCTCATCACCACGGGTAAAACAACCTCAAACATTGTTTTGGCACATTATAAAATTTAGCAAGTCAATGGAATTACTCACATGAACTCTATGGAAAATCTCAAACACTCCCTCTGCATCTTCAGTCTTAGTGATAGCTATTTCCACTGCTGAAGTGTTATCGCTGTGACCAAAGTCAGTACTTCAGAACCCTCTCCTGACAGAAGCTCTTCAGGTCATAGTATCTTTTTACAGAAAGTTGTGATTTTGTTTGTGATGAAACCCTGTGTTTAGTTATCACTAAGTTTGCTTTCAATTCCAGCTATTGACATGTGGTCTGCAGGAATCATATTCCTTTCTCTGCTGAGTGGACGGTATCCGTTCTACAAAGCAAGTGATGATTTAACTGCTTTGGCACAAATCATGACAGTTCGTGGATCCAGAGAAACCATTCAAGCTGCTAAAACTTTTGGTATGCAAACCTTAATTATGGGGAAAATGCGTGCTTGGTCCGCAGTTTAGTGCAGTGACTTACAATCTATGAGGTTTTTAATATATATATATATATATATACACACATATATATACATAAATACAGTTATAGGTTTGCAAGTTGTCTCGGAGGTAAATCACACTTTTTGCATGTAAAACATTAAAAGCACTGGTCTATATGTACAGAGTTTTAAGAAAGCTTTGTATTTTGCTATGTTTTATAATTCCCATACGGGGCACCTCGTGCCATAGGCTTCCTGACCTTTCTACTGCTTTTCACTAAGCCAAGGCCACTCGAGGTGAAACATGCCAACTAAATGTTTTCTGCTGGCATTTAGTTAGAATTCTTGAGGGAAATGTTTCTATTCCTGCAAAATTTGCCCTGGAGGCTTATGTCAATATGACTTAATATTCAGATGATGTAAACCTTGCTTCCTGCCCACCTCCCCTCCCCAGAGGGCCAGGAAAAGAAAACACAAAACCAAACCCCAACAGATGGCCTGTTAAAAAACAACCCCAAACAACAAAACCCCCACCAAGCACATGAAGAACTGAAATAACCATTCCCCTAATTGTTTGCAGGCCAAATGCTGCAGCACTTGCTACCTGGCAGTGTAACACAGCATGGAATTTCATTCTCCAGAGGTGTAAGACATGAAGTTTCTCTGAAGCAAACTTAGAATTCTATTATAGTTGCATAGAAAATATAACGTTGCTTCCTGTGATTTTATTTCTAGGCAAATCAGTTCTGTGTACTCAAGTTGTCCCAGCACAAGACTTAAGAACCCTCTGTGAGAAGCTGAGAGGAACACATAGCAGCTGTATGAGATCCCAGGATGAAGTGCCCAGCAAGGCTGGAAATGACTCAGCTTTGCCAGACAAACTGTGTGCTCCTGAGCCACTTGGAAAGCAGATTCAACAGTTAAAGAGTTTTCAGGAAGGTGATGGTGCTTTAGAAATGAAGGCAACGCACATGAAAGGATGGGATCAGGTTCCTGATGAAGCATATGACCTACTTGACAAGCTACTAGACTTAAACCCTGCAACAAGAATAACTGCAAAAGAGGCTTTGCTGCATCCTTTTTTTAAAGACATGAAACTTTGAGAAGATCCCATGTTCTGTTCTTCCTTTCATGCATTTTATGTGAAAATGGGATACTGAGGTAGTTTTGCCTCGTTGCTCTCCACATTTACTCTCGGTGAAATGCCATCACACTGTGCACAGTACTCTTGAAGTTGTCTCGTACAATTGGACTGCAAATGTCAGTTTAAGGACTACTTGCAGATGTAAAAATGACATAAACGTCACTAACGTGGTCTTACCCTAAGACACTTGTGAGGGGTTATTGCTGTGCTTACCTGTTCTCTGAGAAAGTTAACGTTGATCAAAAACTACAAATTAAAAGGATTTCACAAGCTCTGTGCTTAATTCTAAAGATATTCCCTTAAAATTTACAAACTTGCCTTAAGGTACAACTGAAATATGAAAGTGCTTGAGAGACTTTTTGCAGTACTTAAATTTTTCTGCCTTGTTCCCCATTAAGTACATGGGGGGCTGACAATGGAACAAAGTATGTTCATTTTGACTGTTTTCAGAGAGCAGGGTTTCTTTGGGAGTGTTGCTGGAGGAGGGGCCAGGTGCTGGGGTTGTATCCTCAAAAGGAAAGCTTAACTGTTTCAAAAGTGCATTTTTTGTTCCTGTCTGGGCTTTCCTATGCAGGCCATAGTAAAAAATGCAGTTACTAATTTTGCATAGCTCATGTTTCCTCAGTGCTATGGGTAACTGTCAATATTCAACAGCTCCTGCCTTCGGAATGTCTCATGTGATGCGCATAGGTTTGATTTGTGTTACAGAAACTGATTTTTTTTAAAAGAATATCTTTTAAATAAAGGATTTGTTTTTATAACTTCAGGAGATTGCCTAGAGATGTTCTATGAAAGTCAGTCAGGTAGGGTCTTCCTGTGGGATGCTGCCATGCAGGAAGAATCGTGCACATTTGTTTCCTGCATAAATTCCTCAGTGATAGAAACACTTCTCAGATAGCTCTAGTGAATATAACCGTTAAAGTGGAAGTATCTTAATTATCAAGGAAGTCTTACCACAAAGTTAGGAGCTATTTTCTGGTCCTAAATGGGAAAACCAACCAACAACCCCATACATTCAGTGTGCAAAGTAAGTTACATTATGCTCAGCAAAAGTTACTCTAAACCCCTTGATAATTCTGGAGACTGAAACTTTATACAGCGTTTCTCCACGTGCATTTCTTGAAATGCTAATGGAGTTGCTCTAAGAGGTTAGAAACCGTTGCTTTGATAACTCCTATATAAGTCCTCTCATATGAGCTGGTGGTTCTGATAGTGAGTAGGTCCTGACCAGGGCTGGGGCGCCAGAGACAGCATTTCAGTCTATTCAGACCCTTCAGCACACACAAAGTGGGGGTAACATCGCTCTGTTCCTGGCATCAGCTGTTGGAGAAAAACCTTTGCAGATGTCAGAATATTGATTGCAGAAACTCCAGGGGCCCAGGTCTTGGTCATTTTTGCTGTTTATGTAATTTAAGCACAGCACATCACTGAGAAATTATTTGTCTAAAGGAACTGTGGCCAAATTTGGCAAGCAATGCTGTCTTGCCAGTGTCTCCAGATGTATTGTTTCCTCCTACGTTCACTCGCGCTGTCTATGGTCTAATGAGAGCACTAGCTGACAAGAAGCAAAAATATGTTAACTATCTATTGTTGAGTTTTCTAAAGGGCTTCAGCTCTTCAGGCTTCCCTGCCAGGCACAGCACTGAGCAGCTCCTTGCAGCCGGCACTGCAAATGTTACCACTGCTGCAGTTTAACAGCCAAACAGGGAAAAATCATTGCTGATAGTGTGTTTATCAAAACTTTAGGGGGAAACAGAATTCTGTAAGGAACAATTCTAAGCTTTGCATGTTCCATAATGTGGCAGAAGAACACATTGTTATTCCCACTTCCATACACCTATTAAATAGGCTAAATAATAAGTAGGTTAAAATCCAGAGAGGTTTGGGGTTTTTTTTCTAGGAGAAGGATAAAGTGAAAATAATATGCTTGAACAAGCATATGCTTATGAAATACTTAGTGGAGCAATCCACAACAGAATGAAAGCCAGAAGTAAAATGCAATAGACTCTCAATAGAGAGGGAGAAGGGAACATTAGAGGTGAGCAGTGGTTGTCACTGAGTTTCTGCTGCTCTCCCCTGTGGTTCTAAGAATCCCTCAAAGCCATAGGGAAAAGCCAAACACCATATTCCTTTAAAGTTTAATTACACTATTTGAGGTGTTTATAAACTATGGATCTCCTACCATGAGAGCTGCATTTAGAAGAAACTGCATAGAAATGCCATTGCTGCAACCCATGTTCAGTGGTGGTGAGGCCGCAGCTGGGTTACTGTTAGGTGCTGGCCACCATGCTATGACAATGTTATTAATCAATTGGAAAGAAAGCAAAAACGGCAGCAAAAAGTAGCACGGACTTGGAAAGATGAAAAGAACCTGACACCTAAAATCCTGAGAGCAGAATGCTGGGAGCAAATCTAAATCCATCTGTGTATCTACCAGACAGAACACTAGGTTAGTTTCAGTGCTAAGCCAGACCAGGTTAGGAAATTGTGGCATGTATTAAGTTTATGGTATTTTTCCTAGTTGTAAATGAAAACCAGCAAACAGGAGGGCATCCTATTAAAGAGTGCCCGAGGAAACACCTGCAAGACAACAATGAAGTTTTTCTGGCTAATACTGATAATAGTGGATAAATAAAATGAAATTTGTAGTCAGATCACTTTTGAGATTGTACTCAAGTGTTTATTTAAAGCAAGTACTATGTGGATGAGACAAAAATAAATGGGGCATCATTATTCTGTCTGGAAATAATCAGTATGCTCCTTTTTTCATGTATTTGCCACAGGCAGAGTTTAGATACTCTGCTCTCCAGAAAGTAAAAGCAATGTAGAACCAACATGCAGCTGAGACTTCCTGTGCAGGTGCAAAAGGCTCCTCTTTATCCCTAAGTAGCCTCTTGAGGCCACCAGGTGTGATGGGATCCTAAAGTGTTTCCATAACTGCCCAATATCCAGCCAAGTTCCTATGGTCAGGAGCTATGTTAAGGTAGAACACGAAGGAGATTTTCATTGCAGAGCGCCTCTGACATGGGTAATCTAGCAATCGGTGTGGTGTGGTTTTGCAGGAATAAAACACACATCAAACTCACAGTGGACTCTAATCTGTTCTGGCTGCAGTCCAACAGCTCATTTTGGATATGACTGCCAAGCAAGAAAATATTTCCCTTACGAAGATGTGTTATTTTCTTAGCATCTTTGACCATTACTTTGTACCAGGCTGTAAAATACACAGAAAAGGACAAAATCTTTAGAGCTTGCCTCAACTATTTGTTGGTGATGAAGAGGTATGTTCTTCTGAGCTAGGTAACACAGAAAAGAAAGTGCTTGCATTTAGCAGGCACACCTGAAATTTTCCTTCCTTCTGAAGGCAAAGCACACAAGAGAAGCAAAAACCCAAGCCACTTTTCTCCCATTTGTTCAGTTTATCACCACATTTCAAAGCTGCTTCAGCTACGGGGGGAAATTGCCAACTATTGAGTGTACTTCATAGAACAACAGTGTTGGAAAGGAAATCAATGGCTTCATGAATTCCTTTTCTATAATGAAACAACACATCTCAGTTGTTAGGCTTATAGCAAGGACAGTTCTCTGAGGCATTACTCAGGCAGTGTTCTTACTGCAGCAGAGTTGTAAATGGGGCTTAATTTCTTTGGGTTTGTATGTTTGGGGTTTTCCTAAAGCACACAGTGAGTTTTCCCCTAATGTAGCCACAGAACGTTCACCTCAAATTCCTCGCCCCTTTTCCAGAGAGCAGAACATGCACCAGCTCAGTGGCAGCACACACGTGGTCCATGCTCCTCTCTGCTGCTGCATTCCCGGCTGGCCAGCTCAAGGGGTAGTAAATATTTAAATTGGCAGCCTGCACACAGTGGGTGGAAATTGGATCGTCCCTTTGATCATATGCTTCTGAAGGCCAGCATATAGAGCCCTGTTACCCTGGGAACAAAAGTATTCTGGTATCACCGAGGCGAGGGTCCAGTGAGTTGGGTATTTTGCAACAGGAAGGCACAGCATAACCCAGATAACAGAGAGGTTTTAAATGGGCCTGTTGTGTACTTAATTCTGCCCCTCCATGACTCAGCCCTTTTCACTTTCATGTCCTTTGACTCTGCAGGAATTTTATCCCTATACAATGCTTTAGTGTATCATGTTAAAAACTAACCACTAATAACATTCCTGAGTATCCCCAGGGTATTGTTTATTCCATTTCTGGAAAGACTTAAATCCTCCTGTGGGGCTATGGCAGGGAAGAGGGTGGTTTTGTTACATGTTATTTGCTTTATGCAGAAAGTTCTTCTATGGTTGTCAGAAGAGTCAGATTTTAATCTAACCCCTAATTATACCTTTGTTCCAAAAATACTAGTGCTAAGAAGGGCTTTACCCAAGGTGACCATTCAATCCCTTTCTTTTATATGGCATGAACAAACTACTTGTAACAAATAATGCATAACTAGTGTTACTTCTTCATGTGAAGAAATAGGATATAGCCTGAAAATGGGAGTAGTTTAAGGAAATTCCCTTTTTATGAGAAAAGGTTATATAGTTTGGTTTAAGGAATGCTATGGGTCACGTCTAGCAGGAGGCAGCTCATTGATAAAATCTCTTGTCCCTTCCATTCCTGTGGGCGCAGATCAGGAATCTTTTTGTTCCTTTAGTACTTTCTGGTTTAATGGATTGAACCAGGGTTTTTTCCACAGTAAATCCACCACGGCACAGAACTGTCCTGCACACAGCTTATAGCCCAGTGGTTATTGCCTTCTGGGATCCTTCACACGTGTAACCTGGCATATGTTTTCCATTGTGGGTCTGCTTGCAACTAACTCTGTAACTTGAGTCACATTCATTACGGTTGCTTCATGCAAACCAGTGTGTAGTTTGGATTTATAGGTACCTACCCCAGTTGCCTTTGTTAAAAAGAATCACAGTATTGTGGAATTTTCACTTACAGGCAGCCTATTGCGGGAGGGGAGAGAGGTTCGGGTTACCTCCCGGTTGCTATGCTTTTTGTTTGCTAAATATCAATGATTTGATTAATTTGATGCCTTATGACTGATGTACGGCGAGTCTCCCAACAGCCAGCAAAGTGAGCACTGCAGAATCCCTGGTTAATTATTTTGGACTTTTATGCAAATACACTGGACCGATAATGCTCCAGAACTGCATTCCCTGCCCTTGTGTCAGAGCTCATAGAATGAGACTTAATCTAGTGCTTCTCCTTGACACATTCCCATGAAGATCCATCACCTACAAATTCCGTAGAACACATTAAGCTGTTCAATAAAACTGCTTCTGCCCACTTTGAATCCTCATCACTGTGCCACTTCAGCTGACTGCTGCTGAAACCTATGGGTCCTGCTCTCACACCTCCTTTAGGACTACGTACTGATCCTTGGAGTTGAGAGTATCCTCTGGACACGCTTGAGTCTGCCTACAGTCTCACAGTAAAATTTGAGGTGAAAACTTGAAATTCCATTACCAAACCAATTCTTTTTCACGTGCTGACTGACCATAATCACAGTCTGTGAGGTGGTATTTGAACAGCTACAAATACGTACCCATTCAAAAGAGGAAGCTGTACCATCATGCTTATAACTCACTAGCGTTACCTCTAAGACTTGTGTATCGAGGCCATGAGATGCTGAGATATACCACACATTTAAATTGTAGCTACAACATCCATATGTCAGTTTTAAGTGCCTCAGTACATGCTAAGCTTTGCCATGCAAACCTGAAAATTAGATTTATCACATAACTTTCAAATGTTAACATCACTCATCTTCTATCGCTGGTATCAGCCGAAGTGAAATGCTAATTTGCAGTGTTCAAAGAAGCCTCAGAATATCCAGGGGAGAAATTCAGTGTTGTGATTCAGCCAAGTGCGTGCTGTTCAGGTTAATCCCAGCAGGTCTATTTTGTATCTTCCAGTGCAACAAACTGGAGTTTGGAAAATAATTCCTCCTCATGATTTTTCTGGGAATTATGAGAAAGGATTTTGTAAAAGCTTCTGTAGAAAAAGTGCTGCATTAAATAAGAGGTCAAAAGAAAATTCAGGTAACACAACACCTGCAGTCATTACAGACAGCGGTAGAGGAATGCTCACCGTTTGGAGAGCAGGACAACACTGATCAGCAGTGCCCTGAGATGGCTTCACGGCCTCATTCTTGGGTGTATGTGTGTTTCATAAGGCACTGTCAGATGCCAAGGCTGGAGTAGGTTAGCTCTAGATGGCTGTGATTGTTCTCTAGCTTTATGTGCCCGGATGGCAGGCATCCCATGACCATCACTTCCTGGAAGTCCGCTAAGGAAGAGATGAAGGAAAGCAGGACACAGTACTAAGCTATCTCGGCTAGTTTCAGTGTCTGGGCACAGAGGCAGCTCATGGTCCCAAAAGCACTGGAGCTGGCATAGTTTAATGCAATCTGTATGATTGAGTAAGGGAGCTGTGGGTGCAGAGTTGGAGCTCTGCTGGCCACAGGCTCTTGAGGCGGTGGTTACCAAGAGGGCAGCTCTTCCAGAGCATTGCTTATGGCCCGGCAGGAGAAATCGTTCTTCAACGGTTGACACTGGTTCAGATAACCAGCAATCCTCTCTTTCTGTTCCCACTAATCTTTTCCAGTTTATAAAACTGACAAACAGAGGGTAATAGATGGCTTTTAAAGATATGCAGCTTATTTATCAGGAGGAACAGAGCTGGATACAGCAGCACAGGATTTTTTCCTTATCAAAACAGATGAAGAACTGAAAGATGGATGCTACCAGATACCACAATAAATTCCAACTCCCATCAAACAAGCTGTAATGAGTCATTAACATCCCCCACACAGATAGAGGGAGATCTTCCTGTTGGTCTGTCCACAGAAACATGCCATTTGCTGGTAAGCCATATTTCCCTTAGTTCAAAATGTAGTCTTTCTAACAGCAATAAGCAAAATGTTTTTCCCCCCTGCACCCTTCCTTTCACTTCTACATTCATCTTCCCAAAAATGAGTTTATCCAATAGATAATGCATAATTAAGTATAGAAGACCTAAGTACAGGAGGAATATTTAACTTTTCCAAATTTGCCGGTGACCAAAGAGTCAGAAGAGGCCTCCAAAATTGAATTCTATCATTTGGGTGGAACAAAGCAACAGCTCCCACTGTGTGGGAGAACAGGGCTCAATCAGAAGTATTCAACAGACTAGTGCTATTTTGTCAGTAGTTTTTCAGGTATCACATCAGTGTCAGGGCAAGAATGTCATCTCCTCCGAATATATTCAGCCATAGTTCTTCTCAAAAGGCTCCCTGTAACCCTGCTGGGACAACTGAGATTTTAATTCAGACCTTTATTATAAATAATATATAGAATATTTCTTCACAGACTATTCCAGCTAATAATCAGCATGAGTACAGGAAGAGTCTGGACAGCAAAACCCAGAAGAAAATAGATGAGAGAGAAACACACAGGAAGAGCAGCAACAAAATGAGATGGGAATGGAATTCAATCTAAAAGGAAGAGCAATTTGTTTTCATAGCTTGAAGGAGTAGAAGGAACAAGCCCACTGCAAGTTTTCACAGCCAGATACCTCAGATAATTGCAGGAATACTGGTCAGCCTACGCACTGCAGTGTTACTGAGCACACCACCCTACCTCAATGTGAAATGAGAGCACTCAGAGCATTTTGTAGGCTGTTTGTATGCTGGGGCAGGTGTGCACACAGCAGCCCTGCAGTCCCCATCTCTTGACTGTCCAGATTGGAGACTAATATGAACAAGCTACAGCTCTCTTTTAGGCTGGGGCACCCAAGGTTCCCCCCCTCTGCAAACCTAACATATGGAGGAACAGAAAAGAGAAAGAAAAGGAAGGGAGAAATTTTGGGACTGCATGCCCATGTCTTGCCACACTATGATAGGACAGTCTGAAGGTAAGGAACAAACTCCATGCTGCCTGAAAAGTGCTTCGCCAGCACAACCTTATAGAGTAAAGCACTCAGTACAGTGATTACAAACAAACACACACACATCCGCCTTTACTTATCAGGTCATGTGAGAGAAGCTTAAAGCACATGCCTGAAGTTTAACAGATGTTTAGGTTTCTGCCCGAGTGGGGCCTGTGCTGACTCTGCAGTACTGCAGGTTTACAGGACTGACTAGCAGCAACTGCAGGCCCTGATTTCTGCTGGTACCTCTGCTTTGCTGATACGGGCTCCTTGGTATGCACATACTGCAAACCCTGACCCAGATGCCAGATCTCTGTAGTGTACACAAAGTCATAAAAGTACCTCTCAAACTCTAGCACTCTACCTGATTCAAATAAAGCACATACATTTCTTGAAAATGAATATGTATTTGTGTGATACATAGGTACAAAATATTTTCATAATCTGATTGTTGACACAAATATCCTATAATTCCATATTAAACCAACAGTGGGAAAGGACGAAATGCAAGAGAAAGTAGAAAATATAGAGTTAAGATTGCTACAGGACACTCTTTTCAAGTAGTGACATGTTAAAAGAGTATTGGGTCTGGAAACAAATCAGTGTGTTACACATACTTGAGTTTAATCTCTAAACCATTCTTCAAAACTCTGCCCTTTTTTAGCCTAAACCATCAGGTTATTCCAAATGGACGTTATCTGCTTTAGAGACAAACTCTATTGTGGGGGAAAGCTCTAGTTGCCAAGCACTTGGCAAGACAGATTTGCAATTAGGTACTTCCCTCTACCCTGGGGAACCTGGGCTATAAAAAGAGAGCAGGAGACAGATCCAGATTTAACTAAATGAACTGCACCCACTCCAAAAGCAGTATGCCAAGTTTCAGAATATTCTGGCTTGCAGTAAAGCTTTAAAGATAAGTTTCCAACAGCCATCTCAGTACACACACGCATGCTAGGATCTTATACAGAAATACAGCTCATAGGGAGGCCTGGGCAATGCAACTTTTGCCAGAATTAGGGCATATATAGAGAGAGAACATGCTCATGCATTGCCTATAAAACTCAGTCCATTAATTATGGTTGGCAAGCAACACATATAAGAGAAAAGAGTGGTTGTGAAATAGGTTTCAAGATCTGCTGGTTAAAGAAGGTGTCTGTGCCAGAGGTACACAAGGAGTCTGAATAAATGAGCCTATTCCTGCAAAGTGTTACTGACCATGAAGACAAACGGGCACACAGATCCTTTGCTAGTGCTACAGACACACAGCAACTGACTTGCTAATCAAATTACACTGAATATACCTTTCCCTTACAGTTTTATTGTCCCCAGAGCCTCAGATGCACATGTCATGTGGGAGGAAGAGGTAAAATGGTCACAAATGCTCAAGTCTTGCCACAACTAATTCTTCTAGTTTTTGAAGCACACAGTGCAGAAGCAAGCTGAATGAAGATTAAGATTAAGAAGAATCTATGGAAGAAAGCCTAAGCCTTTCTCTTAAAAGGTTAAATGAATTTAATCCCTTCACATGCGAGAGTTGCAGTGATATTCACAGATTCTTCCTTTCCTACCTGGTTGAGTCTGCTGAAACAGATTGGTTCCCCAAAACCCTCAGCTGTCATGGTGATGAATGCACACACAAGTGCAAGCAATCAGGAATATGCCCTCAATAGAAACAAATGCAATGTGGAGCATATAAATGTGTTTAAAAATTGTAAACGAAAATATTTCCTAATACTCTCAACAACAAAAGATTCTAGAATTTATGGAAGATTACTTTTATATTCTAACATTTATGAAACTCATTCTATTAAATACGCATGATTTTGAAATCTGATCTAAAGATGATTAACAGCCTGTTTAAGTCTTTGCTGTACTTTGCTGGTCAGGCCAGCAGAAAGGACAAAAGCTCTGCTTGGATTTTCACATCATTTCCACTGCCTCCATACAGACAGAGCCCACAGCAAGCACATGGAAAGGGACAGCAGATCCATAGCAGAAAGGATTAAAATTCCTTGCAAAAAAGCTGGATTTCTAGTAGCACAAATCTACATAATATCTTTTCCAAACCTGATTTTCCCATTAGCTTTCCTAATAACAAACAGCACTAGAAGTGTATAAGATACTTCTTCTCTTCCCTAGAGAGCCATAGTTTTTAAGTGATCTCTCAGATGAGGCAGCTCTGGAGGTACCAGAATTCTGCAGCATTGGGTTAAAGATCCTTCCAGAGAGACCAGAGAATATACCCCAAAAGATACGGGCAGTACTTCATGACCTTCTAAATTTCATACATCTATTTTAGCCTGGGTTTGTCATTGTAAAGCTGTAATACAAGAAAAGTTTACAAAGTGTCTTGCTTCGGGTGTTGATGATGATAGAAGTATGCAATTTCAAAACAAAAACAAGTTTAGTTCATCTCTAAAGAATGCACTATCCTGATAACAACCATCTCCCAAGTAAACTGAGGAATCACTGGGAACCACAGCAAAGCGAAATTCATTCTTCTCTGAAATACACAGGAACTGTTTATTTCTTCATGTGCTCAGCCATGATCTGGATTTTCATTTAGTTATTACTGTAGCACGGTGAAATGAGATCTATAGCATCCTGGTAGATTAATTATGGCACAATTCCCCTCCATCTTTTTTGTATTTTGATTCTAATGCTATAGACAGGCACACAGTTTCCCACCCCCTCCTATTTCTTGTTAATCTTCAGAAAGGACCATCCCACACCCCAGTTCAGAATTTGCTGATTTTTAGCAAGACTTTACTATATATTCCTTTCCAAACGCAGGTTTGCTTTTAGATAATGCTTGGTTGTTTCCAGTCATTGCAGTGCTGCGGGAGTTGCAGGTCCCGCTTCAGGTCAGGTTAGCCTGTCTTTGATACATGAGCACAGCCTTGGCAGGTAAGCAGGGAGGTACCAAGACCCAGGTGGGCTCTGACAGGGGAGGTTTCACCCTCTGGGGCAGAGCCATTTAAGGCCAGCCAGGATGAGGGAAGGAGAGAAGGGAACATGAACACAATGCCAGGTTTTAGTAAAGCACAGCCTGCTCTTTAGCACCCATACCACCGACCTCTTCCTCCACTGCAGCAGGGGTGGAGGCAGGAACCCACTCTGTCCTGACTGCCTGCTTGGCCAGGCTTTTTTATTTCCTTTCTTTTGTTTTAGGTTGTTCACACCAGAAAAAGTAGGCAGGAACTGCCTTTTTGTATCCTAGCAGGGGAGATCACAGCTGTCCCAACCCTACCCATCAGACATGAAGCATCAGTCACACCTGGTATGCCACACTTCCTCATCTTGCTCAAGAGTTGTTTGCTCCAGTCTAAGATATTCTGCACTATAGCTATTGAGCTCTGAAGGGCTCCAAATATTGCCACAGGCTGTAAAACACTTCTCAAAAAACATTGGCAAGGTTCAGAGTTGCAGCCAGACCCCAGAGCCTGGTAGCACACTGTAGGAAGAACACTGACGAAACTGAGCGTCGTTCCTGCTCTGGTCCCCACAACAACAGGAAATTTGTTAAACAAAAGTCTGATCTCATCCCAAGAAGCAATCAATGCCCCCAGTACACAGGAAAAAGATATGACCTGGAAAGAGAGGTCAGGAAACATGCGGGCAATCAGCTCAGCCTCAGTACATGCACAGCCCCTTGAGAAGTTTTGATACCCCTTGAGATGCATAAATGGCACAGTCCTGCTCAGGATGAACTTGGTTTCACAGAATCCTAAGGGTTGGAAGGGACCTCGAAAGATCACCTAGTCCAACCCCCCTGTGAGAGCAGGGTAACCTAGAACATGTCCAGGCAGGTCTTGAATATCTCCAATGCAGGAGATTCCACAACCCCCCTGGGCAACCTGTTCCAGTGCTCTGTCACTCTCACAGTAAAG